>BLSH010058087.1:642503-695508 GCA_018402905.1 Glandirana rugosa
GAATCAGAACCTCCTTCCTCCTGCTGGTGATCCCTCTACTGATACATCCCAGAATTCTATTTGCTTTTCCCACTGCCTGGTCACACTGTTTGCTCATTTTGCAATCATTTGAAATAAGCACCCCCAAATCTTTTTCTTCTGTAGTGCTGGCTAACACTGTACCCCCAATGCTGTACTCTCTAAGGGGATTATTTTTCCCTAGATGCATTATTTTACATTTCAAAATATTGAACCGCAGTCTCCACTGCTTTGACCAATCTTCCAGCACTGCCAAATCATGTTCCATGTTACAGAAACCTCCAGGGATATCAACCCTATTACACACCTTTGTATCATCAGCAAAGAGACATACCTTGCCCAACAAACCTTTAGTTATATCACTTAAAAGGTTAAATAGAACAGGACCCAGTACAGAGCCTTGTGGTACCCCACTAGTGACTGGTCTCTGCTCTGAGTGAACCTCATTTATAACCACACTCTGGGATCTATCCTTTAGACAACTGCATATCCACTGAACCACCCAAGGGTTAAGTCCCAGCTTGTACAACTTTTGTATCAGATCATTATGTGGCACTGTATCAAATGCCTTGCTGAAATCAAGATACGCTACGTCCACAGTACCACCCTGGTCCAAAACACTGGTAATATAGTCCAAAAATTCAATCAGATTTGTCTGACACGATCTGCCCTCAGTAAAGCCATGCTGCTTTGGGTCCTGCAAGCTGTGTATTTTTAGGTGATCAATGATCCTTCTTTTGAGAAGTGATTCCATTACCTTGACTACAAATGGTGTTAAACTCACTGGCCTGTAATTGCCAGCTTCTACCTTGCTGCCCTTCTTGTGGATAGGTACAATATTAGCTATCCGCCAATCATGGGGAACTTCTCCTGTTAGAAGAGATGTATTTAAAAGGTTTGTTAATGGTCCTTTGTCCTACTAATCTGCCTAGCTTGTTAGCCTAATTGCAACTTCTGTGAAATGGAAAACACAACTCTTCTGCAGGACACAGTGAATGCTTGGTTATTTTCCTAAGGCATTCTGTGAGCTGTATTTTGGTGTAAAGTACTTACAGTATATCTATTTCCAGCTAACAGAAAGCATGTTTACACATGGCAGTCCTTTATTATATACTAAATGTTCACTGAAAATACTTTTGGGCTGTTACTTTGCATACATGGCGATATAGTTTCTACCTCGGAAAACAATGCTCTATTCTGAAAACTTGATCTTTCCACTTACATTTTTTGTGTTGTAGGAGACAAAGACCTCATAAAGAAGTACAGGTGCAATGTTCCAGTAGACCACTAAACAAGCTTCCTGATGTTTATCAAGCAATCGTTTTTTATGTAAGTATATTATGTTTTTATCTGTGCCTTCATTAAAAAATTGTGCTAAAAGTATTTTATTATTAGCATGATTGTCATCATTATTTTAATAATGAATTCTGAAATCTTGAGACGTTGTGTGTGTGTGCGTATGTACAGTATCTCACAAAAGTGAGTACACCCCTCACATTTTTGTAAATATTTAACTATATCTTTTCATGTGACAACACTGAAGAAATTACACTTTGCTACAATGTAAAGTAGTGAGTGTACAGCTTGTATAACATTGTAAATTTGCTGTCCCCTCAAAATAACTCAACACACAGCCATTAATGTCTAAAGTGCTGGCAACAAAAGTAAGTACACCCCTAAGTGAAAATGTCCAAATTGGGCCCAGAGTGTCAATATTTTGTGTGGCCACCATTACTTTCCAGCACTGCCTTAACCCCCTTGGGCATTGAGTTCACCAGAGCTTCACAGGATGCCCTGGAGTCCTCTTCCACTCCTTCATGACAACATCATGGAGCTGATAGATGTTAGCTTCTCCACCTTCCGTTTAAGGATGCCCCACAGATGCTCAATAGGGTTTAGGTCTGGAAACATGCTTTGCCAGTCCATCACCTTTACCCTTAGCTTCTTTAGCAAGGCAGTGGTCATCTTGGAGGTGGGTTAGGGGTCATTATCATGTTGGAATACTGCCCTGTGGCCCAGTCTCCGAAGGGAGGGGATCATGCTCTGCTTCAGTATGTCACAGCACACGTTGGCATTCATGGTTCCCTCAATGAACTGTAGCTTCCCAGTGCCGGCAGCACTCATGCAGCCCCAGACCATGACACTCCCACCACCATGCTTGACTGTAGGCAAGACACACTTGTCTTTGTACTCCTCACCTGGTGGCCGCCACACACACTTGACACCATCTGAACCAAATAAATTTATCTTGGTCTCATCAGACCACAGGACATGTTCCAGTAATCCATGTCCTTAGTCTGCTTGTCTTCAGCAAAGTGTTTGTGGGTTTTCTTGTGCATCATCTTTAAAAGAGGCTTCCTTCTGGGATGACAGCCATGCAGACCAATTTTATGCAGTGTACGGCGTATGGTCTGAGAATCCATACTTGCAGCCATACTGATTTTTTTTTCTTAACCCCTTCCTTATCGGCGTATAGTAATAATACGCCAGCAAGGTGCACTCCCCATCCTAAGTGGACGTCATATGACGTCCTCCCGTTTTCGCCGCTCTGCGGGCCCCCAGGGGCCCGCATTGCGGCAATCGGGGATCGGCTGTGTCCCTTGGGACTCCGGCTTTCCATGATCGGGGTAAAGAGCCAATGAAATTGGCTCTTTACCACGTGACCAGCTGTGTCCTTTCACAGCAGGTCACTCCTGATCATAACAAACGGCGGCGTGCATGCCGCTCGTGCGTGCCCCCGGGGGTCGGGTTTCGGGCTTGTCCCTCAGACAAAGCCCAACCCCGATCAGGGTAAAGAGCCAATGATATTGGCTCTTTACCATATGACCGGCTGTGTCCAATCACAGCCAGTCACAGAATGACAAAAATCTGCGGTAACGAGCTGTTACCGGGTTTTCCTCTTCATACACCGATCGTGTGCGAAGAGGAGATAGCGGCAACAGCTCGTTACCGCCTACTGTGTGCATCAATCACACTGATTGCCCCCCCAGTAGTAAAGAGTACCTGTCACCACCCCATCAAAGTACCTATCACAGCCTTTCAGAGTACTTGTCACAGCCCATCAGAGTACCTGTCACCTGCCCATCAAAGTACCCGAGTACTTGTCATCTGCCCATCAAAGTACCTGAGTACCTGTCACCTGCCCATCAAAGTACCCGAGTACCTGTCATCAGCCCATCAAAGTACCCGAGTACCTGTCACTTGCCCATCAAAGTACCCGAGCAACTGTCATCAACCCATCTGAGTATCCGAGTACCTGTCACCAGCCCATCAGAGTACCTGAGTACCTGTCACCTGCCCATCAAAGTACCTGAGTACTTGTCACCAGCCCATTAGAGTACTCAAGTACCTGTCACCAGCCCATTAGAGTTACCGAGTACCTGTCACCAACCCATCTGAGTACCTGAGTACCTGTCACCAGCCCATCAGAGTACCCGAGTACTTGTCACCAGCCCATCAGAGTGCCCAAATACCTGTCACCAACCCATCAGAGTACCCGAGTACTTGTCACCAGCCCATCAGAGTACCAGAGTACTTGTCACCAACCCATCAGAGTACCCGAGCACCTGTCACCATCTCATCAGAGTACCCGAGTACCTGTTACCAACCCATCAGAGTACCCAAATACCAACCCTTCTGAGTACACGAGTGCCTGTCACCAGCCCATCAGAATACCCGACTACCTGTCACCAGCCCATCAGAGTACCCAAGTACCTGTCACCAGCCCATCAGAGTACCCGAGTACCTGTCACCAGTCCATCAGAGTACTGAGTATCTGTCACCAGTCCATCAGAGTACCTGTCACTAGCCCATCTGAGTATCCAAGTACCTGTCACTAGCCCATCTGAGTACCCGAGTACCTGTCACCAGCCCATCTGAGTACTGAACACCTGTCACCAGACCATCAGAGTATGCGAGAACCTGTCGCCAACCCATCAGATTAACCGTGTACCTGTCACCAACCCATCACAGTACCCAAGTACCTGTCACCAGCCCATCAGAGTACCTAAGTACCTGTCACCAGCCCATCAGAGTACCCGAGTACCTGTCACCAACCCTTCTGAGTACCCAAGTATGAGTAACTGTCACCAGTTCATCAGAGTACCCGAGTATCGGTCACCACTCCATCTGAGTACCTGTCACTAGCCCATCTGAGTACCCTAGTACCTGTCACTGGCCCATCTGAGTACCCAAGTACCTGTCACTAGCCCATCTGAGTACCCTAGTACCTGTCACTAGCCCATCTGTGTACCAGAGTGCCTGTTACTAGCCCATCTGAGTACCCAAGTACCTGTCACCAGACTATCTGAGTACCCAAGTACCTGGTACCAGACCATCTGAGTACCCGAGTACCTGACACCAACCCTTCAGAGTACCCGAGAACTTTCTAACAGACATCAGAGTACCCGAGTACCGTTTACCAGCCCATCAGAGTACCCGAGTACCTTTTACTAATCCATCAGAGTACCCAAGTACCTATCTGCAGCCCATAAGAGTACCCGAGTATGTATCTGCAGCCCATGCCTCATAAAATATACATTGGGGTGTTTGCTTTCCAAAATGGGGAAATTTTTTGGGTAATTCTGTCCTGGTGCTCCAGGACCTTCAAAAGTGTGATATGTAGGAATGAAATTAGATGTGTAATTTATGCTCCTAGAACGCCTGAAGGTACTACTTCAATGCTGGACCTCTCTATGTGGCGGGGCTGTGTAAAAGTCTCATACATGTGGTATCGCCATACTCGGAACGAGTAGCAGAATATATTTTGGGGGGGTCATTTTTGCTATGCACATGCTATGTGTTGGAAATATCATATAAATTGACAACTTTGTGTAAAAAAAAAGTAAGTTTTCATTTACTTTCCACGTTTTCCGAAGACTTGTGGAAAAAAATTAACCATACAAAAGACTCATAATGCCTCATAGAATATATGTTGGGGTGTTTGCTTTCCAAAATGGGGTCATTTGTGGGTAATTCCACTTTCCTGGTGTTCCAGAACCTTCAAAAGTGTAATAGGTCATTAGGATATTTTATGTGTAATTTATGCTCCTAGAATGCCTGATGGTGCTCCCTACATGTTGGACCTCTCTATGTGCCCATGCATACTTGCAATGACACCCCAAAATGCATTCTGCTACTCCTCCTGAGTATGACGATGCCACATGTGTGAGACCTTTACACAGCCCGGCCACATACAAAGGCCTAACATTGAAGAAGCACCTTCAGGCGTTCTACAAACATAAATTACACATCTCATTTCTCAGCCACCTATTACATTTTTGAAGGCCCTGAAGCACCAGGGCAATGGAATTGCCCACCAGGAAAGTGGAATTACCCACAAAATGACCCCATTTTGGAAACCAAACACCCCAAAATATATTCTAGGAGGCATTATGAGTCTTTTGTATGGTTCATTTTTTTCCACAAGTCTTCGGAAAACGTGGAAAGAAAATGAAAACTTGCTTTTTTTACACAAAGTTGTCAATTTATATGATATTTTCAACACATAGCATGTGCATAGCAAAAATGACCCCGCAAAATATATTCTGCTACTCGTTCCGAGTATGGCGATACCACATGTGTGAGACTTTTACACAGCCCGGCCACATAGAGAGGTCCAGCATTGAAGTAGTACCTTCAGGCATTCTAGGAGCATAAATTACACATCTATATTCATTCCTACATATCACACTTTTGAAGGTCCTGGAGCACCAGGACAGAATTACCCAAAAACTTCTGGAAAAAAATGACATGTTCAAAAGACTCATTATGCCTCATAGATTATACGCTGGGGTGTTTGCTTTCCAAAATTGGGTCATTTTGTGGGCAATTCCATTGTCCTGGTGCTCCAGGGCCTTCAAAAATGTAATAGGTGGCTGAGAAATTAGATGTGTAATTTATGTTTGTAGAACGCCTGAAGGTGCTACTTCAATGTTAGGCCTTTGTATGTGGCCAGGCTGTGTAAAGGTCTCACACATGTGGCATCATCATACTCAGGAGGAGTAGCAGAATGTATTTTGGGGTGTCATTGCAAGGATGCATATGCTGTGTGTGAGAAATAACTTGTTGTTTAACAATTTTGTGTAAAAAAAAAAACGTAATTTTACAAAGAATTGTGGGGAAAAAAGTTACAACTTCAAAAAACTCACCATGCCCCTTAATAAATACCTTGGAATGTCTACTTTCCAATAAGGGGTCATTCGGGGGGTATTTGTACTTTCCTGGCTTGTTAGGGTCTCAAGAAAAGAGATAGGTGGTCAGTACATCAGGTGTGATCAATTTTCAATGATTTGCACCATAGCTTGTAGACTCTATAACTTTCACAGAGAATAAATAATACACACTCATTTGGGTTATTTTTACCAAAGGTATGTAGCAGTATAAATTATGGCCCAAATTTATGAAGAAAAATTACTTTTTTGCAAAATTTTTCAATACAAACTAAAAAACGTGTATTTTTTTCAACATTTTCACTACTTTTTCGATTATATTGAAAAAATAAAAAACCCAGCAGTGATTATATACCACCAAAAGAAAGCTCTATTTATGAGAAAAAAATGATAAAAATTTTGTTTGGGTACAGTGTAGCATGACAGAGTAATTGTCATTCAAATGGTGAGAGCACTGAAAGCTGAAAATTGGTCTGGGAAGGAAGGGGGTGTAAGTGCCCTGTATTGAAGTGGTTAAACACTATAAGGGTTGAAATAACTAAGGCTGTTTTTTCCCTTAATATACAGTATGTTGTTTTTTATGTTTTTATAATGCTGTCCTATATTTGGTTTTGAGTCCTGACTTTCTGCTCTCTCTTGGCATTACACAATTTGTGAACTTTTCTGGGAAGCCTTAAGCTCTTTTGTTTGCATAATAAAATTCCAACTTGCGGATCGATCTTAGAATTGCACACATTGTCTACTTCTTTAGAAACAGTAAAGTTATTTTTCTGTGCACTGAAGTCCTGGCTTGTTGCTCTGACTGGGCATAAACCTTGAAGGAATGATATATATTATTTTCTTGCTAAAACGGAACCCACATTTGGATTGTTGCTTTTTCTTGGCATGAGACACAGTGAAGTCTGTTGGAAAAACATAAGGAGTTTTATTTGTGTAGGGACCCTGCCCCACGCTGTAGTGTCCCTAGCTAAATTCTGTACTTACTTTTCCAAATAGGCTGTTACCAGCCTAGGCGTTTCATTTACTTTTTCTGTACTCTGTTTTTCCTAAGTTTGGTGTTTTGATTGCTTTTGCCTGTTACTGTTGAGGTGTTTCCAATAGTTACAGTGGGAAGAAACAATATCTGAATATTTCTCTACCTCAGCCAATCACTGAGACGTTTGTTCAGCGTTATGAGCTAAGGAAAGGTGATAAAGGTTTATAGCAACTATTTAGAGTGTTATGTTCTCCTCTGGGCTCTATCCGTTCTGAAACAGTGTGTAATGCTCTACTGAAAGGACTATCCAAAGGGAACTGAGCATGAAGATTGCAGCCAGCATAGAACATTTGTAAAGGGATCTTCTGTGCTGAAGGGTGTCTAGGGAAAGCTAAATAGCTACTGCTGCTGAACTTTGCAAGAATGATTCACTGTTCAAAAATTAAGGTAACTATGGGTGCTATCACACAGTCAAGGGCCTAAAGAAAGAGAAAGATCCATTGTAACTTAAGGAAAACACTGTGACTGTTTCTACAGGGTCAAATATCTAATCTGTGGCTGCTATTAGAGAGTCAATGGCTTCATTTGGCTGCTCTTTCGCTGCCACAGACTTCCACCTGACTGCTATAGCAGCTGGGAATTTTTTTTTACCTTTTTACACTGAATTATTACCATTCTCCGTGAAGCTATTCAGGTGACTGTGTGCACTAAAACTTTTTCGAGTGTGCTGTTCACTGAAAATATAGATTTGATAAATAGTGATGCAAAAATTGTGTGATTGAACTATAGCAACAGCCACAATTTTATTCTCAGCATCTCTGCTTTTAGCAAATGTATAATATAAACCAGAAATGTTACACACGGGCACGATCAGAGCAATGGTCAGCATTGTGGAGATGAATGAACAAAAGCATAAGAGGTGATTCTGCAGGCAGAGGCTTAGCAAGTGGCTGGGATGTAAGTAAAAAATGCAGCAGGTAGCTCAAATACATGGTGCTTGTTGCAGGGAATTGCTGTGATCAGAAAGCCAAGAATGACTCAAACTAAGTAAAAATTACTTACAAGTGGCAAGACCAAGGATCCAGGCCAGTTGTGCAAGGATTGCTTGTCCTGACAAGCCGTTAGCTCCAGAATGTAAGCAGGGAGATCTGTCAGATGTTAATGAAGAGACTGGATGGCAACAGCTCAGGAAAGTATTATTCAATGTGCATACTCTGTAGAGTGGAAAGCGGCTGTTCTGCATGGCCAAGGGGCAAGGTTAGTGGTTTTGATTATTTGCAAGCCTAAAATGTGCATTTTAACATGTGTGCAAAAAGAAAAAAGAATAAAGACTCTAGCAGTAAAAAGGTTAAAGGACCAAATCACAACAGCTACTGCCAGAAAACCTGAGGGAGGCAGACACAAGCCACTATATTAGGGTTTGGAAGCAGAGCTTTACTCTGCAATTTGTGAAATTTAATATATTATGAATACCACAGCGCCACTATAACGAAAATTACATAAAAAATTAAATAATGGATAATAAATAAATGAAAGATGTGACTTATTTGTGAACTGTGATGGGCTTGCTGCTTTATACTGACATGGGTTCCCACTTCATTCCAATATGAATACAAAAAAGTGTAGCGCTACCCAATATTCAAATGAAGTGATTAAAAATAATGGTGGAAACCTCCTTTGCATAAATCAACTAAAATATCTTCACAAACAACCATAAAAATAGTACACTACTCAACTGAACTAGTATAGTATAAATCATCCAAGTGTTGCAATATAGCGTAAATTATAATGCAATAATACAGTGGTACAATATAAATACAATATACCCCGCAAAGACACTAAATAGAGAATACAAATAAATTAATAATACTATAATAAACAATACAGGTGAAAAAATCTCTACCCTAATATGTCCTGTGCACAAAAAACAAATAACATATATTTTCTGTATTAGTCAAATAGCTTGGTAGTATTCTGCTTCCATGGACAACCAATATCCCGTGTCACAGAACCACATGATATCCACCACCGGCAATATTATGCACTCATCTCACCCTTAGACCTATATAAAATAGGTCACAGCATGCCTTCCCACCTGGGCTTAAATCCACTGATATGTTATATATCTAGATTCACAAACTCTTCTCCTTCAGTTTTATGGATTCTCAAACACTCTCAGCATAAACAAAACGAGGCCATCTTAGCACTTTAAAGTGTCATTAAACCCACTTCATACAAAAAATATATAAATAAATGGTATATTATATGCTATTCATACTCAGACACTATGAGATTTGTTTTCTGTATTCTACAAAAAATGGTTGATCCTGCTGCTCTCTAGCTCCACCTTCTGTTCATGTCCCCAATTCAGCTAGAGATATTGCAGAGCAGTGTTGGCAGCTCTGCACATGCCCGGATTTCAGTGAGTTTCTATGCTGAGCATTTCTTCCCTATTACATCTGAGCAGCACATGTGACTATAGAGTCACACATGTGGTCATGTACACAGTGGTAAATGACAGCCAACTCCCTTCCATCTCCTCCATGCCCACCAACCAGCTAAACACATTGGGGGGGGGGGGGTATTACATGTAGACTGATGGAGGCTTCATCTGCCTGTTGTTCTAAGACACAGGCTTGAGGGGTGTGACACAACCTGTGACTGACAGAAATCCACCCACACCATGTTATTGACAAAAAATAATAAATATTTCATTTCAAATATATATTTGTATGACAATTTAAAACAGTTTATTGATATTATTTATTTATTTTACTCTATATTCTAAAGGATTTTTTTTTTAAATGTGACCAACAGCAGAGGACTAGAAGCTCCTCCTGCTTATGTCTCCCTGCAGACAGGCTGGGAAAGAACTGAGTCATGTGACAGCTGTATATCGATTAGGAAAAAAGGTACCATCAGTGTCATCATCCACAAACAGAAATAGAAGGGGCAATTTAAATTAAACAGTGTGTGTTTGGTATCACTTTATCCGTTATAAAATCCTTAATTTTTATTAAAAAGCCCAAATTTACACTTGCATGAACACGTGCATTGTAAACGGTGCACATGGATATATGACTTGTAGGAATACAGTGCCTTGTCCCCTTAAGGAGCATCAGGAAAGCATCATCACCTTTTAACCATCATGGTTGGTTAGGTTAGAAGGTGATGTCAATTTCCTGATACACCTTAAGGGAGCAATGCACTGTATACCTACAAGTCATATATCCATGTGCATGGTTTAAAGTGCACTTGTTCATGTGAGTGTAATTTTGGGATTTTCTTATAAAAAAATTGAGGACTTTATACAGTTAAAGCACAATGATGACCTATCTTTGATTTTTTTGAGCTGGGAGTGCTGGAAGATTCATAAATTTGAAGTCGAGGAGTTGGCGAATCCGGAGATATCCCATACCAGTGGATTTAACCCCTGGTGGGTGAAGGCGTGAGGTAAGGGTGAGGTGAGCGCATATTACTGCTGGTGGCAGATATCACATGGTTCTGTGACATGGGGATATTGGTTATCCATGGTAGCGGAATACTACTAAGCTTTAACTAATATGGACAATATATGTTATGTATTTTTTTTTTTTGTCCACAGGGCAATTATATATATAATTTGAGGAGCTTCCACCACTATTCACAAGTGTACCTTGTTACTCATGATATGTTTTAAGTAGAGATTTCTTCACATTTATTGTTTATTATGGTATTATTCATGTATTTGTATTCTCTATACAGTGTCTCTGTGGGGTATATTGTATTTATATTGTACCATTGTATTATCATTTATGCTATATTACAACAATTGGGTAAATTATATTATGCTGCAATTCCTGGATGCTATTTGAAGTTGAGTTGAATAGTGTACTATTTTATGGTTGTTTGTGAAGATATTTTAGTTGATTTATGCATAGGAGGTTTTTCACCATTATTCATAATCACTTCATTTGAATATTAGGTAGCACTACACCTTTTTTGTATTTAATGTGTGGAATTTGCTGTTTTCTTTTTCAGGTGTCCAGTATCCCTAACTGTTTTCGCCAGGGGTCAAGTCCTGGGAAAAAAAGTGTGGGAACTCACCCAAGAGTCCCCCCCCCCATTACATTTTTTACTGACACAACAAAAAAGTACCTAAAATGGCCTTTTTTAGTGCTAAACAGTGCAAATATCAATATTTAAGCTATAAACATGTAGCTAAACCTATTAGCAATGTGTTTAAGTTAAACAAAAGTAAAAAAACATATTTCTCCATTTACATGAAGGTCGGCTTAATCTAAGCTTGCCAGTACAGAGTTCCCCCATACATCAGAGTCTGCAAGATTCCCCCTTACAGTGCAAGGGAACTCTGACATAAAGGGTGAACTCTGATGTAAGGGGGGCTCTGGTGACCAAAGACCATCTTATATCAGAGAGATCCCACTTAGATCAGTGTCTGCAGCATTGCCCTTTATATCAGAATTTGCCTTTACATCAGGGTCCATAGAACTGTGAGGGGTAATCCTACAGACTCTGATGTAAAGGGGAATGCCAGGAACTCTGATGTGGGGGGGGGGGGCTCTGGTGACCAAAGACCACCTTCTGCAGAGTGAATACACAAAGGTAAGGGGAGGTTCCCGATATAAAGGGGGAACCTTTATATTTTATATCAGTGCCCCCTTACATTATTGTATTCACTCCCTCTTACATCAGTGACCCCCCTCTCAAACTGGCCCGGCAGCGCTGTCACTGACCTGCTCCCAAGTGCACCGCGCAGAGCTCAGTCAGATGGCTCCAGCCTGGTGAATCTGGTTTTATCTTATAGTCTCCTCTCAACAGTCCACACACGTCTGACTTCTCCTGTGACCCCCAACCCAGCAGCGATCCCACTCTTGACTCTTCTCCAGATACCCCCTCAGACACTGCAGACATGATAAAAGACAAGAGATGGTCATAGATTGCAGACACAATACAAGAGATGGTTAGATGCTGCGGACATGGTACAGGAAATGGTTAGAGGCTGCGGACATGGTACAGGAGATGGTTAGATGCTGTGGACATAGTACAGGAGATGGTTAGAAGCTGTGTACATAGTACAGGAGATGGTTAGAAGCTGCTTAGATGGTACAGGAGATGGTTAGTGGGATAAGGACATGGTACAAGAGATGGTTAGAAGCTGTGGACATCATACCAGAGATGGTTAGATGCTGCGGGCATGGTACAGGAGATGGTTATATGCTGCGGACATGGTACAGGAGATGGTTAGAGGCTGCGGACATGGTACCGGAGATGGTTAGATGCTGCGGGCATGGTACAGGAGATGGTTAGTTGCTGTGGACATGGTACCGGAGATGGTTAGATGCTACGGGCATGGTACAGGAGATGGTTAGAAGCTGCGTACATAGTACAGGAGATGGTTAGAAGCTGCATACATAGTACAGGAGATGGTTAGAAGCTGCGTACATAGTACAGGAGATGGTTAGAAGCTGCTTACATGGTACAGGAGATGGTTAGTGGATGCGGACATGGTACAAGAGATGGTTAAAGTATGCGGACATGGTACAGGAGGGGGTTAGAAGCTGCGTACATGGTACAGGAGATGGTTAGAGGATGCGGGCATGGTACAGGAGATGGTTAGAGGCTGCAGACATGGTACAGGAGGTGGTTAGAGGCTGCAGACATGGTACAGGGGATGGTTAGATGCTGTGGACATGGTACAGGAGATGGTTAGATGCTGCGGACATAGTACAGGAGATGGTTAGAGGCTGCGGACATGGTACCGGAGGTAGGTAGTTAGAGGCTGCAGACATGGTACAGGGAGGTAGTTAGAGGCTGTGGACATGGTACAGGAGACACCCCTACTGATCACTGCCCACCCTGACGACGGAGCCTGCATAGACATTAGTGACGTCAGCAGAGAGCGGGCTTTAGTCTACTCTCTGCTGAAAACAGGTCACAGGAGTGCAAAACAAATTGCACTGCTGTGATCCAAGCTCGTTTGGCTGGGCTTCTCCTTTAATGCACTCAAGGCCAGGCATTGGTCTAAACGAGCCTCAATTGAATATAAATGATAAAAACATCAGACAGTTTGCCAAATAAAACATCCAACTGATGACAGACTTTAAAAAAATATATATATTTAACCCATGCAGAGTGCTTCAGGAGCTTGCCTGCTCTTCTCTTGGGGCAGTCGCCATTTTATGAAGACCAGTGGAGAGACTGGAGAAAAAGTCGGCCAGCTTACCCGGCCGCGGCGGGTCCCGGGTCCCTTTGTGGCAAAGTGTGGTAGCGCCCGCAGCCTGGGGGACCAAAACCGCTGCGTTGTCATGTCTAGGAGCTCCATAAAACTGTTCTTGGATGGCCCAGGACAAGTGGCAGCGGCAATGTAGTGGCTTATTTAGGGGGCATCAGATCGCGGCTGCTAACAGGAACAGCATCCTGCTGTAGAAAAAGTGCAGGGACGTCATTCCCACCCATTCCCACAGGACTCGAGCCCTGTTTTTCGCCCACCATACATCAAGGGTTCAAACCTGAGAGTTAAATGTTAGCCTGCCACGCCAATTTGGGGAATAGAAATGGAGAGGTGTCTGGGCTCAAATACAATAGATATATATATATATATATATATATATATATATATATATATATTAATATATAAAAAACACATCAGGTGCTAAAAGAGTGTGATCCCATGTTAACACTGACAATTCTGAATTAACCCTTTGCACATTGCTATACACCTTTACAATTTTTTTGCAAACTTCTGCATGAAAACAGGGATTTGGATCACATATATTGTAATACATGTTCAAATTGACCAATTGTGTCAAAGTAATCCCTCTCTGGCGAGTTCATACTCTACTGTGCAAATTGGCAAACACTTACTTTGTTGTTGCATACTTTAATAGACATATAGGGGTTGATTTACTAAAGCCGGAGAGAGAAAAAAATGCAGCTTTGCATGGTAGCGAACCAGATTCTAACTTCAGCTTGTTCAATTAAGTGTTGACAAAAAATAAACTGGAAGCTGAATGGTTTCTATACCGAACTGCCCCAGATTTCTCACTCTCTAGCTTTAGTAACTCAACCCCATAGTGCCTATAGTTTCCCAACAAAATTACAGATATATTAACAGAGGAATTTGTAGTCACATTTTTTTACAAAGTCTTTATTCTTCCTATAATACAGAGTAAATGTAATACTATTGATGGACCTATTTATTTTGAGTCAAGTTAATCCAAGTTTTTTTTTCTAATTCCAGCTTTCAATATTGACAAACGTCTTGGGCTTTAAAAATGAAACTTGTCTCTGGACTGCTTGTGATACTTAGCTGGCTGCAGCTATCATCTGCTCAGCACACAGGTATGGTAAAAATCTGATAATCACTGAATCACTGTTGAATAATTTACTTGACTTCTCACATTTCGTTTTTTTTTTTTTATGATTGCAGAAATTCCAAAACATGGAGATCTTATATTCCTATTGGATAGTTCAGACAATATGGGATCAAAAATGTTCAACCAGCTAAAATCATATGTATCAAAAATCATTAGTCAAATGCAAATAGGTGTTGATTTCTATCGCATTGGTCTCATACAGTATAATGAGGACATTGACACTGGTTTCTCTCTGTCAGAATTCAAGGCAAAAAACCCAATGATAACGTATATAAAAAATAAGTTTTTGTTTCAAGGTGGTTCATTAATGACTGGTAATGCCCTCATGAAGGTCCATGAAGTCCTTTTGTCAGACAAAAATAGAAGAGACAAATCAAAGTACCCACAACTCCTTCTTGTGATCACATCTGGATCCTCCAATGATGATGTAAATCCATCAATTTCTGCTCTAAAACAGGACGGCATTCAAATTATTGCAGTTGGAGTAAAAGACGCTTCTTTAGATGAATTGCAAGCAATGGCAACATCTCCTCAACTTGCCTTTAAGATAGACAATTTTAGAGACTTAAACACAATTTCAAAGGATATGGTCACCACCATTCAAGAGGTAGTTGAGAAGACATACTATGTGGAAGGAACACAAGGTGAGATAATGTCAGATCTCATTCTCTTAACGTACATACATTGCAAAGCTTAGTTCAGTTCAACTGTAGCTCATGTTATATGGCCAATCTCTGCCAAGGAGGCTTAAGTGCCACGATTGTTATGGCAGTTTAACATGGCACCAGATGTGCATTCATCTTCTCATCATTTACTTTTTGCTTCTTCACAAATAAGTTGATTTTACACCATTACCTTACGGACCCTGTGTGTCTGAAACTGTCATCCTGCAATCCTCTGTATTATATGCATGGATTTTAACCACTACCTTGCTGCTTGTCTCTCTGAAACTACCATCCTGAAATTCTATGTATTATATCCTCTGTATTATGGTTCATTGCTTTAACCTACAATTGTTAAACGTATATCTATAGTATTGAGATAGATTTACTATACTGTTGTCTTCTTCGATCAGAGAGCTTAAAGCGGTATTAAACCCTAAAGCAAACTTTTTTTATATTGCAGCTTACCAATTTGTAGATGTGATGTCTGCATTAGATTTCTATTGTTAGGAGTTCTTTCTTTTATTTTCATCCGGTGATCCTGTCAGTAAGTCAGTGGTTTTTCAAAAGAACATTCTCTCTTGCAGATTGTAGTAGTTACAGAGATGAGACAAACCATTTACCACTAGCAGTGGTACTTACAATGATTGGCTTTTCTTTATTCATGTAAAACCTTTATCCCAAAAAAGAAAATCTGTTGTAGCTGCTTATGATGTATTTGCTGGTGTTTGGCTTCATTTTGTTAGTGTATTTAAATCTGCTAGTCCATCTAACACTCCCCTACCCCAGGTTGACAATTATTCATCCAGAGTGGAGACACTTTAATATAGGTGGTGTGTTCAGTGTTGCCAACCTCCCGCAGCATTTTTTACTGGCAAAGCATGGAAAATTTACTGGCAGAGCACATTTTTTACTGGCAACCTGAAAAATAACTGAACTCCTATTAAAAACTAAGACGATTGATATTTAAACACAACATGGAAACACTGACAATACCCATATCAAGTAGTTTGCCCGGTTTACACTTAAAAAGTCAGCACAGCATGACAAATTATCAGACCCTGATATTTATAGACAGTTGTAAAAATCACTGATTTTTACAAACTGTCAGTAAATTTACTGGTGGTTGACAACACTGGGTGTGTTGCTGGCAAGATCACCAGATGAAAACTGAGGGAAAAGCCCTAAAAAAAGAAAATGAATATAGCCACCACATCTAATGGTTGGTAAGTTGCAATATATAACATTTTTGGTTTTGGGTTTAATACTGGTTGAATTTATCTTTATGGCTGTGGCATGTCTTGGTGTGAAAGTGTCCTTTTTCATCCATGTCTCTTTTATTAGTTCATAGTTGATTAATTGGCAAGCACTGTCATAATAATTTCTACCGAAGTGATAATTTCTACTTAAGTGGTATGGCAGTTTAAAAGGGCTGTTCAACTAAGGCAGAAACAAGAAAGTATCAGTGCTCAACTCTGGTGCTCTGGACAGACTGCAAGTGTGATTCCTACTATCTCAACCCTTTAATATACTCTCTAAACTTTCTTATTGCAATAGTTTCTCTTCTTATTAAATTCTTATTCCTTTACCCCTCTTCTCTACACCACAGCTTATCACTCTCATTCCTGCCCTCTCCCCTTTTACTGCATTCTTTACCTTCTGAACCCGTATGCTAACAAAACCTCCAGGGTGCTTGGCCATGTGAGTGCATATCAATCTCAATCCCATCTTACTTCACTCAACCCCCTGCTTCTCTTAATTTATGGACCCTAATCTAACCCCTGGCAGTCTCCTTCCTTTGTCAGCAGCTCAATCTACAGACTCTAATTTTTATTACCAACTAACCCCTTCTCATGTGCATTCTAGAAAAACTGCTCTGTCTGTAACAAGCTCATCTCTGCCTATGACCTTTTTATCTCCAACTCCTTCAACTTTTCTGCAGTTCCTGAAACCTGGCTTCAGGAATCTGGTGCTGCCTCTCCAGTTACCTTCCATGGTGGCCTCCACTGGACTCACTTATCCAGACCATTGAAATAAAGGGAGGTGGAGATGAAAACCTTCTATCCCCACAAAGCACTTTTCAAATTCCTCCTAAACCTCTCTTTCTCTTTTTAAGCTTACTGTAAGTATCTATTTCTCTGTGGACTGCTGTGATTTATCAGCCTCTTAGACCAGTGTCACACCTTCATGATTACTTCTCTGCCTTCTCTGACTTCTTTAACATGATACTACAGAGGAGAGTTCTAAACTTTTTTCTGACACCCACCTACTTTTAATATCTCTTGTCCCTACCATTTATATTGTAAGCTCTCATGAGCAGGGTCCTAACGCTCTTGTTTTTAATTCTATTGTAACTGTATTGTCTCCCTATATCTTGTAAAGCTCTGGGCAAACTGTTGATGTTATATACATCCTGTGTAATAAAATTAATAATATAAATGATAATAATAAATGTACAAATATATTTGTATTTACAAATATACCATTAGGTATAATGACAAGCAGCAGATTTCCTCTCTCTTTGGACCTCTGCAGGTCAGTAGCTTGGAACTCCTTTGGAACCAGTTGTCTTCTTGCATTTGAGATGGAAGCTGGCACAACAATTGCTTTAGCTGGCCAAAGATCTTACTTCAAATGTCTAACAATAAATCAGCAGGGCTCTTTTTGAATGGATTTCTGACTCCTTCAGATCTAAATAATGCATAGATATCTTCTATGATATAATATGTATGGCTTAATTTTTACCTGTCTTCAGTATATGGTAGACTATTCACAAGTAGATCACCCAGTATAGTAGGGCACAGATAAAGGCAGAACCTTATCCTGCAATTACCAACGACAAGAACATGTAATTTATCGGAAAATACAGTGCCTTGGAAATTTTTTTTTTATTTTGTATTTTATTGAGATTTTAAGTGATAGACCAACACACAGTGGCACATAATTATGAATTGGAAGGAAAATAATAAATGGTTTTCCAAATTTTTTACAAATATCTGAAAAGTGGTGCGTGCATTTGTATTCATCCCTCCTGAGTCAATACTACATAGTACTTTTTCTGTATGTCTCTACCAGCTTTGCACATCTAGAGAGTGACATTTGTGCCCATTCTTCTATGCAAAATAGCTCAAGCTCTGTCAGATTGGATGGAGAGCGTCTGTGAACAGCAATTTTAAATTCTTGCCACAGATTTTCAATTGAATTTAGGTCTGTAGTTTGACTGGGCCATTCTAACACATGAATATTCTTTGATCTAAACCATTTAATTGTAGCTCTGGCTGTATGGATAGGGCCTTTGTCCTGCTGTAAGGTGAACTTCCGCCCCAGTCTCAAGTCTTTTGCAGACTCTAACAGGTTTTCTTCTAAGATTGTCCTGTATTTGGCTCCATCTATCTTCATATCAACTCAGATCAGCTACCAAGTCCTTGCTGAAGAAAAGCATCCCCACAACATGATGCTGCTACCACCATGTTTCAAGGTGGGGGTGGTGTGTTCAGGGTGATGTTCAGTGTAGTTTTCCGTAACACATAGTGTTATGCTTTTAGGCCAAAAAGTTCAATTTTGGTCTCATCTGACCAGAACACCTTCTTCCACATGTTTGCTGTGCCCCCCACATGGCTTCTCGTAAACTGCAAGCTGGACTTCTTTTGGCTTTCTTTCAAAAATGGCTTTCTTCTTGCCACTCTTCCATAAAGGACAGATTTGTGAAGTGCACGGCTAATAGTTGTCCTGTGGACAGATTCTCCCACTTGAGCAATGGATCTCTGCAGCCCATCTAGAGTTACCATGGGCCTCTTGGCTGCTTCTCTAATTAATGCTCTCCTTGCCCTGCCTGTCAGTTTAGGTGGACGGTTATGTCTTGGTAGGTTTGCAGTTGTGCCATACTCTTTCCATTTTCAGATGATGGATTGAACAGTGCTCCATGAGATGTTCAAAGCTTGGGATATTTTTTTTATAACCTAACCATGCTTTAAACTTCTGCCCAACTTTATCCCTACCCTGTCTGGTGTGTTCCTATGCCTTCATGATGCTGTTTGTTCATTAAGATTCTCTAGCAAACCTCTGAGGGCTTAACAGAACAGCTGTATTTATACTGAGATTAAAGTACACACAGGTGGACTCTATTTATTAATAAGGTGACTTCTGAAGGCAATTGGTTCTACTAGATTTTAGTTAGGGGTATCAGAGTAAAGGGGACTGAATACAAATGTGTGCCACACTTTTCAGATATTTATTTGTAAAAAATTTTGAAAACCATTTATCATTTTCCTTCCTTTCACAATTATGTGCTACTTTGTGTTGGTCTATGACATAATCCCAATAAAATACATTTACATTTTTGGTTGTAACATGACAAAATGTGGAAAATTTCAAGGGGTATGAATACTTTTTCAAGGCACTGTATCTATATATATATATATATATATATATATAAAGAATTGATACATATGTTTTTATGGACATTTTGAGGAACATAATGGCCTTTTTTGCCTAAACAGCAGAACAAAGGAATAATAAATAGGTAACATTCACCACACTTTTTGACAGCAAAAATGTAAGCTATTGTAAAATGAACATTGATCAATATAAACATACAATAATTGAGGACTCAAGATGTTAGCTTATTCAACCTAACAAAGACAAAATTTAAAGAAATTGTAAACAGATAAATATTAGTATAGGAATAGAGGTTGTGTTTTGCAAAATTTACCACTCTATGTATTTTTTTGTAAAATTCAAAAAGTTTTCTTTCTATATGTATGTAATTTAGATAACAAAACAACAAGCAAAAGAATAAAGCAATAATGCCACAAATGAAGCTGATCACAGACATTCAGGAGTAGCTTAATATGCAGAGGAGATTCAACTACCCAAAATGTTACGGGTTAGTTGTCCAGGCATCACATAAAAGTGTGTGAATACATTCGCTACAAGATGCATCATCGTTACTGCAAGACCTATAAACATAAGAGATAGGCAGCTACATGGCAGATGATGTTCAATATTGAAAAATGTAAAGTTATGGACTTGGATGCTAACAATATGCATACAACATTCTCTTTAGGAAGGGCTGCTTTGGGTGAATCTGTGATGGAAAAGAATTTGGGGTCCTTGTGGATGACAAAGTTACCAACAACATGCAATGCCATTCTGCAGCTAACAAAGCAAGCAAAATACTCTCTTATATTAAAAAGGCATATACAGTATTTAAGAGATGAGTCGATAAAGCACTGGTTCAACTTCATCTTGAATATGCAGTATAGTTTTGGTTTACCAGTCCGTAGAAAGGATGTCCTTGAACTAGAAAGAGTTCAGAGAAAGGCAACAAAATTTAAAGTGGTTGGAAAACCTTTATGAGGAACAATTACAAAGCTCACATTTATTCACTCCAGAGAAAAGATGTAATATGAGAATAATGTAAAAATATAAAAAAAAGTGATTGTATAAGCGATAATCCTATTTTACTCTAAGTTCCTTGAAGAAAACACATGGCCACAATTTAAGATTTGAAGAAAAGAGGTTTAACCTTCAATTGAGAAAGAGGTTCTTTGCGGTTGGAGTGAGCAGTAAAAATGTGGAACTCTCTTCCCCAGCAAAAGTAGTATTTGCTAATAGTGCTGATGAATCCAAAAAAAAACTTTTAGACTTCTTCCTCAGTCAGAATAATATACAGGGCTATGGAAAATCTTAAACTCAATAGAAGGATAGGATAGGTTGTTCCAAAGACTTATCCAACTGCCTGTATGGCATCGGGAGGAATTTGTTTTAAATGCTTACAAAAAATTGGCCCATACGTGTAGGATTATTGCCTTCCTCTGGATCAAACACATAAAGCACACACTTTGAACTTGATGAACCTGTGTCTTTATTTCAATCTTATCCATTACGTAATGATTTACTGCTTTAAAAGTGTGTATGTACTATTGACGCAAAGCATTATAGTTACCCTTTTACTTTAAAAAGGTGTTTCTTTACTTTTCTTTGTGCTTGATATTGTAAGGAATACCCTACTTGCATTTATCTATATGTGTTTTTTCTTTTCTTTCTTTTTTTTTTTTTTTTTTAGAAAACTTTATAATTACTAACACAGCAACTCCAGCAACAACCTCAACGACCTTTGGTGTTCATAATGCCACAGAGAGTGGAACAGCAGGTAAAGTCACTTTTTAAAATAATTACTGTAAGTGCAGTAGCTTCTACAACTTGGTTCCTTTTTTTTATTATTCAGCTATTATTAGGGATCTACAGTTACTTTGTGTTACTCTTTAAATCTATTTATTACAGAATTAATTTGTACTGGAAATAATGTATTGTGTCAATTAGAGTGTATATACAGTACAAAAGCAAATCTATACTGCAGATATGTGCCCACCCCTTACCTGAAACTCACTTTTTGTAACTGCAGTAAACCTCCTCATGGCCCTTTACATAGTATGTGCTGATATGTATCCTCATCCCATTGCTTTTGTGCCTGATGACCGCCATGAGGGTGAGAGTTTCTCCTGAGGGGTGTTCACAAACTACTGCAGAGTAGAAGGGGTGAAGCCATCCTGAGTCTCACAGCTGAAGACTGCTGGATAACCCAGTCTTGTCTATAGTCCCATGTTCCTGGAAACAAGGCTCTTCAGTAGTGGGTGCTGTAGCGAGTCGACTACCAGCTGGTTACTGGAAACATTACAGATAAATGCACATATTCGCCAGCACACCAAGGATCCTCAAATAGTGTCCAAAGGCTTTTGTTGCAAAAAGATCACATCACAAGAACAAGTGCAACGTTTCAGAGCCACGCAGGACCCTTTCATCAGGCATGTGATCATCACATGCCTGATGAAGGTGTCCTGTGTGGCTCTGAAACGTTGCACTTGTTCTTGTGATGTGATCTTTCTGCAATAAAAGCCTTTGGATGATATTTGAGAATCCTTGGTGTGCTGTGAAATATGAGCATGCATTGCTGTATAACCTAGTGAAGGCTGATGCGTAGATCTGGGCCACAATCTGGGCCAAGCGCTGGAGTTGAAGTGTGCTTGTCTGTAGGAGAGCATGTGCTCATGATGAACTGAAGACCCACCTACAAGGGTGGGACTGTACACACAGAGCAGGCCATTACGCATCTGAATACATTGCAGTTGATGCTACAAAATCTCCTCAACAGTAAGGAAAGTGTAAGGAAAGTGTAACAGTAAGGAAAGTACACTTTATGTTTTAGCCGCAGCAACCATTTAAAGTGTTGCAGCAGTCCTGTGATGCACTGCTCCTGACCTTAGGAACTGAGGATTGCTGAGTGTAGGAAGGGTTACATGGGCTCTCCTAACAGCATTGTTTGCCAGTGTCCTCACCTGAAGGTGGCAGCATATAACCCATGGTCTTGATTTATGTAACCTTGGATTTGTACCATACAATTAAGGAATGTGCATTTCTAGATTTCAGTAAAAGGATTATGGGAAATATAGATAAAAGTGACGTTACTTTAATTTTTTTTTTTATTCTTTGGCCCTGCTGAAAGTATTTCATGGGCTCTTAAATGTGATATATTGGGTGAAACACAGAGACTGGTACTAAAACCACACTCTAACTTTTGGTGGCAATTTTAACCATTGTAGCAAGGTGAATTAGTTACTGGCCATATGAAGGTCTTAAGCTGACCATACATTATAAAATCTGATTGTGGAATCTCCTTTGGATCTACCAGTAACTATAGTATGTAATATAAATGCCTGTTACATGGCAGTATAAAGCAACTTGACCAAGCAGATGCCTAAGAGGCACCCTGTCCAACACCAACCTTCACTTTTACTGTACCTGCAGCCCTCAAAGACAGTACCAATATCCTAACTGTCATTGTTTAGATATCTAGGTACCCCCATGACAGTGTGTTGACTTTGCAATAAGTCACTGGGGCACTGAGCACTGCTTAGTACAAAAATAAGGGTGTCATTTATTGGTCTTATTGCAGTACATTAAGACAGCAGTCAGGAACTAAGGATGTGGCTCTGGAGTGTACCTGTTAAATAAATGCAAGGTCACATTATATGCGTTGAGGTAGATTTCACATTTAAATAGTTATTGTAAGAGACTGTCAGTGGTACTCATATTGTGTTTTTTATATTGATAAGATATGATTTTTACAGGGAACTAGTTTTTTAATAGAAAATAACCCACACTAGCTCTACTGGTAAAAGAGCTGCTCCCAAGATGGGTTGTTCAGCTCTTAAAAACAATGCAGTCAAAAAAATCATTATTGTATAACTGTTGGGCTTTGGAAACTGGTGGTTTAGTTCAGTTTCACCTTAAGGCTACTTTCACACTGGGGCGGCGGGGGCGGTAGCGGTAAAGCACCGCTTGCTTTAACGGCGCTTTACCGCTGTTACAGCAGGGCGCTTTTGACCCCCAAAAAGGGGTTAGAAAAGGGTGAAAAGCACCCGCTTAGCACTGCTTTCAAATCGCTTTTACGGCAAAGGGGCGCCCATTCATTTCAATGGCAGGGGAGGTGGAGGAGCAGTAGAGGAGCAGTGGATGAACAGTGTCCCGCACGCCCTGAAGATGCTACTTGCAGGACTTTTTTCCTGTCCTGCAAGCGCACCACCCCAGTGTGAAAGCACTCTGGCTTTCACACTGGGGAGATGGGAGAGGCATTTTTGAGGTGCTTTTCAGGTGCTATTTTTAGCGCTAAAGCACCTGAAAAATGCCCCGGTGTGAAAGGGGTCTGAAGAAAATGTATTTAACTATTTTTTAACTGTCAAAACAAAAGTTAATATTTGTCATGTAACTTAATTTCCTTAGTTGACAATGATACTTACATGTACTTCTTTTTTTCACAGCTTGTCTCCAAGGTCTGGCAACAGATATCGTTTTAATGGTGGATATATCACAACACAGCCAGTCAGAAAGCAGCCATCTGAACAACTTCTTGAAGAACATTGTATCTGGTCTAGAGATCAGTGACAAATGTGTTCACTTAGGTATAATGGTGTTTGACAGCAGTGCAAGAGTAATAGCAACCTTGGATACAGGGGACAACAAAACACTTGTGGAACAGTTACTTGGAGAATTAAAAACGTCAAAAGAAAAGATTTCAAATATTGGATATGCTATTAATTTTACAAGAACTGATGTGTTTGGAAAGCAGTCCAGGAGAAAGAGCCAGGGAACACCAAAGGTAGCCATCTTGGTAACTCACAGGTCCTCTGCAGACAATGTTTCAGAAGCAGCTCAGCTACTTCACAAAGAAAAAGTCAAAATATTCACTGTTGGGATTGCCCAAGCCAATGAGACACAAATGACCCAAGCTGCATCCTACCCAATTGACCGCTATTATCTCAAGGTCAAGACATTTGCTGACCTTTCATCACAAGCTGATATTTTAGTGAAGAAGATTTTGAATGTCATTGATATACAATTTGCAGCCCCTGAGAGAACATACCAGATAAGAAAAGGTAAGAAGCCCATGAAAAGCAAAAGCAAGAGCCATGCTGTCACAGTGAATGCTTGAGCTGCCCGTAACTAGTTAGATTTTTCCTTTCTGTTGTCCACCATGTATTGGATATCTGCAATATATTTGGTTGCTTTGGAGAATTCAGATACCTTTTCAGACTTACAATACAAAAGTTTCACTGCTATAAAGTAAGCAAGTTCAACAACTGAGCACTGAGCAGCACATGCTTTGCCTGATTTATTCATAATGTGTTGCAGCTCATTTTGACTCAATATGCAAATATTTTAACTGTACAACACCATTTAAAGCAATCATAACCTGATCACATGCAGATACCAATGTGATCTTTTTATGCAATATCTGGCAATCACCTGTCAGATACAAGTTGTTTTGATGCCTGATAGTATGATTCCCAGATAGCAAGCAAGTGTGCTACAGGTTTGAAAATAACTTGCTAAGCTATTGTTAGACTTGCCAGGCTTTAGAAATTTGTTGCACAATTGCAGCAAGTCCGCATTGCATGACTCCAGATCAACTTTCTTTGCAAACATTCTGCAAGTCTGCTGCAAGTTCTGGTTCAGTTATGTGGTGCAATAGTCATGCCACCACATGGATCACTGTGGCTGAATTTTCATGCTGTAGACTTGCAGAGCTCTTACTGTAGACTCACCACTGTGACTTTGCTCTTGCTGGACACTTGCAAATGTACTAAAAATCAGAAAAGTGTCAACTAGAACTTCAAGTGTTCCGCAAGTGTACAACTTGCCAGTGAAAACATGCAGCAAGTTAACAGACTTACAATTCAACACTGCCACAAATTTGTGACAAGTTATCCTTGCTATCTGGGTTGTTATGCAGTTTATAAATAGCAAGAAACCAGTTGTCAATTTTCAAATTTTTACTAGAAAAAAAAAATGTTAACAATTGTAATAATTGCTAGAATATTTTTATTGTTTTTTCATAGATACTTTAGACATACTATTCAATTCAGCTTCTGTTTGCAGCATGCACAATGTAAAGTGGTTATAAAGGTAGAAGGTTTTTTATCTTAATACATTCTATGCATAAGGATAAAAAGCTTTCTCTGTGCAGCAGCCCCCCTCAGCACCCCTAATACTTACCTGAGGTCCATCTAGATCCAGCAATGTTGCAGGTGTGTCATGGCTGCCCCTCCTTTTTAGATGAGACAGCAGTGCGGTGCAATTGGCTCCCACTGCTGTCAATAAAAATCAGTCAGCCAATGAAGAGAGAAAGGGGGTGGAGCCGGGCCACGGCTCCATGTCTGAATGGACACATGGAGCTGTGGCTCGGGTGCCCCATAGCAAGCTGCTTGCTGTGGGGTCACTCAACAGCAGGGAGGGACCAGGAGAGCCGAAGAGGGACCTGGGAAGAGGAGGATCTGGGCTGCTCTGTGCAAAACCATTACAGGTAAATACATCATATTTGTTGTTTTTAACTAAAAAAA
Organism: Glandirana rugosa; assembly: GCA_018402905.1. Classification (NCBI taxonomy): domain Eukaryota; kingdom Metazoa; phylum Chordata; class Amphibia; order Anura; family Ranidae; genus Glandirana; species Glandirana rugosa. Next base: position 668,607 of record BLSH010058087.1, read on the forward strand.
AAATGAGACTTTACAATCACTTTAACTTGGATACACAAAACATTAACTCGCTTGCTCACAGTAATGTTACATTTGTTTTTTTTTATTTTAACCTAAAAGAAACCCTTTCCAACTCTTCTGGTAGCAAACAGCAAATCTCTTCAATTCTGCTAAGAAGTGGAGTCGTAATCTTATATATAATATTTTACCTTCAGTATCAAAAGAGTATTGGCAGATCTTTAGTAGGGTATTTTTACTAGAGTGAAGGATTCTAAATTTTAACTGTACAGGCGGTCCCCTAATTACAAACATCTGACTTACAAATGACTCCTACTTACAAACGGAGGGAGACAACAGGAAGTGAGAGGAAATCTCCCTCTTGGAAGGAAAATTCACTCCTGCAAGAGTTATTATGGGAAAAAGGTGTCTCCATTGATGCTTTATCACCAATCCTTGTTTCCACAACAACACAAAATGTAAAAAATCCAATTATCATTGGGACAGGAAGTGAGGTGAAATCTTCTGAACAGAAACATAGACAGCAAAACAAACATTACAGGGGTGTTACCCCTTCCCTATGCTATCCAAAAAGCTTAAAAATATTTTTTTTGGCTGGAGCTACATTTAAAAAATGTACCTGGTCCGACTTACAAACAAATTGAACCTAACAACAAACCTACAGAACCTATCTTGTTTGTAACCCGGGGACCGCCTGTATGCAAGATTTTCAGTTGATCAGAAGGAAACCATCCTAATAAGTATTCTACAAAACAGTGAACAGCAAGTTCATCTCATGCCACAAAGTAACAAATATCTCATGTGTAGCTGAGCTCTTAGTCCTCTCTAACACTCCCTTATTGCGGTTTACTAAAAGAAAGTAACTGAATATATTACCATAGAGTGAGGACTGAAGAATGCAGATTTTTGAAATGTTGTTTATCAATCCAAAAACATTCATTGGAAAAATGTAATATTTTAATTCTTTTACGCTAATTACTACAATAGCTAAAAGGCCCATTTACACCTCTCTAGTGTGGTGCAGTGCAGTGCAGGAACATTCATTAGTGTGTTGCAGTGCCAACCATTGTCATTGACACCCAAATACATTAGCCCAACACACCTCCGACACACATGGTTTGCAGAATAGCAAAATGCACTTTATAGCACTACCATGCATCGTAGCGCTCTCTGTTGAAAGAAAATGTTGCATGTTTTATTTTTTCTTCTGTACAGGTGCATTGGCACCATATTCATTTGAACTGGCTGCATTAATGCAAATCACATTAATGCACAACATAACGCATGCTAATGCAATGCACTGAAAGAGACAGGTGTTAATGGGCTCAAAGTCAAAAGAAAATTACATTTATAAATGCTTTTAACAATTACATCATTATGGTCTGTTTGCATTATATCATTTGTTTGTTGTTCATACTTTTAATAGTCATTTATAATTCTCCTCAGGATGTTTAAACACAGAATTAGCTGACATCTACCTACTAATTGATGGCTCAGGAAGTATCCAACAAGAACATTTTCAAGACATTAAAACATTTTTGCAATCTATGGTGGGAATGTTTGACATAGGTCCTCAGAAGGTCCGCGTTGCAGCAGTACAATATAGTCAGGAGAGACAGCTGGAGTTTGGAATTGGTAATAAATACAATAAGGACAGCTTAAAGCAAGCCCTGCAAAACATCAGACAGCTAGGAGGAGGAACAGACACTGGAGCAGCTATAAATTTTACTCGTCAAATAATAGTGGACCCAAATAATGCCAGGCCCCAGGATGTGCCCATTCATCTGATAGTCCTGACAGATGGTGAATCACAAGACAGCGTGAAGGAAGCTGCTGATGTCCTCAGAGGAGACAAAGTCAATGTGTATGCTATTGGCGTTAAAGAAGCTAACCAGACTCAACTAATGGAAATTGCTGGAGATCCTAAAAGGGTCCATTTTGTACACAACTTTGATTCTTTGAAAGACTTAAAAAATGTACTAGCACAACAAATATGCTCTGCTGAAGGTACTGTGTGTCTCTCATACAAATATATCAATGCTTTTAAAGAGAGATAGATATCAGTAATGGCACCTGTTTCATTTATTTAAATTCCTTAGAAAAATATACACACAATATGATGCTTGTCTTACAAAACTGCACAGACGCTTCCGTGAACTGCTGGGCAGGGGTTTCAATAAAGTTTGAAATATTCTCCTGGAGGATTTTAAATCTGTGCTCCAGGCTAACATTTAATTGCATAGTTTAAATACATAATGGGTGTTTTACCTGCTACGTTTTTTAAATCCCTGTCCATTCAATCCTGAGATTTAGACATCCACATCCCATAGCACAGGCAGGAAGATTACACCACTTTCTCTCTTACAATGAAGGAATACCGTGATGTCACCCCCAGCCTGCTGACTGGCAGTGAAGCAGCAGTAGCAGACCAAAGAGGTCATATAGATACAAAGACAGTGCCACGCAATAAATCTATATATTATTATGCAAAAATATTATCAGTGACCTACATGTGATATATACAACTTATATCATACTGTAAAACACCCCTTGTGTAAAATATCCATAAACATAAAGTCTACAATTTATATAAAAAACCTTGTGAATCCACTATGACACTTATAGTGTCAGCTGAAATACATATACGCATTTGAGGAGGTTGCACCAGGCAAATACTTGCACTGGAGTTTTTTTCTCTGTTTATTGTAGACCAAAGAGGTCAATCCTTTGCTCACCTCTTATGTTGATACCCACCTGATTGGCTCCCAGTGCTGTCCTTTCACTGCCAGTCTGATTGCTGCTGTATAAAAGATTGCAAGAGGTTGATACCAAGCTAAATTGAGGAACCTACAGCTAAATTGAAAGATTTATTAATTAATGCATTACTGCATTCTTTTCTGTCTTTTAAATCAGAATGGAGTTAATCTTTAACTACAGAAAATGTAGATTGTTTTGTGTCAGTGCCTTTTGTACTCGTGTTAGGTCATTGTAGAACAGTCTGTTTTGAAAGATTAACTCCTAGTCATCAGTGAATAAAAGCGTGACAACATGAACATACATGGAACAAACTGAAGGCCATACTGCAAGGAAGTCACTTTCTTGTTAAAATGTTATTAAGCCAAAGCCAGCATACTGAGAATCTCCACCTGAGAACCCCAACACATTTCACCCCAAAGGGCTTAGTCATAAATGTTTTCTCACATAGACAGCTTAGCATTAAGGATGAATCTTGGGTTCTGGTGACCCATGAGTCTGACCCCATCCCTAAAGCTAGCTCTTTACAGTACACAGAATAAGGGAAATGGGCACATTTTGTAGGATTGCTTGCCCACACATATATGAAGCTTCTGTTTTAAGTTGTAAGGAAGCTGAGTGGCAGTCTGGGTGACATCATTGGCCAAATATGGTCATAACCAAATCAGTGACGTAAGCTGGGGGTAGATATCATGGGACCCTTTATTCTAAAGGGGGTTTCCAGATTCTGGTAAGTTCCCACCCCACAGACCTGCACATCTAGTTGGTGAGGGATGTGGGTATGAAGCCTTGTGGCCTGGTATGGTTTGAGAGGGGGTGCAGGCTCATCACCCCTTTCTTTCCTGACCATCCAGGCTGCATGTCTGGATACGGGCCTGGTATAGATTGTATGGTCCCCCCTCCCTGGTCCCCCCTAAAATCTATACAAGACCCTTACTATATATAGAAGTCTGGTATGGATTTTAATGAAAGCCCCATACAAAAAAATAAATAAATAAATAATGATGTAGGGTACCACTTAATATCCAGACCCTTATCCAGCCAGGAGCAACCCATGCTTATGAGGACAAAGGCATCATCCCACATCCCTGCCACAGTGAATATAGGGGTTTGCACAGGGAGGGATTATCAGAATCTGGAAGCCTCCTTTAAAATAAGCCCTCCCATATATAAGTAGGGGCTACATAGTACCCATTGGTACTCACACAAAAAAGAAAACCTACAATGTAAATAAACACACACTGTATAGAAAGTATTTAATTTAAAAGAAAACTATTGTCAATAAATGACATTTCAACATTTGTGATCCCTGGCCTCCAGCTGAATGTCAGCAAAACAGCCGGTTATGTCGACTGACGTCATTGATCAAATATGGTCATGATTGTTTTTGGTCATTGATGTCATCAGAATTGCCCCAGCTACTTTGTTTACAAATAGAAACAGGCCAGGGATCTGAAATGTTGAAACGTAATTAAGTGGCAACATTTTTTTTTCTATGTCACTTTTGCTGGATTACATCCTACAGGTGTGCCATTTCACACGTAGGTTTAGGGTATCCCACAAGCATGATATTTACAGAAATTGTGTGTTTGTAATGTTTCCCTCTAAGACTCATCAAAAGATCCGCTCTCCACTGAATGGAATTAAAAGAAAAAAAGTTTGCATTTATATACAGGTGCTGGTCATATAATTAGAATATCATCAAAAAGTTGATTTATTTCACTAATTCCATTCAAAAAGTGAAACGTGTATATTATATTCATTCATTACACACAGACTGATATATTTCAAATGTTTATTTATTTTAATTTTGATGATTATAACTGACGACTAAAGAAAATCCCAAATTCAGAATGTCAGAAAATTAGAATATTGTGAAAAGGTTCCATATTGAAGACCTCTGGTGCCACACTCTGATCAGCTAATTAACTCAAAACACCTGCAAAGACCTTTAAATGGTCTCTCAGCCTAGTTCTGTAGGCTGCACAATCATGGGGAAGACTGCTGACTTGACAGTTGTCCAAAAGACGACCATTGACACCTTGCACAAGGAGGGCAAGACACAAAAGGTCATTGCAAAAGAGGCTGGCTGTTCACAGAGCTCTGTGTCCAAGCACATTAACCACTTCCTTACTGGGCACTTAAACCCCCCTCCTGCCCGGACCAATTTTCAGTTTTCAGCGCTGTCACTCTTTGAATGACAATTGCGCGGTCGTGCGACGTTATACCCAAACAAACTTGCCGTCCTTTTTTCCCCACAAATAGAGCTGTCTTTTGGTGGTATTTGATCACCTCTGCGGTTTTTATTTTTTGCGCTATAAACAAAAAAGAAGCGACAATTTTGAAAAAAAAACAATATTTTTTACTTTTTGCTATAATAAATATCCAAAAATAAAAAATAAAAAAACAAATGTATTCATCAGTTTAGACCAATATATATTCTTCTACATATTTTTGGTAAAAAAAATCGAAATCGGCGTATATTGATTGGTTTGCGCAAAAGTTATAGCGTTTACAAACTATGGACATTGGTTTATGGCGTTTTTATTTTTTTACTAGTAATGGTGGCGATCTGCGATTTTTATCGGGACTGCGATATTGCGGCAGACATTTCGGATGTTTTTGACACTTTTTTGGGACCAATGACATTTATACAGCGATCAGAAACGTAAATATCCACTGATTACTTTATAAATGTCATTGGCAGTGAAGGGGTTAACCTGCAGGGGGCAGTGAAGGGGTTAACTATGTTCCCCGGGTGTGTTCTAACTGTGGGGGGGCGGGGTTGGCAGTGACAGGGATCAGTAGATCTGTCATGTCCCCTGTCACAGAACGGGGAACCGCCGTGTTTACATCGGCGGTTCCCCGTTCCGGCTCTCTGGAAGGAGATCGCGGGTCTCCAGTGGACATGCTCCCGCAGCATGCGCGGGCACGTGCGCGCGCCGCTCGCACCCGCGGGAGCGTGCCCAGCAGGAGCCAAATGGGAGGACGTCTATAGACACAGTGCCAAAGCTACCAGTACCTGGTTTAACCACTTCAATACCGGACGTTTATACCCCCTTCCTTACCAGACCAATTTTCAGCTTTCAGCGCTCTCACACTTTGAATGACAATTACTCTCTCATGCTACATTGCACCCAAACAAAATTTTTATCATTTTTTTCACACAAATAGAGCTTTCTTTTGGTGGTATTTAAGAACCTCTGGGTTTTTTATTTTTTGCGACATAATTGAAAAAAGTGCGAAAATTTTGGAAAATAAACACTTTTTTTTAGTTTCTGTGATAAAATTTTGCAAATAAGTAATTTTTGTCCATAAATTTGGGCCAAAACCTATACTGCTACCTATCTTTGGTAAAAATAACCCAAATAAGTGTATATTATTTGGTCTGTATGAAAGTTATAGAGTCTACAAGCTATGGTGCCAATCATTGAAAATTGATCACACCTGATGCACTGATGGCCGATCTCAATTCTTGAGGCCCTGAAATGTCGGGAAAGTACAAATACCCCCCAAATGACCCCATTTTGAAAAGTAGACATTCCAAGGCATTTATCAAGAGGCATGGCGAGTTTTTTGAAGTTGTACTTTTTTCCCACAATTCTTGGGAAAATTAAGAAATTATTTTTTTTTTTTGCACAAAATTGTCAAAACAACACGTTATTTCTCACACACAGCATATGCATACTTCCAATTACACCCCAAAATACATTCTGCTTCTGTCCCCGAGTATGGCGATACCACATTTGTGAGACTTTTTTACAGCCTGGCCACATAGAGAGGTCCAACATGCAGGGAGCACCGTCATGCATTTTAGGAGCAGGATTTTCACATCTAATTTCCTAACGACCTATTACACTTTTGAAGGCCCTGGAGCACCAGGACAATGGAATTACCCACAAAATGACCCCATTTTGGAAAGCAAACACCCCAACGTATATTCTATCAGGCATTATGAGTCTTTTGAATGGTTCATTTTTTTTCACAAGTCTTAGAAAAACGTGGAAAGAAAATGAAAACGCTTTTATTTTTACACAAAGTGGTCAATTTATAAGATATTTCTAACACATAGCATGCACATAGCAAAAATTACCCCCCAAAATATATTCTGCTACTCGTCCTGAGTATGGCGATACCACATGTGTGAGACTTTTTCACAACCTGGCCACATACAGAGGCCGAACATGCAGGGAGCACCGTCAGGCGTTCTAGGAGTATAAATTATACATAAAATTTCATTCATACCTATCACACTTTTGAAGGCCCCGGGGCACCAGGACAGTGGAATTACCCCCAAAATGACCCCATTTTGGAAAGCAAACACCCGAGGTATATTCTATGAGGCATGGGCTGCAGATAGGTACTCGGGTACTCTAATGGGCTGCAGATAGGTACTCAGGTATTCTGATGGGCTGCAGATAGGTACTTGGGTACTTTGATGGGCTGGAGACAGGTACTAGGGTAATCTGATGGATTGGTAAAAGGTACTTGGGTACTCTGATGGGCTGCAGATAAGTACTCGGTTACTCAGATGGGTTCATGACAGGTACTCGGGTAATCTGAAAGGCAGGTGACAGGTACTCGGGTACTCTGATGGACTGGTCACAGGTACTCGGGTACTCTGGTAAGCAGGTAACAGGTACTTGGGTACTCAGGTGGGCAGGTGACAGGTACTCGGGTACTCAGGTGGGCAGGTGACAGGTACTCGGGTACTCTGATGGGCTGGTGACAAGTACTCGGTACGCTGATGGGCTGGTGACAGGTACTCGGGTATTCTGATGGGCAGGTGACAGGTACTCGGATACTCTGATGGGCAGGTGACAGGTACTCAGGTACTCTGATGGACAGGTGACAGGTACTCGGGTACTCTGATGGGCAGGTGATAGGTACTTGGGTATTCTGATGGGCAGGTGACAGGTACTCGGATACTCTGATGGGCAGGTGACAGGAACTCGGGTACTCTGACACACAGGTGACAGGTTCTCGGGTACTCTGATGGACAGGTGACAGGTACTCGGGTATTCTGATGGGCAGGTGACAGGTACTCAGATACTCTGACGGACAGGTGACAGGTACTTGGGTACTCTGATGGACAGGTGACAGGTACTCAGGTACTCTGATGGACAGGTGACAAGTACTCGGGTACTTTGATGGGCAGGTGACAGGTACTCGGGTACTTTGATGGACAGGTGACAGGTACTCGGGTACTCTGATGGACAGGAGACAAGTACTCGGGTACTTTGATGGGCAGGTGACAGGTATTCGGGTACTTTGATGGGCAGGTGACAGGTACTCGGGTCATTTGATGGGCAGTTGACAGGTACTTGGGTACTTTGATGGACAGGTGACAGGTACTCGGGTACTTTGATGGACAGGTGACAGGTACTCGGGTACTTTGATGGACAGGTGACAGGTACTCGGGTACTCTGAGGGACAGGTGACAAGTACTCGGGTACTTTGATGGGCAGGTGACAGGTATTCGGGTACTTTGATGGGCAGGTGACAGGTACTCGGGTACTTTGAGGGGCAGTTGGCAGTAGCGGCAAGAAGCGGAGGACGTCATATGACGTCCACCTGGATCGAGGAACAGTCCCTGCCGATGTCATTTTACTATGACTCGGTAGGGAAGTGGTTAAGTGCCATGGTATCCCTGTTCTTAATTGGTCTCGCCTGACCTTAACCCCATAGAAAATCTATGGGGTATCGTGAAGAGGAAGATGTGATGTGCCAAACCCAACAATGCAGAAGAGCTGAAGGCCACTATCAGAGTAACCTGGGCTCTCATAACACCTGAGCAGTGCCACAGACTGATTGATTCCATGCCACACCGCATTGCTGTAGTAATTCAGGCAAAGGGAGCCCCTACTAAGTATTGAGTGCTGGACGTGCTCATACTTTTCATGTTCATACTTTTCAGTTGGCCAAGATTTCTAAAAATCCTTTCTTTGTATTGGTCTTAAGTAATATTCTAATTTTCTGAGATACTGAATTTGGGATTTTCCTTAGTTGTCAGTTATAATCATCAAAATTAAAAGAAATAAACATTTGAAATATATCAGTCTGTGTGTAATGAATAAATATAATATACAAGTTTCACTTTTTGAATGGAATTAGTGAAATAAATCAACTTTTTGATGATATTCTAATTATATGACCAGCACCTGTATATTCCCCATGACAGTGTCAAGCTACATGTATTCTTTTTTACCAAAAGCTTGCAAATTAGCTTTGAGAAAAGACAGAAAAAAAGATAATATTCAGCTCCCATAGACCTTATTGGGGTTCAGGCTGTTCATTTTGTAAGGGACGTTGCATTTTGCACTTTCAGGAGAATTATGCTCAGAGCTTAGTGGATATGATGAAATTTCACTTTGCAAAAAATACCTAATTGCATGCAATGAAAAAAAAAACATTTTTGCTTGCACATGATTGGATGATGGAAATCAACAGAGCATCAACTCAATTACTAAGCTCTGGGGCAAATTCCCTTGCAATGTGCAGCCACTCTTTCAAAATGAACAGTCTATTTGCCTTTAATAAATTAACTCCAATGCCACCAACTTCCTTGGCAGATCAAGTAAAGATGTTATTGACAAAATATTCTAGAAGTAGACCACACCAATATACTGCTATGTTATAAAATAACCATAATCTATCACAGTGACATTTTTCTCTGTTTTTTAGTTTGTCATGATGTAGCAGCAGATGTAATGTTTCTCGTGGACAGCTCTGGAAGTATAGGATCAGAGAATTTTAACAAAATGAAGACATTTATGAAAACTATGGTGAACAAGACAGACGTTGGACCCGATAAAGTGCAGTTTGGAGTTGTCCAGTACAGTAATACCAACATGGAAGTGCTGCTTCTAAACAAGTACGGAACCAAAGAACTTATTTGGGATGCTATAGATAAAATGCCTCACATGGCAGACACTACATATACTGGTGAAGCCTTGAAGTGTGTCGCTAATTATTTCACAGAGGGAAAAGGCGCTAGAACAAGAGTGAAAAAAATGCTAATATTAATAACAGACGGAAGGTCACACGATGAGGTGAAAACACCTGCACAATCTTTGAGGAACAGTGGTGTGACTATCTTCTCTGTAGGCATTTTCAATGCAGTTAAATCTCAGCTGCTAGAAATAAGTGGGAAGGAGAAATTTGTTCATTATTTGGAGTCGTTTGACACTTTGAAGACAATAGAAGATGAACTTGTATTTGGACTGTGCAGCCCTATAGAAGAAGGTCAGTGTAAAAAAAAATATATATCGGTTTTTCAACTACTAGGAAAGTCACATAAAGGTTCAGCTGGATGAAATAGAACTACAGTACTAAAAAAAAAGAAAATAATCTGCTGGGGTTGAAAACCTTTAAAAATAATAAAAAGGTTCCACCACTTAATTTGTGATACCAAATACTAAATCAAAATAAGATACACAAGGTGGCACTAAATGTATAGGATTGTGCTCTATATGCATATAACAGTAAAATGCAAGTTTAAATTAATAATAATAAAATTAAAGAAAGTCCTTGTGAAAGTCCATATGTGGGTCAATCCATATATAATAAGTGAATAACGCCAAAAGGCATTTTACCAGATACTGTGGACCATTAAGTTTTAAATTGCCAGCAGAACTTAAAACTAACATGCCTTCAGTGATATCCAGAGCCATTATCTCCGTTCCCAATCACAGTTGGGCATGGGGCATCACTAAGGGGGGGCTGATAGGGCTACAGCCCCGGGGGTGCCCTCCAAAAGCGCTGGGGCTTGGGCTCGGGGAAGGCTATTATTAGCCCCGAGGCTCCCGAGCGTTCCCAGAGAATCACCAGAGCCGCCCACTGCTAGAGGTCCGGGACCGGCACTGGTGATGTCTCTGACTGCCGCCATTTTAAAGAAGACTGGCAGCTCTACTGAAGCATTGTCACTTGGGGAAGAAAGAAGAGGTGGAGCCGGCTACCAATAGCTACATTTCTGAGCTCCACCTCTTGTTTCTTCCCCTCGGAGTGACCATGTGGGTCTTTTGCAATGGCGGGAGCGGGTCTTTTGGCAATGGCGACAGAGATTCTGGGGACATCTGATATAAGGGGCACACTGAACTGCTGGGACACCCCAAGGAGGCACACTGACTGTTGAATATACCCAAATACCCAAAGGAGGCACACTGACTGCTGGGGACACCCCAAGGAGGCACACTGACTGCTGGGGACACCCGAGGAGGCACACTGACTGCTGGGCACACCCCAAGGAGGCACACTGACTGCTGGGGACACCCCAATGTAAGGAGGCACTCTGACTGCTGGGGACACCTGATGGAAGGAGTCACTCTGCTGGGAACACCTGATGACATCTGGTGGCAGGCGACGTAGCAAGTGACACACTCTGGGCTCCCACTGATTCTGAATTATGGTGAGTTGAACTATTTCATTTTATATTACAATGTACTAAAAGAAATAATGCGCTTCAATCATCCTGACACCATAACAAACATGGTTCCGGGATGATTGAAGCGATAACACCAGGTGTTTGGATTATCTTTATCTGCTGATTGTTAAACTTTCTGGAATACACATATTGCTATTGTGGTGTAGGATCTGGGCCTGCTGTCCCTAAATCCCTCTTTCTTTCCTTCTCTTCTCTCTCCTTCCCTCCCTATCTCTTTCTTTATTCCTTTCTCCATCCCTCGTTCATCTCAGACTTGAGCCACGTGCCCTTTAAGCCACGCCCACTATTTTGTTTAAGCCGCACCCATTTTTGCCGCGGCACACTAAGTGCATCGCATTTCCCTGGTCTTTTTCCCACCGAACAACACACCTGTGGTTGGTACTGTTTTGTATCCATTCACGGAAGCCCTGCCTCATTCTCTTCTTTTTTCCTGCTGGAGAGAAGACAGTGAGAGCTGAGAGAGAGGAGGAAGAGAGAAACAGTCCCCGCTAAGGAGGAGAGCAGACCCAGAGCCCGCCACTCCATCTGAAGGACACAACAGTTGTGAAAATATGACAGCAGTTGGTTCCAGTGGCCAACTCTCCATGTTAAGCAGGATTGCTAATTGCTGTGATTGGAAAGGAGAATAAAGCTCTGGATATCATTGAAGGCATATTCATAGTTTTAAGCGCTCCAGAACATTTATAAGTTAATGGTCCACAGCACCTGGTAAGGGGCCTTTTGGCTTTATTGCATGCAAGTGGAGGTGCCGGAATGCAGTTTGGGAGAATTACAGAATTGTTTGTTTTTTTTTACTTAACTATTACTGAAGGAGCAATGTCACAGCCATCTGAGAATTGAATAAGGACTTCTTGGGGATTGATCAGCAGAGTTTAAATATTCCTAAATGTGCCCTATAGGGCCATCTTCAAACCTAGGCCTTGAAAATGAATAGGCTGCCTTAAAGCAACAAATGCTATTGATCAAGACAGAATAAGGTAATATGCGGCGATGAACCTCAACACACTTCATACGTGTGAAGGGAGCTTCCCCTTTTCAGTTCAGTGTTATGTTGTGCATTAACATGCATTGCGTTAAAGTGGTACTTTAGTCATAAACTTAAGTACTGCTAGATCACTTCATGCTGACCCCTTTTGAAGGTATAGCTATGCGTATAGAGGTGCGTATACTGTTTTAAATGCATTAATACACTGTCTCACCCTGCTCTGCACATGCTCAGCTGCTCTCTATTTTTAGGCACTGTGCCACATTTGTAGAGGCAGATCGACTGATAGCCTAAAGATTTACTGCTGTTCAGGGGCTCTGGGCTTCAGCAAATTGTCAGCCTCCGGCAAGAAGAAACAGGAGCAATGCTGGAGGCAATTTACAGAACACACCACTATTGGTAGCATAATTAACAATGTGGAATGTATGTTTCTTGCTAAAGAACACTATTTTTATCAAGCTGTTATGGGTAAAGTTCCACTATAAGGCAAACTATTCATTGAATGGGCTATCAATGCAATATATCTTTCCAAAAAGCAAACCTGCATTTTTTTTTTTTCTGACAGTAAACAGTAGTTTGGTGCGCTGCAATTGTGTTGGGGTGCCATTCAAAATAGGAATGCAACATACAGTATCTCACAAAAGTGAGTACACCTCTCACATTTTTGTAAATATTTTATTTTCATGTGACAACACTGTAGAAATTACACTTTGCTACAATGTAAAGTAGTGAGTGTACAGCTTGTATAACAGTGTTAATTGCTGTCGGCTCAAAATAACTCAACACAAAGCCATTAATGTCTAAACCACTGGCAAACAAAAGTGAGTACACCCCTAAGTGAAAATGTCCAAATTGGGCCCAATTAGCCATTCTCCCTCCCTGATGTCATGTGACTCATTAGAGTTACAATGTTCCAGGTGTGAATGGGGAGCAGGCATGTTAAATTTGGGGTTATTGCTCTCACTCTCATACTGGTCACTGGAAGTTCAACATAGCACCTCATGGTAAAGAACTCTCTGAGGATCTGAAAAAAAGAATCGTTGCTCTACATAAAGATGGCCTAGGCTATAAGAAGATTGCCAAGACCCTGAAACTGAGCTGCAGAATGGTGGCCAAGACCATACAGGACAGGTTCGACTCAGAACTGGCCTTGTCATGGTCAACCAAAGAAGTTGAGTGCACGTGCTCAGCATCATATGCAGAGGTTGTCTTTGGGAAATAGATGTATGAATACTGCCTTCACTGCTGCAGAGGTTGAAGAGGTGGGGGGGGGGGTGGTCAGCCCGTCAGTGCTCACTGCAGCAAATTGGTCTGCATGGCTGTCATCCCAGAAGGAAACCTCTTATAAAAATGATGAACAAGAAAGCCCCACAAACAGTTTGCTGAAGACAAGCAAACTAAAGACATGGATTACTGGAACCATGTCCTGTGGTCTGATAAGACCAAGATAAACTTATTTGGTTCAGATGGTGTCAAGCATGTGTGGCAGCAACCAGGTGAGGAATACAAAGACAAGTGTGTCTTGCCTACAGTCAAACATGGTGATGGGAGTGTCATGGTCTGGAGCTGCATGAGTGCTGCCGGCACTGGGGAGCTACAGTTCATTGAGGAAACCATGAATACCAACATGTACTGTGACATACTGAAGTAGAGCATGATCCCCCTCCCTTTGTATTCCAGTATTCCAACATGATAACTACCCCAAACACACCTCCAAGACAACCACTGCCTTGCTAAAGAAGCTGAGGGTAAAGGTGATGGACTGGCCAAGCATGTCTCCAGACCTAAACCTCATTGAGCATCTGTTGATCATCCTCAAACAGATGGTGGAGAAGCGCAAGATCTCTAACATCCACCAACTCCGTCATGGAGGAGTGGAAGAGGACTCCAGTGGCAACCTGTGAAGCTCTGGTGAACTCCATGCCCAAGAGGGTTAAGGCAGTGCTGGAAAATAATGGTGGACACACAAAATATTGACACTTTGGGCTCAGTTTGGACATTTTCACTTAGGAGTATACTCACTTTTGTTGTCAGCGGTTTAGACATTAACCTCTCTGGCGGTATGATTATGACAGATTTTTGTGTCTCAAAGCGGTACAAACTATCCAAACAAGAGTCTAGTAGACATCCCGGGTATGATAAAGTTTGAAACACAAAATCATATATTATAATATTATAAGTAACTATAAATAATTATCACAAATAATAATATAATAATAATAAAATGTATTCAATAATGTAATCAAATCAAAAACACTGAAATTTTCTCAGTTGCAGAATTGTCACTGTCGTCACTTTCAGTGCATGATGACCCCACGAATCAGTTTCGCTCAATTCTGCAAGTGATTCTTACTTACTATCGCTGTTTTCTAGTTGTTCTAGTTGTTCAAAAACCACTATTTTGGATGCCAGGGATACTTTTTGGATGCCATGGATGTTCTCAAGTTTCCAGGCAGAAATAATGGCATATATATATAAAAGTGCATGCAGGGTACTGGACAAAGCACTAGGGACAAAGGGATGTGAAATGATTTGATACAGTAATGTAATCTTACAGATTACAGCGTACTGTATGTGTTATGTGTTTTTCACTTTTTGAATTTGCCGTCGGGCTCTGCCCCCATGTGCCGCGACACTCGCAGGGAACGGAGCCCAGCACACAGTAAATTGGGCAGAGGACACAGCCCACGGACACAGCGGGAGGACATCGCAGGATCCTGGGGACAAGGTAGGTAACTTTGTCTTGATCCTGCGATGCAGTCCTGAGTGTGACTCGGGATTACCGCTTTTGGTTGTGAAAATTCACTCCGAGCCACACTCGGGAATACCACCAGGGAGGTTAATGGCTGTGTGTTGAGTTATTTTGAGGGGACAGCAAATTTACACTGTTATACAAGCTGTACACTCACTACTTTACATTGTAGCAAAGTGTAATTCCTTCAGTGTTGTCACATGAAAAGTTATAATAAAATATTTACAAAAATGTGAGAGGTGTACTCACTTTTGTGAGATACTGTAGGTGTGAGGGAAGTCTAACGATAGCACTGGACCTGTAGAGTTTTCTCACTCGTACTATTATCTTAAGGTGTTGATGTTGATGTAAACATTATTAACATCTTTCCACCAACAGTACGCATATATGCAGCCTCACTGGACTGGGTGTTTTTCCGTGGGCCGCATATAAACGTGTCTGTCTTGTGCACTTGATCGGGACCCAGAACTGGGTCACCTGATCACTGTGATAGCCTCTGACTGTCTATCACAGTGATCAATAACTGTGAAACCCACCCCTGTGTTTTCTCTCTCTGACCGTGTGATTATCCAGACACAACGGTAATATGATCAACTGTATCCGGGGGACACACTGATCACCAGGCTCCCAGGAGCATGCTCTGTGAGCCACGCATGAGCATCTGATACAGGGTCACATACTGGTACATCAATCCACATCACCACTACTACCGTCCCACAGTTTATGTGCAGTGGGAGGGTGGGTAATAAGCAGCTAAAGTGACACCAAACTATATCTTTTTTCCCAAAAATAACCTATACACAAACACAAACTACTTAATGGCCCTGTAATCAGCCAGATCACAGTTGCAAAATGAAAGGAATTTGTAGTCTTGGAGAAGGTTAAGAATACATACTTGAATAGAATTTGTTATGTTTACATTGGAGTCTAGCATCCCTTTAAATTAATAAAATCCCTATTATGTTGTAATTTTTCATCATCTGAACTACATTAAATTGGAAGACCTCGCAGTGATGGGTGCAATGGAAAAAAACCTGTGTTTGGAGTGTTTTATGCTTTTTGTTTTTTCTTTTTTAGTCTGCATTCACACTTTTACTGCAATGCACAGTAAAGCATGCATTTAACACATGTAACACCAAGCACAATAATGTGTGGGTATTTGTTAGGGTTTATTGCTTTTCACTCTAAATGGCACCCTAACATACTATTCATATAGAGTAAACAAAAAAAAGCACCTGTGCCATAGCATACCACATTATTCGGACATGAACATTAAAGCACACTGCTTTGCCAAAAATAGTGAAGGTATTATTTTTGTGTTGAGAACCCCCTCAAAATGAATGGGTTGCCTTAACAATGCACTTCAACACACCAAAATGTGTGGATTAACATATGAAAAGTGTCAATGGGCCGTAGTGTTTTATCTATCATTAAAGTGATGCTAAACAGAAAAGTGTTAATTGCCATAATTAATTTGCATAAATCATATATATCATGCCACTGTGTTTTCTTTAACTCTCTAATTACCTTTGACCCCTTTCACACTGAGACGTTTTTCAGGCACTTTAGTGCTAAAAATAGCACCTGTAAAGCGTCTGAAAAACTTCCTCCCATCCACCCCAATGTGAAAGTCTGAGTGCTTTCACAATGGGGCGGTGCGCTTGCACGACAGGAAAAAAAGTCCTGCAAGCAGCATTTTTGGGGGCGGTGAAGGAGCGGTGTATACACCGCTCCTCCACCGCCCCTGCTATTGGAATGAATGGGCATCGCTGGCACACCACTTCGGAAGCACCCCGCACCGGCGCTTTTAATCCCTTGTCAACCCCTTCTTAGGGGTTAAAAGTGCCCCGCTGCCGTCTGAATAGCGGCACCAAAGTACCTCTATAACAGCGGTAAAGAGCAGCTAAAACTAGCGCCGCTTTACTGCTGCCGCCCTGCTCGCCCCAGTGTGAAAGGGCTCTTATTTCTGTAGCTCTGTTGTGTATTACCATGATCTTTCCCTGTTCATTGGCATCTGTATGGAAAACTCTTTGGGAGGGGCTTCCATTACAACAGTATGAGTATGTCTGCTAAACCCTGATTGGTGCTGTGCCTGTTCACATGACTAAAAAAAAACAGTTTCAGAATAGCAATTCAAATTAGATTATAAATATTAAATTAAAAAGTTTTATAGCTCCCTGTACATCTTTATTGAACATCAAAGGTGTATTTTTTGTTCGGTAATATGTTGTAGGCATAGTCGAAGGTGATTGACGATAGCTTTCATTATGTTCAGATGGCATCTGCATTCAAGGCTCCTTTTTTACTTTACAGGTATTAGCAATTACATTTAATAGATTTAATAGTGACTTACATTAAAACTAAGTTGTTTGTGAATGTAATCAATCAGAATACTATACCCAGGCCCTACAGTGTTTAGCAATAGGAAGACACGGAAGAGGAGGGAGGACGGGGGTGTCATTTACCACTGTGTATACACATGTGTGAATCTATAGTCATGTGGGCTGCACAGATAAGAAAAAAGAGGAAATGAAGAGCTTAGAACTGAGCATGCTCAATAGAGGACACAAGCTGGTCTACACACCTTCAGCCTGCAATGAGGACAAAGAGAAGAAGGGAGGGACAGCTGAAGGCAGGATCAATCAAGTATATTCACTTCACACAAAACAAATGCTTTAGTGGCTTTGTGAGTATGAACACTCTGTTTTATAGCATGTAATGAGAGTTTTTCATAGTCTGGGTTTAATGCCACTTTAACTGTTTGATTCTTAGAACATGTTTTTATTTTACAGAATGCCACAGAGTACAGTTAGCCGACATTGTATTTGTGATTGATTCCTCTTCCAGCACAGACCAACAGTTTACTACAATGGAAAATTTTATCATCGCTCTTGTCAATAAATCAGAAGTTGGTCCAAAAAATGTTCAGTTTGGAGCTCTCAAGTACTCAGATGATCCACACAGAATGTTCTATCTAAACCAATACAGCAGCAAACAGAGTATTATAAAAGCTATACAAGATGCACCCAGATTTGGAGGCGACACATATACTGCTAAGGCCCTAGCATATGCTAAAAGTTTATTTACAGAGAAACACGGCAGTCGTCATCTGTCAGGGGTTGATCAGATATTGATAATTATAACAGATGGTGACTCTCATGATCATGATAAGTTAGGTGAAGTTTCTAAAGCTCTTCAAGATGCTGGCATCATCCTATATGCTATTGGAGTTGACAAGGCAAAAACTGACGAACTGATAACAATGGCTGGATCAAAAGGAAAATGGTTTTTCGTTGAAAATTTTGATGGACTAAATAACATTCTCACAAACATTTCTGGTGATATTTGCAATAAAACAGGTTGGTGTTACATACTTTTTTAATATGTTTTTATTAGGAAATTTAAGAATACAAAACATAATAACTTACAGAGGTTGTATTAATTACACAAAATGTATAGCAAGTAGCAAAGCTAGTTTCAACCAATATAATCAAGAACAATATGCAGTATGTAATGCTTCTTGCAATAAGGTGAGGTGGGCATTAGTGACCTTCAGTTATGGAAGCATTGTGCAGAAAAAATGGCAATACAAAAATAATGGATTGACCTATACATTCAATATAGTGTGTTATAGATGTGATATAGTGTGCCACAGACACAGCTCTTAGATCTCATCAGTTGTGGAGTGGTTAACTAAAACAGAAGTAGCAAAAAATGGGGTGTATAAAAATAAAATACTGACAAGAGTAGGAGGACAGGAAAAAGAGGGTAGGATAAGTAACAAGAGGAATAAATAATTAGCTGGAGGAACTAGAAGGTGTTGGGGGATTTTCAGGGTGAATCTGCCTTATGCGGCCAAGCAGCACTCTTAGATTGTTGAGTACAGCTTAGGTGGTGAGCAAGAAGCTATCATAATCAGTTGCGAGATAATACATTATCTAGGTGCCCAGACTTGTTTGAATGGATGCACCAAATAATTTAACCACTTCAATAATGGGCGCTTTTACAATGGGCGCTTTTACCACCAGGCCCAGGCCAATTTTCAGCTTTCAGTGCTGTCGCATTCAAATGACCATTGCGCGGACATTTAACACTGTTCCCATATGAAATTCACACAAATAGAGCTTTCTTTTGGTGGTATTTAGTCAATACCACAGCTAAATAAACAAAAAAAAGTCAGAAAATGTTGGAATAAAAGTCTTTTCTTCATTATTGTTACAACATTTTGCAAATAAATAGTCTAACTTCCTAAATTTAGGCCAAAATTTATTCTGCTGCAATTTGGGGGGGTAACCCAAATCAGTGTATATTATTTAGTCTGTAGGATAATGATATATATCTGAAAATCGATCAGTCTTATATATTGATGGCCTATTTCTTGAGACATGAAAACACCAGGAAGGTACAAATATACCCTAACACTAAGTTAGTTAGTAAGAGGCATGGTAAGCTATATTTTTTGCCACAATTTTTTAGAAAATTGAGAAATTATAATAAAAAATTCTCAATTTTTTTTACATACTGTCCCTAGTGCACTACATATCATATAACTGGTGTGGCAGTGATCAGGGACACTGACTGGTGACAGTATGTAAAAATAATGTAATATTTTTTTTTGTTTTTATTACATTTTTCAATTTTTTCTTTCACACACTATGACCAGAGCAATAGCTCTAGTCACAGTGTGTAATGCTATTTTTTCATTTGCCAGATACCATGGGATTATCTGGTTACCTTGGGCAATTGTAAGTTTTGCTTTGAATCTATTAAGGTTCTTTCCAGTAAACCCAATGAAGAAACCAGGATCCCAGGCTCTACTGTACTACAGATTGCAGGAAATCGGGAGAAAGTGTCATAGTTTCTTCTTACCCAGACCTTCATTGTTTTGTCATTTTGGAGTCTCTATTTTCATGCTATGTTGTTGTCCTTTTATTTAGAAAGTCTAGGTAGACAATCCCAAATGGATGTGGGAGTTATCACTTTGCAAAAGAGTTTCCTTTAGCTTAGTTAATGGGGTGAAGCTTACCTGATTCCCGTCATCCAATCATGTGTGAGCAAAAATATATATATTTTTTCTATTTCTCTGGCATGTGATTGGGTGTTCATTGCAAAGAAAATATTTGCCACATTCACTCAGCTAAGGAAAAATTAAAGGTATAGGCCAAGATGGCTTTTGTACTTTTCTGTAGGCTTTGTATAGGTTTTATTTTTACGACTTGTGTGAAGCACATTTATTCACAACTCTGTAGTGTAGATGACAAGTGAGGCCTCGTATCATCTGCTTTATGTTTCTTAAAGTGCAGCAGGTCCTGTCAATAGTCACTGGGCAATGCAGGTCAAACACAACCCTGTTGCATTTTGTGTTTAAAGTCATGTGTTTGAATAGCACGTATTCAAAAACAAACACATCATTCATGAATAAAACTCACCTATATGAGTCCCACATTTTATTGCAGTACCAACAAACAGCAATACGATGTTACCAGTATGGTAATAATGTCCTATTACTATTATTGTTTGTTGAGTTTGAAGAACAAGACAAATTCAGTTACAAAATACATTTAAAGAGACCCTGGTACCAACTTAAAAATCGCAGCACAGAAAATCCAGTATTTTAAATGCTTACGTGCAGAATTTACCTTTCCATGAGCATTTTTTTATTGACTTGCAATGTGCCTCGGAACTTGCTAGCAAATTTGACTATTTCAATACCCTAGAATAGCCCCTTCTCACCGTGCACATCATAGCCCTCTCCCCTTTTGGTAGTGACTACTAATTACTTACTGTGCTGGCTCTGCTCCCCCCCCCTCACTTCCATAACCTTTTATGTACCTTTTAACTACGGGAGTAGAATAGAGAAAAACTACAGAGAGTGATTGTCTTGTTTTTTGTTTTTTTAATAGCAAACTTGTTATACTTACCTGCTCTGTGCAGTAGGTTTGCACAGGGCAGCCCAGATCCTCCTTTTCTCGGGTCCCCCTTCACTGCTCCTGGCCCCTCCCTCCTGTCGAGTGCCCCCACAGCAAGTAGTTTGCTATTGGGCACCCCAGCCGAGCTGCAGCTCTGTGTATCCATTCAGACATGTCGCTGTGGTTCGGCCCTGCCCCCTCTCTCTCCTAATTGGCTAACTGACTTTGATTGACAGCAGCGGGAGCCAATGGTGCCACTGCTGTGTCTCAGCCAATCAGGAGGAAGACTCCCAGATGGCCCGAGATAATCATGGACATCACTGGATAGAGATGGGGCTCAGGTAAATATTAGGGGGACTGAGAGGGGCTGCTACACACAGAAGCCTTTTATCTTAATGCATAGAATGGTTTATGATCGTATATGACTCGGGTGGCATATTAGCACCGAGCAGTGTTGTTAGGCCTGAAAAATACACTAGAAGATTATAGATTATTACATTTATATATTTTTTAATCTAATTTTCTTTTTCAGTATGTGAAGTAGAAGAGGCGGATGTAATATTCTTGATTGATGGATCTTGGAGCATTTTAGAATCAGATTTCGAAGAAATGAAAAAATTCATGATCTCTGTTGTAGAGGATTTTGACATCAGCCCTAGCAAAGTTCATGTGGGAGTTGCACAGTATAGTGATAAATACAGAGTGGAGTTTGCGCTTAAGACTCATAGAGATAAAAGGGCTTTAAAGGATAATATTGAAAAAATCCCGAAGCTAGGCGGCAATACTCATATTGGGAATGCCCTTACTCTGACAGATGCTACACTTTTAAGTCCATTTGGCAATAATAGTCGTATAAAGCAAGGCATCCGTCAAGTTCTTCTGGTGATAACTGATGGTGTTTCACAGGATCAGGTAGCAATTCCAGCACAAACTCTGAGAAAAAAAGGTATTGATATATATGCTATAGGAGTGGGAGTTGTGGATGAAACTCAGCTTCTTCAGATTGCTGGCTCACCAGAAAGAAAGTTCTCAGTTGCCAATTTTAATGGCCTAAAACACATCAAAGAGAGAATTGTTAGAGATACCTGCACACAACGAACAACTAGCAGTAAGTATAACTTTGTTCATATAAGCTTATAACTCTCTTCAAGAGCAATTTTCTGTTTATGAAATGCTTCTTAGGAAAACTAACCCTAAAATGGCCACAGGAACTTTGTTTGTTTCAGAATGTAATCTATGCTTGTTGTGTTCTTTTTGCAATAAACAAGTAGGCAAATCAACCTATTTTTTAATACAGGATGTTAAGATAAGAACAGGCTTCTTCAGTTGCCATTCAGTGCAAGGTAATGCACTAAATATGAAGGGTGCCAACCAAAAACCCAATACACCACACTATAAATATAGTGAACAATCTGCAATTAAATTAATTAAATAAACCACTTAAAAATACATTGCAGCATATCATCACTTACATACATAAATAAATTGGCAACATATCATCACTTACATGGACTTTTTATATTCACATCTGCTATGTATTTTTTAAGTGGTTTAGTTCATTAATTTCACCACTTCCGGACCGCCTGCCGTCAATGTACATCGGTCCTTTGACGTTGAATACCGTTGTTATGGCAGCAGATAGATAACCCCGGTATTCTTTTCAATGGCCCACCCACTCCCGTCACGTCCCAGTCGCCTCCACCACTTACCGGATCTGTCAGTAGCGGCGGAGATGATTCAATCTTCTTCATTGTTTGGAAGGAAGTCGAGTGATAGCCCTCACTCGACTCTATGCCCTAGGAGGATGGGAGCGACGTCAAACGTCACTTCTGCCCTCTGGCCTTAAAGGGACAAAAATAGAAAAAATACATTTTTTTTTTTGCTTTTAAGTGTAAATGTGAGATCTGGGGTCTTTTTGTCCCCAGAGCTCACATTAAAGTGGCTCTGTCCTGCTTATTTCTATTACAAGGAATGTTTACATTCCTTGTAATAGGTATACAAGTGATCAAAATTTTTTTTAAAAAAAAGGACAGTCTAAAATCAAAAAATAAAAAGTTAAATAAATAAAAACAAATAAAAAATGTAAAGTGCCCCGTCCCTCCAAGCTTGTGTGCAGAAGCGAACGCAAACGTAAGTCACACCCACATATGAAAATGGTGTTCAAATCACACATGTCAGGTATCGCCACAATTGTTAGAGTGAGAGCAATAATTTTAGCACTAGACCTCCTCTGTAACTCAAAACTGGTAACCTATAGAGTTTTTTTAAACGTCGCCGATGGAGATTTTTAAGTGCCAAAGTGTGTCGCCATTCCATGAGCGGGCGCAATTTTGAAGCATGACATGTTGAGTATCAATTTACTTGGCATAACCTTATCTTTCATAATACAGAAATTGGGCTGACTGTACTTTTTTTAGTTTTTAATTCAAAAAAGTGTATTTTTTTCCCCAAAAATTGTGTTTTTAAGACCGCTGCGCAAATACAGTGTGACATAAAGTATTGCAACGACTGCCATTTTATTCTCTAGGGTGTCTGAAAAAATATATATATAATGTTTGGGGGTTCTAAGTAACAATTGCGCGGTCGTGCGACGTTGTACCCAAACAAAATTGGCGCCTTTTTTTCCCACAAATAGAGCTTTCTTTTGGTGGTATTTGATCACCTCTGCGGTTTTTATTTTTTGCGCTATAAACAAATGAATAGCAACGATTTTGAAAAAAGAACAATATTTTTTACTTTTTGCTATAATAAATATCCAAAAATAAAAAAACTAATTTATTCATCAGTTTAGGCCGATCTATATTGTTCTACATATTTTTGGTAAATTGGCGTATATTGATAAGGTTGCGCAAAAGTTATAGCGCCTACAAACTATGGACATTGGTTTATGGCGTTTTTATTTATTTTAATTTTTTTACTGGTAATGGCGGCGATCTGCGATTTTTATCGGGACTGCGATATGGCGGCGGACATGTCGGACGTTTTTGACACTTTTTTGGGACCAATGACATTTATACAGTGATCAGATCTAAAAATAGACACTGATTACTGTATAAATGTCATTGGCAGGGAAGGAGTTAAAACTAAGGGGGCAGTGAAGGGGTTAAATGTGTTCCCTGGGTGTGTTCTAACTGTGGGGGGGCGGGGTTGGCAGGGACATGACAGATCTAACCGATCCCAGTGACAGGGATCGGCACATCTGGCATGCCCGCCTTCTCTGTGAGGAGATCGTGGGTCTCCGGCGGATATCGGGTCCGCGGATCCGTGGGCACACTCACACGGTGGGAGCGCTCCCACTACGAGCCAAATGGGAGGACATCTATTGACAGCCTCCCGGCATTTTAGAGCCGCGCTGTAGCCGTCATTCGGCTATGGCATGGACAGGAAGTGGTTAACCTTGTACACAACAGATGTTAAAAATAGTCTTAGTCCTTAAGTGGTTAACTGCAGATTGTTCACTATATTTTTTTGTGTGTAGGGCAGCGCCCACCTTTTTAATTTACTTATTCAGTGCAAAGTAACTGATTCTCTTGTTAGACCAACCCCTCCACCCTCACTCACTGCTACTTAACCTTTTCCGCACTACCACACATATCTGTTCATCCAACAGAGCCCTCAGACAAGGAGAATGGGCAAGGAAAGTAAGTATTAGGTAGGTATCCTATTAACAGATCAGGTTACCAAGAATAGGCAAAGCAACAGATTCTGTTTAAGCGATTCTCCTGCTGGCTGTTGGAATCTGTCTGCTCTTTAACCATACTGACCTAGAAAACCACATTATTTTTTACCACAAACAGATATACGGTTTACAGTAATGTGAATTTTGGATAGGTTACCTTTAATGATGATACCATAAGTTTTAGGTAAGAAGTAAATTATTAGTAATTCTATTTTACAATAGCATTCAAAGGTACCTAACACTTATACAGTTTATTTTTATTTTAATATAAAAACACAAAACCAGGGAAACTGAACTATTAATAAACTTAGGAAGCAGTTGACCCATAAAAAGATAGGTGCACTGTTTTTTTGTAGTAGTAAGAAACACTGGGCCTCATTTTTGTTGCAGTTTTTATGACATGTTAAACATGGCCTCTTAGACCATAATATTATATTATTTTACAGTACCATACTGCCTCAAGCACGTGTTTTAGGCTTTATCTACTGCTGGCACTTTTCTCATGTGATTTTAAAACCTAATTAATACGATTTTTTGTTGACTAGGTAATCACTTTAGTGAAATAGAGGAAATGTTAGTCCAGAGAACTACTATACATACATGTTACATTAATAATAAAATAAATAATATTTTTTATATTCGTTTTTTTAGGTCCTTAACTCTGCAAGAGCATACGTTTAGGTAGTGCTACTTTCCTGTTCCTTTGCACTTAGCTCCATGCTTGCCATTTTACACATGCCAGAAATAAGACAAGGGAGTACACATGGTGTATGTGCCATAGGTAGGGTACACACAGTAGAAATCTAGAAGGCTTTGCTTGTTCCTTCTGAAATAAAAACTCTGCTTCCTATTTTTTTACTAGTTCTGCTTCAAAAAGAGGCAAAAATGCCACAATCTTAACTAGCCTGTCATATTTTGGTAGGCTACAATTCTGCTTCATGACATAAAAATGCAAAATACTAGGATTAAAGATGTCATGCTTCATGCAGAGGTACTGCACTTTATCATGCATGTCAAACAGTATATGCTTTACACAAATGGTAACTTTCAGTGGCGACTCGTAATGCAGGGCACAGGGGCTCCGCCCCCCTAATCCATGTGTCCGGCCCCCTAATCTACATGCAGGGCACTGGACGCATGGATTCCAATGGGTTTTTTTTTTTCTTGAAGCACGTGATTAGAACCTGAGGCTCTCATAGGCTTCAAAAAATGGTGGGCTGGGGCGCAGAGTTCTGAGCCCCAAGCAAACCCACTTGTGTGACAATAGTGAAAGAATATTTGCTATTGTCTTCCTGATTCTCCTCCTGACCGATCAGGAGGTGGCTTCTGAGACCCGTCACCTGATTGGCCAAAGGAGGGGAGGCGGGAGCAGCCATGATGCAGAGCAGGTGACGCAGGGAAAGCTGCATGGGGTAAGTGCAGGGGGGGTTGGCGGGGGGTGCGGGTGACCCGACCGACCAGGGGGGTATCTGTGGGTGCATTGTTTGCCCCCCCAAAAAAAAAAATACACTACCAGCATTTGCATTAACATGTGAGAAAAAAAACACATTATGATGAATTAGGAGAAATTTAAAAGTAATAGCATAGAACTGTTCACACTGTGATTGTTACTGAATTAGGCCCTTTGTGAGTAAAGATGAGCAAGTAAGAGAAAATAACCGGTGCCAATGATTCAGCAGAGTGGAACTCTTAATTGCTCCAGTATTAATGTATGGATATTTGTGAAACAGCACATAGTGGTTGGAAGAACTACTTATTAAAGTAGTAAAGTGTCAAGCAGAAAGCCTAAACTTCTAGAACAGGCCCTGTGTGGCATCCCTACCCTGTTACAGAACTAGTGTGCTCCTTTATCAGGATAGCCCCAAGTGGGGAGTTATACCACTTCAGGCTATTCACATCACATGGAGCACTATTACCCCATATCCATATGAAAATCAATAGTACACTTGCAATCAGAAATATTCAACCCCTAAAGAGTTTTAAGGATTTATAAATAAAAATCTTTTCAAAGTGCAGGATTCTGCTTTGGATGGCTTCTTATTCAGTTTAGGTACCAGCCCCAAATATATACGTAGTGTCGACTTCGTTTACTTCCTAGCAATATCTCAACGGTTTCCGAATTACTACAAAGTCGAGGTGAAATCCGGTATTTTTGACAGTCTTTCGAAATCTTTGTTGTTATAATATATCCCCAACTTATTAACACTGTACCGCTAGAATTGTTTTATATGACAATGTGTGTTTATGATGTAGTATGTAAAAGACACAACTAAAATACATAGTGATTTGACTTATTCTTCGGTAGGTTTCGTCTTAGGACGTGAAACTTTTCTAAAAATAAATATTTAGGAATTTTGAGAAATCCCCAACTTATAAAGACTAA
>BLSH010058087.1:696185-736572 GCA_018402905.1 Glandirana rugosa
ACGACGGAGTGGCCTTCTCAGTCACCAGATTTAAATCCTATTGAAAATCTTTGGTGGGATTTGAAGAAGGCAGTTGCAGCACGGAAGCCGTCAAACATCACTGAGTTAGAGGCTTTTGCACGTGAAGAATGGGCAAAGATTCCAATCGAGAGGTGTAAGAAGCTTGTCAGCACTTATTGAAAGCGCTTGTTAGAAGTTATAAAAACTAAAGGGCGCTCCACAGGGTACTGAAGCTGGGGGTTGAATAATACTGCACATGCTCATGTGTTACAAGACTTACAATTTTCATTTGAACTCCAAAGTTAAGTCAACTTCTGTTGTCAAAATAACTCAAATATGTATCAATAAATATTGTTTGTTATTTCACGAGTTTTTTTTTTTCATTTATTTTCATTATCTTTCATCAACATCACTGTATTGTCTATTGAGGTGGGGGGTTGAATATTTCTGATTGCAAGTGTACAATAAACAATTGTATACATCATGTATGATCATCATACATACATCATGATGTATCAGTATACATCAAATGACTAATTGTTACCATCACAAAGCTTGAGCAAGAAGCAGTTGAAATGAAAGAATACAGTAAGTTATAGAGCACAACACGTACTATACTAAAGAATATTAGACCAAATCATGTAAAAGTACAAAGTATGATGCTACAAATAAAAAGTACCAACCAGGCCACAAAGTAGAAGTCCTATACCTCTATTTTTCAGTTGGGCCTGTATTTTTTGCATCATCATGCTTTTACATGCACCTGCCTAATAACCTCAGTGCAGGATGTTGTACTCCATGCACAGATGTCTTATTACCCAACTGCCTATTGCTCAAGTTCTATGATTGTAACAATTGCTCCATTGATGAATACTGATACTTTGGCATCTTGTATTGGACCTATGAAACTACTTGCATGTATGAAGCTTGATAAATACATTTAGGCTGCTTTCACATTGGGACAGGGGGTCCGTTAGCAGTAAATCGCCGCACGTCTTAGCGGCGCTTTATTGTTGTTTAAGTGGCACTTTTCGGCCGCTAGCAAGCGCCCGTGTTTTGGCGCTTCCAAAGCACTTTTCAGGTGCTTCCAAAGCGCCGCCTATTCATTCCAATGGGCAGGGGCGAGTTGGGAGCGCTGTATACAGTGCTCCCAAACCCCCTCCCCCCCCCCCCGAAGATGCTTCTTGGAGGACTTTTCCTAAAATCCTGCAAGCGCACCGCCCCAGTGTGAAAGCACTCGGGCTTTCACACTGGGGTGGCATGGGAGGCAGTTTTCAGGCGCTTTACAGGTGCTTGCTAAAATGCCTGAAAATTGCTTCAGTGTGAAAGGGATCTTATGCGAGTGCCAATTATTACTGTTGACAGTTCTATAGCTATAACTAGGCTTCTGGGAGAGAACCTTGAACTAGATGAGCACCCTCTCTAAATATAGATAGTTTTTATGTTGTTTGCATTTGAATATGACATGCGATAAACATATATTCATTCTATTCTTACCTTATAACCCCCTGCAGTTTTAAAAGCGTGATTTCTATTGAATGCTGAAAGGTGACTGGAGGTCATTCGAGGGCTGTAGAGACAATACTTCCTGTTGGTGGATCCAGGTTGGTTGGTTTACTAAAGGCAAATAGGCTGTGCACTTTGCAAGAGCAGTTGCACTCTGCAAGGGAATTTGCTTTGGAGCTTAGTAAATGAGAGGAAGCTCTGCTGACTTCCATCATCCAATCATGTGCAAGCAAGAATGCTTTTCTTATATTTTCCGTGCATGTGATTAGGTATTCTTTGCAAAGTGAAGCTTCACCTCATTTACTAAGCTCTGGAGCTAAATCTCTTGCAGAGTGCAACTGCACTTGCAAAGTGCACAGTCTATTTGTCTTTAGTAAATCAATCACACTGTGTTTTTGATGCTTTGGAACACTTTACCAATTCCCTAGTAAATCACTTAGCTTGGAGCAAACCAACTAGAATCACTGCACATTCTAGATCACATAAATCAATTCACCTATCTCTGTTTGTTTGGATTTTCAAATAGAATTACTAAAAGTCAAATCAAGTACATTAGTAACACACTATGTACAGTATATTCATGTGTATGCCATATATGATCTCCAGGGTGGCACAGCGAAAGTCCCTTTTTTCTGGAACTCTACATTTACTGGGATGATGTCCCAGGTCATCATATTTGGGGTAATTCTTAAATTCCACCTGTCACTTGTGGGCTTTTTGTTGTAAATCAGTACATTATATTAAGGCTATTGTAGACCATGGCAATTAAATAAAGGAACATACAATAGGTTTAAATAGCAGCTAAAATAATTATTTCTCTTTACTGGGGTTCTTGCGTTTGTGCAAAACCTTAGCAACAAAGAGTAGAGGTACAAAAAAAAGAAAAGCACTATTATATACTTGTAATATTTATTTCTTTTCTTCACAGATTGTTCAGTTGATGTTGTGGTGACTTTTGACATTTCAGTCTATCCAAATGGCGCTAAAATATTCCATGGTCAAAGTCATCTGGAAGCCCAACTTAATAAAACCTTAAAAAACATGATGGAAGTGAGAGCTGTCACATGCAGCCATGGTGTTAAGCCTCAAATCAGTGTAGCTTTTCATGTGCCAAATGCAAAACCACCAGTTTCATCTCTCTTTCAAATCTACAGCCCAGATATTGCTCAGAACTTGAGGACAACCAATGTTACCGGTCCGTCATATCTCAAGTCATCTGTTATAGAATCTATGTGGAAGATTTTTAAAAATAAAGATTCAGGGAAGAACAAAGTATGTATGATTCAGTTATTATCGTGCAATTCAAATACCTAGATGCTTAATGTAAATATTTCAGTTTTCTCTTTATGCCATGTAGATGTTGCTTGTCTTTACTGATGGCCTAGATGACGATGTGGAAAAACTTGAAGAGACAGTAGAAAACTTAAAAAAGAAAGGTAAAATGTTACACACTAGAAAAACAGAAATACTTGATTATTAGTGATCTGCTTCCAATCATATATATGTAATGACATACCTCATTAGACCCAGTCTGTGCAGAAAGTATGGCCACTTGCATCAAAGTGAAATTCACAGGCAGCTGAACTGTTCAAAGAGACACGGACACTGAATTCAACACACCTTTATTTCAGATAAGTGCAATACAGAATGTAGTGGTTTTGCTAAGCCCTGTATTGGTGAAGAACTGAATCTATCTGAAGAAACATGTAGGGTCTAACTAGGACTGTACAAATTATCTCTAGTTAGGAGGGAGGGCAAGAGAATATATCAATGAAACAAACAAACAAGCTGCGGTGGCTACACATGACCATTAGATGTCATTTAATAGCACATCAATAACACAATGCAACACGTGGCATAAGCAGTAAAGCACATGATCGGAGGAACATAACAATAAATCAACAGTAAGTTATGTGACTTGATTTTAGATAGGAATATTCAAATGACACACACCCGATTTCATTTATTTACAAACCAAAGAGAAATTACATTGATATAGTATAAATCTACCTATCTATAAACTGTATCAGGATTGCCAGAGAGGTCCAATATCAAAGCTGCCACATCCCATAGCGAAAGAGAAAAACAAGAATATGGAGGGGACTTTGGAGGCACCAATTACTGACATATAATTGGGTAAAAACATACAAATTTTATTATATATACATTAAAAACTGTTTGAGCATGAGATTCATACAAATGCACATTACATGTGATGACCACAAGAATACAAATTCTCGCTACTCGTCAAAATCATCTTTTAGCACATTGGTGGTCAATGAAATATACCCCTTGTTATTCACTGATGATCTGTGCAAAGGTTCCTGTTATATTTTGTAGACCGGGGAATTATAGTCATGTTATACATTGGTAGCTAGTGCAGACAATCACTAGCTAGTGCAAACAATCATTGGTGGTCAGTGAAAACATAGTAAAAATATACCTTGGCTTCAGTGGTTAGAGGAAAAATGCTCCGGTTTTGCTAAACAGCAGCAATAAAAAATTGCCATGATGTCGGTGGTGGGGAAAGTGCCATGGTGTTAATGGTCAGTAGTAGGAAGAAATGCATCAGTGTTGTTGGAGAGCAGAAAGAAGAATGCTCCAGTGTTGGCAGTTGGTGGGAGTGAGAACAACCTGGTGTTTGGTGGTCAAGAGGTGTAAGAATGCTCTAGCATAAGTGGCCAGTGGGAGAAAAAAATGCCCTGATGTTGGTGTCAATGGAAGGAAAAATATAGGGGGCTTTGAAGAGCAATAAAGGCTCTGGTTGGGACTGGAAGGCTTTGGGTGGGGCTGAAAGGATCTGGTTGGGACTGGGTGTAATTGTGGGGGATTGGGGTTCTGGAGGGGGTTAGGGAACTCTGTAATAGACTGGGTGGTCCTGTGGGGATGTGGGTTTTAGAGAGCACTGCAGGAACTGTGGGAAAGGAATTGGGGCCCTATGGGAGGTTGGAGGGCATGATGGGAGCTGGAGGGCAATTGTGGAAAGTCTGAGGTCGCTATGGAAGCTGAAAGGTACTTTTGAAGGATTGGGGTACTATGGGAATTGTGGGGCACCAGCGGCAGGTAGCTGGAGGTCACTGTGGAAGGTTGGTGGACACTGTGGGTCGCTATGGGAGATTGGGGGCACTATGGGAGTTCAGGACCCTGTGAGCAGTGGGGGCACTATGGGAGGTTGGAGCACTGTGTGAGGTTTGGGGGCATTATGGTAGTTAAGGGGCAATGAGGAAGGTTTTGGGACACTATGGGAGCCGGAAGCCACCGTAAGAGGTTTGGGAAACTATAGTAACTGAGGGGCACTGCAGGAGGTTCCTGGCACTATGGAGCAAATATTCCATGTCCCATTACCCATTTCAGACCTGCTATCAGTATGGGTGCCTACTTGGAGTTGAGACTTCTTCTTATCCTTAGTCATGTGATGGATCACAAGATCAGGGAAGAGTAAGGATGGGAGGTCTGATGCTGCTCTTTATAAAGGGAGGCATTAATCTACTGTAGCAGGGTGCTGCTCATCTGCCAACCCCCCGCCCCCACAGGACACATCAGGAGAGCAGCACAGCTGCAGGCTGTGTGTGTGCTCACTCTCCCTGTCTCCTGCTGTGCTGAAGCCATGAGGAGTGCTGGAGTGTATTCATGTGAGCTGTCTCTCTCCTCTCACCTCCTAGCTGCGCTGCTGGCTGTGTCAATTGCAAGTTGTACATTGTGGTCAATTTCACAGAAGTGTTTGAGCTGTTCCTTAGAGATACACTTACTTTATATATCTTATTGATTTTGGTATAGCAGCTGGTGAGGTAGCACAGGGATATTTTTTCAGGTATTCTTAAAAGCGGGATGTGTGTTAGATCCCCATTTGCTTCTACTTCTCTCCCCCTCCCTTCTGGGATCAGATGCAACCAGGGGCAAGTATTGGAGCAAGTGACGACAACAGATCTGCTGTCAAGGTCTGTGCCTCACATCTGAGGGACAAGTGCTATTAGAGAGGAGCTAATAGGACCTGTTGTTGTCCTGTGTTCAGAGAGAGAGAGAGAGTTGCTGCATCTCCAGGATCCGAGCTGAGAGGCTGCAGCCTGTGTGAGGATTCTGGGGGCAGATCGCTGGAAACTGTTGATCACCAAGCTATTGGAACCAGATTAGCCATCTGATGGGAAGTGGTGAGCTGAACTACATTTCCTAAATGCCCACCACACTCATTTAGCCCAAACAGAGACTGCTCCCACTTAGCAGCGTAGCCTCTGTTATCTACCAACACTCTTAGGCCTCATACACACGGACGTTTTTTGACGCCGGCGTTTTCTGGCGTTTTTTGCAGCTCTCCATATTAGTCAATGGCCCCATAAAAACGCAGATGTTTTTGAGCTGTAAATGGGTCGGCGTTAGTGAGCTGAAACTAGAACCCACGGCCAGCGCGTTCTGAGGCTGTAATGTTTTGGCATTTTTTGACGCCGACGCCGCAAAACACCAACGAATACTGTACCGGCGTTAACCGGTGTTTCAAAAGAAAGGCCCCACCGAAAGCTGGCCAACATTAGTTACTAGGCGCCAGGTACTTTCTACCATCTCCTGGGGTACCCCCCCCCCCACACTGGGAACATGTACGCCCACTTGTTACTAGGGTTGTAGGCATAAGGTGTACACCAGGACCCTTCTCTATTCCTTTGAACTGGTCAATGTTGTTTAGATACTTTAGTTACCCAGTTATAATTCAAATTAGCCTTGATATAATTCTTTACGTGTGAGTTAGTTGTATGTTGCTCATGTCTCTATCATAGTGCTCTAGTGTCTGTGCATTTATCTGTTTGTTGCTTTATACCATATTACATTGAATTGCCTTAATACATTCAAGTGGTTTACAGCTAAGCTGTTTGTGGCCTTTTCCCTGTGTATCCTAAAAGAGTGGTAGACTGTTAGTAGAAGTAAACTTCCCTCTAATCTTTGTATCTATAGGTAAGCCTATAATAAGGCTTACCTATAGGTACTGTAAATATCTACCTAACTTGCACCGCTTAGGAGCTATTTACTGTATACTGTGCCGATTACATCATCGACACATGCGCTCTGAAGGAACGGCATACATGAATCGTATTCATATATGGTCAATACTTAGGGTTTAGTGTAAGCCTTATTTAAGTTACAATTTTCATTTTTAGGCCAACTTCATTCTAATACAATGTAATTATTCGATATATTATGTATAGTTGTATACATGTATCTGTATGTTTTCAGGGTTGAGTGCATTGGTTACTGTTGCACTTGAAGGAGCAAAGCATTATGATGACATTAAATACATAGAATTTGGCAGAGGCTTTGAATACAACTATCAAATGTATGTTGGAATGCCAAATATTGGTGAAAGATTGTCTAGGCATGTGGTAAGCTAGAACCCATCCAAAGTTTAAAAGTATATGTTACATTTATGCTTCAGTGCCATTTGAAATGTCTGGGTTTTTAGTTAGAATTAAGTAAACCAATGCGCATAAGTCAAAGTGCAGCAGAGAAATCGAATAAGTGACATAATGTGTGAACTATGGCTACACCACTGGCATTGAGTGTAGGTCAGGTACAAGTTCAGTCCACGCCCTGTAATCCATGCAATAACATCTAAAGTCCTTACAATACACAAAGTGCATATGCCAAACCTACTAACAGAGGAGATTCTTCTTTTTTTTATGAGAATATTACACTTAGAAATGTATATGTTACAATACCCATAAGGTAACAACAAAGATTAAATCTGGTATTAACTATGGGACAGTAAGGCCAGCCATACACGGTTCAAATATAGGCCGGTTCACCATGAACCGTCTGAGATTCGAACCGTTAATGGGCAGGCTGAAGGTACTAAGTTAATTGATCAATCAACTTGGGTACAACCAGGCTTCCAAATTGTCTTGCGATTATTGCTAGTGGCTGCTATAGCCCCTAGCAATAATCACTGTCTTCTCCCCCGCCAGCCCCCATCCCCCACCGAGAGAAGGCAACTGCTCAGGAGGAAAGATTCCCCTGTCAGCACTGTCTGTGTTGATGTAGGAATCAAGCAAATTTCTTTCCTGCCACCTGTTCCCTGGGCGTGTTCTAACTGTGGGGGGGGGGGGCTGGGCTAACTTGGGCATAGGAGATCTAACTGATTCCAGTGACAGGGATCAGTAGATCTCCTATGCCCGCACTGACAGAGCGGGGAACTGCCGTGTTTACATCGGCAGTTCCCCGCTCTTTGGCTCTGGCAGCTCATCGTGGCTCGCCGGCGGATATCGTGTCCGGCCAAGCTGCAGGCACACTCCTCTGGAGTACAGTGGGTGCGTGCGCGCCCCCTAGCTCCCACTCTGAAAATCGCTGTTTATTTACGGCGATTCGTGGGACATATCCACACTACCGCCATAAATATACGGTAAGCAGTGTGGAAGTGGTTAATATATCAAGGTTTTAACAGTTTTTTTTTATCAAATTGTATACAGACAAGTTTCACCAGGTAATACCTGGATGGTATGTATTCAGCCTGAGTTTTTTCCAACTGCTCAATTGGACGTTTAGCCTTTACTGCACACCCCTTTTGTCACCACCAGGGGCACAGGGATTATGCTGTAGAACAGAAACACTTTACGTGTTTACTATACTCATCACCAAGGAGTGAACAAAGTAGTGACTCTTTTTAGAATGATAGTCTCCTTACTCTGATATAAGGATCTTCCATGTAAGCATAATAACTGAATTCATACTGTGTTCGCGGCAAATCAGCAGCTGTAACAAATCTGGCTAATCCTATGCACTATATATAAAGTGAGGTGTACCAAGATGGCCACTGCTCCTGACAACATTCTATGACAAAACGGATAAGGCGAGGCTTTTGGTACGCCCATTCGTCACTTTCGGTCCAAGAATAACTGTCTGTGGAACGCAAATCATCCCAGACAATAGGAAGTTACTTAGTTCTAACCCGTGCGCTTTTAGAGTGCACCAGTCTGATTGTTTTGAAGCTTGTTTTTTACACTTTTTTGGATTTAATAAAACTACTAAATACTGGCATTACGCTATGGGTATCTCCTTCTAATCCTTCTGTATGCACCTACATTGAGAGTTAATCTGGAACTGAGGAGCGATCCCCACTGGAGACCAAGACACTGGGCTGTCTGTATATATGCGGTTTACCCCTGCAGGGGTGTCGTCTTCTGGTGAGTGAGGACACATTAGGGGAGCACGTGTGGACCCACAGTTTTCTACACAAGAATAAGTGTGATTATTGCACAAGTCAGTTTGAAGAATTGAACCTTGGCACTTTGGCACAACATTTATCTATATGAACTAATATTTTTTCATATGAATTATTTTTATCTGCATTTTAAATTTGGTTCTTTTATTTTTTTATGTGAATTTAATTTATTGACATTTGCACTTTTTCATGAATTGCTGATTAATAAATAAATAAATTGGATTACTGTTCACAATATGATTTTTGCACCATTTAGCCTGTAGCACTTTACAGATTATATTTTTATATTTATGAATTGAATTTTTCAATTGATATAATAATTCACTTATAATATTTATCTGAATATTTATAATATGTTTTTGTATTAGACACTCATTAGTAAGTCTTACAGTCAGCGCCATCTACCCCTGTATCTCTTACACATAAAAGGCAAGTGTCATCATTGAGGCTGATTTACTAAAGAAGTTGAGAATCTTATGGTGGCAATGCCCCAAAGTGAAACATTTTTGGATTAAGGTTTATGATCTTATTTATTCCCTCATTCAAATCAATCTGAACAAATCCCCTAAACAAGCGTTACTATGCAGTCCGGTGGAAAAAAAAAACCCAAGACACCTGGGAAGATTGATTAATTTTATCTTCATAGTGGCAAAAATTGCCATAGCTAGATCCTGGAAGACAGCAACAACTCCTTTTAATATACTCAAAGCTAAGCTGGCTTGGATTATGATCAACAAGCGTCTTATAGACATTTTAAATGATAAATTCAAATTGTTTGAGAAGTCCTGCAAACCCTGGATTAAATATATAAACAATTAATCCAATGGTGTATCCTTTTAAAGCGGAGTTCCACCCAAAAGTGGAACTTCCGCTTTAAGGGGAGGTGACACCTCACATGCCACAATTGGCATGTCATTTTTTTTGGGGGGGGGGGGCAGCTGGGTGCCAGCTGCACTTCCTGTCCTCGCGCCGTGGAGTCGTAAGGAAGTTCACCTTCCCCCACTCCCACCTGGCGATCTTCTGGGACACGTCACAGGTCTCAGAAGATACGCCGGCCATTCACAAAGCACAGCACGACTCGTGCATGCGCAGTGCACTACGGGATTTGAAGCCAAAGCTGGGCACCCACACTTGTGATGCTGGTGCCACCGAGGCGAGGGGGTGAAGAGCGAGCCTTTGGGTGGCCGCATCACTGGAGCCTGGGACAGGTAAGTGTCCAATTTTTAAAAGTCAGCAGCTACATTTTTTATGGCTGCTGACTTTTAACTGGGCGGAACTCTGCTTTAAGAAACACGCATGAACAGATGAGTTGGCACGCATCTGTTACTTCTTTCTTCCTTATCCTTATCTCTTTCTCTCTTCTCTTTCCTATTTCTGACATTTGTTATGGTCTAGTAGGGTCTCAGTTGGGCCCAATGAGATATCCATTTTCCATATTAGGATGACATATAAATCCATCCATATTTTATTGGATAATATAGGTGACTGACAATACATATATTGGGTAAGAATTACAATTGACACATTTTTGACTTTAAGATTGTTATCACAAATTTTGTTATCTACATATACAGATAGTCTCATAATTTCAACATCTATACCCATGCATATATTGAGATTTTAAGTTGACTTTACTTACAGTCATCCTATTGTATTGTTACAATGTATTTCTGTATCCTAATTACCAATGTAACCAAGGTATTCTTAGGTATTCTTTCTGTACTACATTATATGTACATTATTTCATTGAAATTCTGGATAAAAACAATGAAACAGAGAAGTTGAGGATCTTCTCTCACAAAACTTTGTGAATGTTTATTTCAATTATCCAGTACTCAAAAATGCATTTGCACAATATTGGATATTTAAAGTTAAGAGAATTTTCTTTTCACATAATTGGATAATTTAAATTAGTGTTCACGCAAACTTTTAATTGGAGATTCTCAAGGTCTCTGGTACATTATTAAATCAGCCTCATAATACCATAACTTAATAAGACATGTTCAATGTGAATCGCCAGTCCTCAAAATTACCAAAGTTAGAACAGAGGTCTTCCAAAATGTGAGCCTTGTGTTTGTTACTTGCATTATACAAAAAATGTAAGAGAACAGAACCATAAGGCAAGTCATAAAATGCAAGTGCCAGGCATTGAGGCTAAGTTACTAAAGCAATTGAGAATCCTCACTTGCAAAATTAAGTAAACATTCATTTCAGTCATGTAGTCATATAAAAGGCATTTACACAGTATTCTGTTGTTATTTTATAGTGGTAAATTGTCATTTATCAATTGTATTCATTGATCAACTACAGTAGGAGAATTGGACCTCATCCACAGAGGCGGCTCTAGGCTTTATGAGGTCTTAGGCAAAACTTAGGCATGAGGCCCCACTTGCTCCCATAATGGGAAAAATAATTCAAGTAATAAAAATTAACTGTGTAAATTACATATATTAAGAGCCTTAGATCCTATGAACAATGAATGCACAGTTTTGAGATCCTTGTGCAGTAGATGGGAGAGGTGGCGTGCATGGATGCAATGCCACTCCTCATTGGCTGGCAGGCAAAGCTACAGAAGTCTTAGGTTACGTAAGAGGTGAATGTGACAGGACTCTCAACACTGCTTGCGCACAGCAGCCTTAAGGTGTCCTGTCACCTCTAAAATAAGGCCACGCTGCAAATTAGCTGTTCGGCCGCTACGAGGCCCGCTTAAGGGAGACAGGGCTTTTAACGCTGCTTGAGCACAGCATCATTAAGGTCCCTTATCCCTCAAAACTGGGGTAATGTCTTAGGCTCAGTTCACATATATGCATATTGGATGCATTTTGAACCACATCCGATTCACATTACATGCGAACCAAACCAGTTTTCGATGGAGCCGGTTCACATATATGCGGTGCAGTGGCAGTGCAATATTTATGCAAATTTGAAGAGAGCCCTGTGCATTTTCTGAACACTGAGGTATACAAATTCCAGGCTCATTATCATCTATGGCAGGCATATGCAATTAGTGGACCTCCAGATGTTGCAGAACTACAAATCCCATGAGGCATAGCAAGACTCTGATAGCCACAAGCATGACACCCAGAGGCAGAGGCATGATGGGACTTGTAGTTTTGCAACAGCTGGAGGTCCGCTAATTGCATATCTCTGATCTATGGGAACGCATCTGAATCACAAATGTCATCAGTTTTGAACACGAAT
Organism: Glandirana rugosa; assembly: GCA_018402905.1. NCBI lineage: Eukaryota > Metazoa > Chordata > Amphibia > Anura > Ranidae > Glandirana > Glandirana rugosa. Next base: position 708,094 of record BLSH010058087.1, read on the forward strand.
TGTGAAAAAAACAGTGTGAGCCCCCTGCCCACAGACCCCACAACCACCGGCCAGGGTTGTGGGGAAGAGCCCCCTGTCCCCATCAACATGAAGACAGGGTGTTTTGGGGGGCAAAGCCCCTTGCCCCAAAGCACCCCTCCCATGTTGAAGGCATGTGGCTTGGTATGGTTCAGGAGGAGGGCACTTGCTTGTCCCCATACTTTCCTGGCCTGCCAGGCTGCATGCTCAGATTAGGGTCTGGTATGGGTTTTGGGGTCTTTTTTTTTTTTTAATTTTGTCTTGGGTTTCCTCTCAAAATTCATACCAGACCTAAGAGACCTAAGCTGTTTTTTCTTTTTTTCTTTTAGCTTTTTTTCTTACTTTTTCATTGCTGGCAATTCTGACACCTGATGAGTCAGCTTCCCGGCCCGCTTCTTAACAGCAAGCTATGGTTAAAGACGCCGGTGGCCGCCGGCGCCAAAAATTAACATCTGAACCGTATCTGGAAATCGCAGCTGAACTGCTGAACAACTGCTTTGGAAATTTTCAGTGAAAACAGAGAGGAATTTCCCACCGAACATGTGTGAACCTAGCCCTAGGCAAATTAGGCAGCTGTGAGGCCCCTGTGAGCACGAAGCCTTAGGCGACAACCTAATTTGCCTAATTAAAGAGCCGCCTCTGCTCTGCCATGTACAGAGTAATACTAGCAGATATTATGTTTGTGTTACAGGAAGACACACTATTCGTTTAGTGGCCATATTCCTTTAGACCTGTGTCCTAAAAAAAAATAGATATTTGCTTTTCTTCCTAAAATCAAAAATTCATAATAACATAGATTGAGTTTGAGAAAGTGGTGTGACATCCAGTCTGATATGTCTGTTAGTGATGCATGAGGAGACTGATGGAGTGAGTTGAGGGGTAGAGAGATAGATTTGGGTATCATCAGCGTGGAAATGGTATTGAAAGTCACGGAAGGCTATTAACTGACCCAGGGAGGAGGTGTAGATTGAGAATAGGAGCAGTCCAAGAACAGAACATTGGGGGGACCCCAGTAGAGTAAGGAAGAGAAGAGGAAGTAGATTTGTAAGTGAGGTGTGGTAGGATGAGAACCAGTGAAGAGAACAGTTGCAAAGACCAAGGGAGTGGAGTTTTTTGAGGAGGAGGGAGTAATGTTTTTTTATGGAGGGAGGCTTCATAGCTCTAGAGAGAGTCTATGGTAGTAACAATATTAATCATACTCTAGTTTGTAATCTCTATTATGAAAACATCATAATTACATTGCCCTTTTCTATTGCAGTCCAATGTTGCTGAGAAGACATGTTGCTGTGTGTTTTGTAAGTGTATTGGAGAAAGGGGAGGTCCTGGACGATTTGGAGAACGTGGAAAACCGGTACTGAATTTAGTTTTAATGTTTTTAAATTATGATTTATATTACTGGAACATTATGAATCTACTGAAAATGGAGAGGATCATATATGTACAGTATGTATTGAGATGGTTTACTAACAAAGTAGGGAACTCGCATATTAATATGAATGAATTATAAATAAATAAAAACTGTGTTCACTTTAACTACCTGACCATGTGCAAGGGATATAACAAAAGCATGTAGCCATGTGCTCCCTTGAGAGTGGCTGGTAATAGTGGTTCACCTTATAGCTGCCCTCAATCACACCATATAACACACATCTGGAGACACTGAACAGGACAGCTCTTGTTTTTGTTGTTCCAATCACTCTTCTTCCTGGCTGCACCCGAACCCCCAGGCCCCAAGGTCACCCTCCCCAGACAGGGGGTGACCTCCCAGGTAGGGGCCTGCTCTACGGCGCCTCTACTACATATCCGACTTCCACCCAACACTACTCCTCCCAAATTGGGCTGACTCAGAGTATTTAAGGAGGCCTGCCCCCTGCCAATCCTGCTTGGGGATTAGTCAGGGCTCCTTAGAATACTCCAGATGGCTCCACCTATCTCCCAGCTCTCTGACCAGAAACCTCCCCCTGGTTTCTAGAAAGAAGTGGGAGGTTCTGGTGACCTCATCTCAATCTTCCCTGAGCCTCTCCTCTCAACCCAGATCAAAACATTCAGACCTGCTTTTACACTCAGACCTGACTAAATTTTACCTCACCTAGCAAACCCTGTTAGAAAATGCACCTAATCTATGGGGGCGCTACAAGCAGAATATTTGCTTATCCATTGTTGGATAATTGAAATGAACACAGCTTCATTTTATTCACTAAGCTAAGCAAATATTCACTTTGTAATTTGAAAATCCACTGTAGCAGTGAACACTCTTTATCCCTTAAACCCTTTTGCTGCCATCAACATAAGGGCTAAGTTTGCAGCAGCAGCATCTGCACACACTTCAGAATGCTATGTCAGCCATGAGTGAGTGCATATTTCTTTAGCTGACTGTCCGCTTTCTAGTGGAAGTAACTCTAGATCCACCTGATCACTTACAAAGTTACATCACCATGCCTATCCTGGTCATGGGACTCCCGTATTTGGTGTCAGAGTGGAGAGTGGAGAACAATTAGCAAGAATCTGTTTACTGATTGTTCCTGCACTAAATGAAGCTGGAAGCGACAAGCATTTTGTCACTTCAGGTTTCAGGGGTGTCATTACCTGGTGGCTCTGGCCAGGGAAGAAGCTGATAATGCACCATTGTCAACAAATCACAAAGGAAGTTTGAATTCTAAATTTTAGAGTTGTTATGAAAGCAAAAAGTGAGGGGGGCTCTAAGAAGCAAATTTCCTTTACGTTGGGGAGATTTCTTTTCACATGCTGTTGCATCTAGACAGGAAGTTAAATCTCCCCAGCAGGACACAAACAGGTGCTATCAGATTAAAAATAACCTAAAAGGGAGTTCAATTCTTCTCTACTCTCTCTGAAAAGAAACTTTGTGGCTCTGCATACACTTTTAGTGTTCCAAAAAACTTTGCAAATGCATTCATTTTCATTTCAAAAGAATTTTCTATGAAATGTAAATCTTTAAATGTATTTTAAATATATACATATATCTTCTAACTTCTGATTTATTTCCAGGGGTTACCTGGGCGAAGAGGAGTGCCAGGACATTCTGGGGAAGAGGGTGAAGAAGTGAGTATTTCTTCTAAGTCTTTTTATTTAGTGCAACGCAGTGCTGTAGTAAAATTATACTTAGGTTTGAAATTGTACTTCAGTTTCTGGTCAGTGCAAATGGTACAAATAACATCACATTAGAAAAACAACACTTGGCTAACACTATTTCTTCTGACCTGGGATCCACTGTACCAAAGACCAACTCTTTCTGCACCAAAGAATACCAGGTCCAGATAGATTCTATATAGAAAAACACATAACAATACTGGAAATTGATTAGGAGAACTAGGCGAGCTAACAGTAGACCCACTTTAATACTTGCACAAAGCACATTTTAAAAGCAAACGCAAAATACATTAATACAGCGTGGGTCTGATACTCTCAAATACATGTATCAGTATTAATAATGCAGTATTTGTTTAAAGGGAAGCAACTTCATGCACAGTGTTTGTTTTTATTAGGGTGTAAGAGGAATACGTGGTCCTACAGGAGAACCTGGTGATAAAGGATGTGCGGGAATCAAAGGTCCTAAGGTATGTCTTAAGTATTACCCCATCACATCACTTTTGATTTTTTTTGTTGTTTTTTTTTTTTCAAAATCTACTTAACAGTCCTCTAAAAGCCTTGCACTATAGGACAGGACTAAAAATTCAGACTCATCAAGCTGCAGTATAATTTACTCGGTGCCACATTAAGCAGTGTCACATGATAACATTTGAAACTTTTTGTTCAGTCAATCAAAATGAACACCTTATAGTTTTACCATCTGACTCACAAAGCTTTTTTTACTGATAGTCTGTTGAGTGGGCATTGCTCACAAAGTATTAAAGCCAGAGCTAGCCAGGCGACTAGCATTTTTAAAAGGAGAGGTGAGTAATGGCAATCCCTATATTTTGCAGTACATGTTTCCTTTAAAATAAAACAATTACAATAATTGCCAACAAATACGCAAGACTGAAATGAGTAACAACTGTTATCCAGTATAATGATTTAGATTAAAGTGACCATGTCATTTGCCAAAATCAAAATGCCATTTCTCTACAATAGAAGATATATTATATACACCTCTCTGGTGGACTGTGTCGCCTACCATTGTTCTATTCCAGCCTTTGTCAGACTCTTCAGCATTTGACACTGCCAGGACTGTGTCAGATGTCTGGGTCCTTCACCACGCACTGTGGTTCCTTCCTCTAACCCCATTTTCACTACTAGACAACACAGCAAGCACATAGGGCTCAGAGGATAGAACCACAGTGGGCAGCAGTCAAATGCTAAAGACTCTGTTAGATGTTGCAGTATTGGAACAGAAGGAAGAAATGTAGGAGAGATGGGCATTTGAGAGGGAAATATAATAGCTCTTTTGCTAGAGAACTGCTATTTTGATTTTTTTTTTCTTTTTTAGGAAAATGTAAAAGGTTGCTTTAACAATGTATGTGTGCACTAAAAGGTTCATTATTCTATCAGATCAGACTTGGCTTCTCTCTAGTTCTCATTTCCGAAGACATTGGAGCTAAATGTTGGATAACAGCTTTTATATATTTACATGTAATTACACAATTAGAGCAAAGAACAAACAATGTTTATGGATAATGCATTTTTTATTTTTCAAAATAAAAATAATTTTTACAAATATTCCAAAGTACCCAACATGAATTGGAATAGCAAAATAACTACAGTCAGAACAACCCTAAATTGGGTACAATAAGAATGTAAATATACAATCCCTTCCAGAAGAGGACCTCATGTCTCATCACTCACAAGAACGTGAAGTAAAAAACATATATTATATGTGTCAGCAAGAAGAATAGCAATATAGGTCACCAGCTACCATAGGCAGGGCATGCGAGCCCCATCATTAACTTGTTCACTTCTCTGGAGAGCAATGTTTAAATTAGGTATAGGGATGAGGACTTGGGCTTTGCTGTCCCAGTGAACTGATGCAGTAATTCAGCTGTTCTTTGTAACAATAACGCACTGCAGGGGTTTTTAAACATAAAGTGGTATTAAAGCTTCATTTTTGTTTTTTGTTTCTAAATAACAAACGTGTTATTCAGTACTTACCTGCTGTGTGCAGTGGTTTTGCACAAAGCAGCTCAGATCCTCTTCTTTTCGGGTCGCTCCTGGCTCCTTCTCCTCGAGCAGTTCCCCAGAGAAAGCCACTTGCCCTTGGGGCACTGCTGTATGCTCACTCCGAAGCCACTTCTCTATGCGTTCATAAGACACATAAAGCCGTGGCTCGGCCCCACCACCGCTCTCTCCTCATTGGCTCACTGGCTGTGATTGACAGCAGTAGGAGCCAATGGGCTCACTTTCATCTGCTGTCATGTTCACAGCAAAATTTTTGTTGCAAGACTTCCCTGTCATAAATGGGCAACAAGGCTTCCCTTGTTTCAGGGAGTATTAATTGTGTGTTTTTATTTTATTTAATTTGGTGATATATAATGTTTTTTTTAGATTAAACTAAAGTAGGCCTTTGTTTCAGGGGTGTTTTTTTGGGGTTCTCTTTTCTTTTCATAATGTTCATATTTTTTCTTGATAAGACTTTTTTTTTAAGTTTGGGTTTCCAAAGTGCAGTTCATGGAGATGACTTTTGTTTTCAGCATATTTGAAAGAAAAGAAAAAGTGCATGAACAGCATACAGCTAAACCACTTCACATTATATCACTCATATTTAATGTACCCCCAACCCTTTTAGATAAAATAAAAGTTATGCATACTCGACTTAGGCCTATTATCCCCGATTAAACCTTTCCTTCTGCTGGACAATTTTGCACTGCTCTAGGTTCTGTAGTATCTTAATTCTTGTAGTAAAATGCCTACCTGTGCTCTTAATCTCTAATCATTTTGTACCTAAAATTGCTATTTAAAATTGTCCTGCTGTTGGCCAATTTTATACTGCTGTGACATCTGTAGTCTCTTAATTTTTGTAATAAAAAACATCTGTCTGTACTCTTCATCTTTAGTACACTTTGGCCAATTTTCCCTCAATAAAAATGTCTTGCTGATGTAGTGTCTTGTACACTGCTTTGTCATCTGTGGTCTCTTAATTCTTGTTGACAGTTTGATAGAAATTCCATGGACCCCTCTAGTGATGTATACAAATAGTGTAAACAAATATATAAACTTTAACTAAAGTGAAAATACACAATTATTTAAAAGAAAATGATAAAATGGCATGAAATTCATCTTACAATTCCATACAGACCCATATTCAGGCATGCAGCCTGGGTGGCCAGAGAAAAGAGGGCAGCAAGTATATGATCCCCTTCCTATACTAGACCAGCCCACATGCCTTTCAACACTGGAGGGGGGGAGTACCTTGTAAGGTGGAGCATCAAAGCTCTCCCCTTGCAAAGTACCCTTGTCTTAATGTTAAGGGAACACAGCCTCTTCCCCAACTCTACCAGGATATATAGGGGGACTTATTGTAAAATCTGTAAGCTTTTTTATAGTAAGGCAACCATAAAACCAACCACTTCCAGGTGAATGAGTACAGGGTACATAAGTACCCCTTGTTACCGTAAAAAAATAAAAGTGAAAAACATACTACCCTTGATAAAGTCCTTTAATTGAAATAAAACACAGACATGCAAAAAATAAAGAGTGGCCTTTCCTGGCCACCCAGACTGATATGCGTCTAGGGGGAATTTAGTGGACACCCACACCATTTTTCCCTTTTTTTGAATTACAACATTCAAACTGCAATGAATCCGATTGGGTTGGTTATATATGAAAGCCAAGGTAATTGAAAAATTAAAAAAAAAAAAAATTATTCCACAGCCAACTATGCTGATGTTACTGAGACTGTCTGTTGAAATTATATAGTTTCATAATGCCATAATGCAGCTTTAAGGCATCCACCAACCATGTTATTTAAATGATCTGTGCCTTTTCAAAGCTGCATTAAAAGCCCTTCTTCCTACTGTACGATATTTAAAAAAAAAAAAAATGTTTTCTCAATGGTACATGTCCCCCATGCCCTTATTTTAACAATGGCTTGCCTATTAGCTTAGGCCAGAAAAAATATGGGGTTCAATTAACCTTCTATGAGGAGGTGAGCAGCCATCTAGATAAAGGAAGGCCTGTAGACATTGTGTATCTGGATTTTGCGAAAGCATTTGATACAGTTCCCCTTAAACGTTTACTGTACAAACTAAGGTCCCTCAACATGGATCAAAGGGTGAGCACCTGGATTGAAAACTGGCTACAGGGGTGAGTCCAGAGGGTGGTAATAAATGGGGAATACCCAGAATGGTCTGGTGTAGAAAATGGGGTTCCCCAAGGTTCTGTCCTGGGAACAATCCTATTCAATTTACTCATAAACGATTTGCAGGACGGGGTGACCAGCTCAATCTCAATATTTGCGGATGATACCAAGCTAAGCAGGGCAATACATTTTCCACAGGATGTGGAAACCTTGCAAAAAGATCTGAGTAAATTAATGGGGTGGGCAGACAAGTGGCAAATGAGATTTAATGTAGAAAGATGTAAGATAATGCATTTGGGTACCAAGAACATGAACGCAAACTACTCACTAGGGGAGAGCCTCTGGGGGAATCTAGGATGGAAAAAGACCTAGGGGTCCTAGTAGAGAACAGGCACAGCAGTGGCATGCAATGCCAAGCTGCTCCAAGCAAAGCTAAAAAAAGTGTTGGCATGCATCAAGAAAGGGATCAACTCCAGGGATAAATCAATAATTCTCCCACTATACAAGTCTCTGGTGAGGTCGCACCTGGAATATGCCGTCCAATTCTGGGCACCAGTCCTCAGGAAGGATGTCCTGGTATTGGAAAGGGTTCAGAGAAGGGCAACAAAACTAATTAAGGAATTGTTATGAGGAAAGATTACAAGCACTGAGCTTATTCTCTCTGGAGAAAAGACACTTAAGTAGGGATATGATTTCAATGTACAAATACTGTACTGGTGACCCCACTATAGGCACAAAACTATTCAGCGCAAGGGAGCACACAAAGACACGCTGCCACTCACTAAAAATAGAAGAAAGGCGATTTAACCTTAAAATGCGTAGAGGTTTCTTTACAGTAAGAGCAGTGAGGATGTGCAATTCTCTTCCACAAGCAGTAGTTTCTGCTGGGAGTATAGATAATTAAAAAAAACTATTATATGCGCACATAAGGGACCACAACATTGGGGGATATACAATGTAAAAACTGACATAAAAAACACACACATAGGTTGGACTTGATGGACTTGTGTCTTTTTTCAACCTTACTGACTATGTAAATGCCAATTTTGGGGTTTGCTGACTAAGCAGGATTCAACAAACCTGACTTGACATGAACCCAGGTAGATTTGATCATCCCTAGGAAAGTTGCCAATGGCAATCAGCATTAATCTTTTTTGTGACTCTGGCTATAGAAAACTAAAAGTTGATTGGTTGCTATAGATTTATACCTACTGGATTTTTGCCCTTTATACCACTTTGCAGAATAAGCTAGAATGACTTTCACTGTAACCTAATAATACATTAGTCCTTTTCTAAAAGCAACAATTTAATATTTAAGCTTATAAATGTCTTTTGTGAATAACCTTTTGTTTTTTATTTACAGGGAATCAGAGGGCTGTCAGGAGAAACAGTATGTATTTCTTTTTACATTTTATGTTTTCAAGCCTCTAATCTGCCACCAATACTTTTTTTGTATTGTATTGAAAAACAAAAAATCTAAATGTGATTTGCTATAAAGTTAACAGTTTCCATTTTTGCTATTTTATAAAATTGTTTAAACTCCTTTATATTGTTCTTATTATTTGTGTATCTTGTGTATTTGTGTATACTGGATTGATATCCCCATGATCCTAGTGTTACAGACCTTCATTTATATCCTAAACAGAGAGCACACCAAAGGCTCTTTGCCTTCATGCTTTCAGCTTGGAGTTATTCAGCTGTGTATGGGTGTAGGTTGTAGGTATATAGCATTTTAACACACACATATACACAGTATATCACAAAAGTGAGTACACCCTCCCATTTTAGGCATGTGCAGAGCAAAAAAATGAATTTAGTTTCTTTTCGTTTCGATTCGTTATTTACATAAATTCATTTAGTTAGATTTGTTTCATTCGTTTTCGGAATTCATTTTGTTTCTTTGTTTTTGAATTGATTTGAAAACTTTGCGAATCAATTTTGATAATTTTCGAATTCGAAAACTGTTCATATTTGAGAACTATTCGAATTCAAATTCGAATAGTTCTCAAATATGAACAGTTTTCGAATCCAAATAGTTTTCCGATTTCCAAAGAGAATGGGGTGGAGTGGAAAGTGGAGTAATAGTATGGAAAAAGATATAATACAATAGAGGGGAATATAACAGAAAATTATTATACAGGATTATATTATTATACAGGATTTATATAGCGCCAGCAGTTTGCGCAGCGCTTTACAAAAATGAAGGCAGACAGTACAGTTACATCAAAATTTTGGTACAATAGGAATCAGAGGGCCCTGCTCGTTAGAGCTTACAATCTAAGAGAAAATGAAAGAATATAATGTGGTGGAGTTGAACAGAGCTGTTCCATTCTTTTGTTTTCTGTTATATTCATTTCTAGTCTATTGGGGTTTTTTCTGTTCTATTCCATTGTTTTCTATTCTATTTTGTTCTCTTTGGAGATTGTAAAACTATTCAAATTCGAGGACTTTTGGAATTTGAATTTGAAAACTTTTACAATTCGAATTTGAAAACTATTCAAATTAAAAAAAGTATTCGGAAACGATTCAAATCCAAATTTCTGACAATTTTTTTTTCCCATTATTTCGGATTCTTTCAAATTCGGTACTACTGTAATTCCGAAATTCGGATACATCCAAATTTCCGAAAAATGAAAATTCGTCCGAATTTTAATTCGGAACGATAACAAACCACACGTGTCTATTTTGTAAATATTTTATTTTATCTTTTCATGTGGCAACATTAAAGAAATGACACTTTGCTACAATGTAAAGTAGTGAGAGTACAGCTTGTATAACAGTGTAAATTTGCTGTCCCCTCAAAATAACTCAACACACAGCCATTAATGTCTAAACTGCTGGCAACAAAAGGGAGTACACCCCTAAATGAAAATGTCCACATTGGGCCCAAATTGGCCACCATTATTTTCCAGCACTGCCTTAACCCTCTTCAGTTCACCAGAGCTTCACAGGTTGCCACTGGAGTCCTCTTCCACTCCTCCATGATGACATCACAGAGATGGTGGATGTTAGAGACCTTGCACTCCTCCACCTTCCATGTGAGGATGCCCCACAGATGCTCAATAGGGTTTAGGTCTAGAGACATGCTTGGCCAGTCCATCACCTTTACCCTCAGCTTCTTTAGCAAGGCAGTGGTAGACTTGCAAGTGTGTTTGGGGTCAATATCATGTTGGAATATTGCCCTGCGGCCCAGTCTCTGAAGGGAGAGGATCATGCTCTGCTTCAGTATGTCACAGTACATATTGACATTCATGGTTCCCTCAATGAACTGTAGCTCCCCAGTGACGACAGCACTCATGCAGCCCCAGACCATGACACTCCCACCACCATGCTTGACTGTAGGCAAGACACACTTGTCTTTGTACTCCTCACCTGGTTGCCGCCACACATGCTTGACATCATCTGAACCAAATAAGTTTATCTTGGTCTCATCAGACCAAAGGACATGGTTCCAGTAATCCATGTCCTTAGTCTGCTTGTCTTCAGCCAACTGTTTGTGGGCTTTCTTATGCATCATCTTTAGAAGAGGCTTCCTTCTGGGATGAAAGCCATGCAGACCAATTTGATGCAGTGTGCGGCATATGGTCTGAGCACTGACAGGCTGACCCCTCCCCCTTCAACCTCTGAACTCATATGTCTATTTCCCAGACAACCTCTGGATATGACGCTGAGCATGTGCACTCAACTTCTTTGGTCAACCATGGCGAGGCTTGTTCTGAGTGGAACCTGTCCTGTTAATTCTTTTTTTCAGATCCTCAGAGAGTTATTTGCCATGAGGTGCCATGTTGAACTTCCAGTGACCAGTATAAGAGAGTGAGAGTGATAACACCAAATTGAACACTCCTGCTCCCTGTTCACATCTGAGAAAGTGGGAATCACCTGACACAGAGGAAGGAAAATGGCTAATTGGGCCCAATTTGGACATTTTCACTTAGGGGTGTACTCACTTTTGTTTGCAGCGGTGTTGACATCAATGGCTGTGTGCTGAGTTATTTTGAGGGGACAGCAAATTTACACTGTTATACAAGATGTACAATCACTACTTTACATTGTTGCAAAGTGTAATTTCTTCAGTGTTCTCACATGAAAAGATAGAATAAAATATTTACGAAAATGTGAGGGATGTACTCACTTTTGTGAGATACTATATATATATATATACATGTATATAGCAAATATATAACAACATTTCTAAAATATATAAGCTCATGGGCAGGTTTCACTGCTTGTCTGTACCTGCTCTCTGCTGCAATCACAACTAGTCAAGTTTTTCTTTTTCTGTCCATTGCAAAGAAATGTAAGTTTCACTGAAATAAACATGTAGTGTAAGGCGCTAGATTAAAAAATTAAAATAACCAATCATTTGCAGAGCAATTAAAAAGAGAGGCATTTCCCTTATATATGATTGGATGACTGGAGCGAATATTTTGTTACTTCTATAAATCATCCCCATTGTGTGCAATTAGTAATTGCTTAAAGAATGGTTAAATATCAAATCTTTCAATCTGAAGGGAGGAAAACTTGTCTGTATATAGACAGTTTTAGTTTGCACATTATGATCCAATTTATTACACAGCCCAGTTATTCATTATGAAACAAGAGACTTTTGGCAATAAACGGAAGATCATGTAGTTGTATTGCCAAGACAGTAATGATAATTACAGTCTCAGCAGAAATACAACTTGCTGGGCTGTGTTTCAGTGAACTGCTTTTAGTTGTTTTCCCTTTGCATTATTTTTGAAGTCTTTATATTACTATGCGGATATAGAAAGACAAGGTAAACGTTTCAGTTTACTACAAAGCTGCATTTGACTTGTGAACATACATGGGTAGGTAAATTGCCTGCTGGCTGCTTCATTTCTCAAGAACTTCATGGGCAGAACCAGATTTTTCTTTCCTGATGCCCCAGGTAAACTGTTTTTACAGCTCCTCTCTATGCTAGCTGTAGGACTGTAAATGGATGTAACAAAACCCTCCTATCCTTTACAGCCAAGGACGTTTTCAACTTGACCTGTGTATGATCTGCCGCTACCATGGTGCTAACAAAGCACCTTGTCCACATGTTAAAGAGGAGAAGGGCTTCTTCTCGACAACCCTGGCCTTGTGGTTGTGGGGGTTTGCAGTAGGGTAGCTTACCAGAATTTGTAATCCCTTTAATAATGAGGTGCCCAGATACCCCCCATGTGAATTGGCATTGGCTACATAGTCCCCGCTGTAAAGGTCCCCCCCCCCCCCATGTTGGCCCGGTATAGTTCAAGAGGGGGGGAGGCAATGCTCAGTCATTTCCCTGTGTTCATTACACAAAGTTAGTAATAAATATAAAAACCATTATTATCCTGTTCGTCTAAATAGCCCATATAATTTATGTTTACAGGTATATGTGAGTATATGTGGAATAAGCTATGTACATAAATAGGAATCCTTGGCAACTACCCTTTGTTACTCACATTAACCAACCTAATACAGTATGTAGGTAGCTTTATACTGCATCTGGTTGCCATAGTCTATGTTAACTATACATAAATACAAACCAGCAGGTAGGTTTAATTTCACCATCAGGGTTTCTACTACTGCAAATGCATTGCCATATGGTTAATTTGCTGCAACAAAGATTATCATAGCCAAAATTGTCACAAAGGACATCAGAGAGTATTTCCAGTGTTGGCAAGTTAGTAAATTGAAAAATGAAAATTTTACTTGCATTTTGTGTATAGTGCGCTTTCCATAGGACTAACTTAGAATGCTAAAATTATTTAATAAGGTATAAAAGCGATACGTCCAGAAAAAAATAGGTCATTTTATTGTATGGTTAGATAGCATTTAAAATTAAGGAAGCATTACCAGGTGAACATTAGTGAAGTATGTTCCTTGTTCTGAAACTTTAAAAATCACCTTGTATATTATCAGTCACAATTTTGTGAAATGTATAATTACTGGGACCCTGTTCACACTACAAGTTTCAAAGCATTTAGCTGCATTTAAAGTAATGGTAAAATGCATTGCGTTAAATACAGTTTCTTCAATCCAAAGCATTCTGCTAAAGAAAAAAGGCCTGACATTTTTGTAGCATTTACTACTTCCATTTAACAGCAATGCTCTCAAAAATCTTAGAAACAAGCAATTTCCTGCCCCTTTAATAAATGGTTGGAGAAAAAAGTTTGGCCCTCCAGCAACACATACTTATCTATCTTTCACTTCCCCACAACACAAAAGTGAATGCCAGCTGAAGAGGAAGAAAAGCCGTGCTTAAGCTTGCGGGACTTGTAGCTTATACAGGGCCATGGACCCCTCTTATCATAGCACTGATTGGAACAAAAATGTTACCTGAAGAAGATTGCTTGTTTCTCTATTCCCTGAAGTACCAGGTATTTCCTTGGGCTGCAGTCACTGAATGAAGCAGTAAGTGGAAACGGAAAGGTGAGTATATGCTGGGAAAGGAAAATTAAAGCAAACCTGATGTCCTTACCCTGATTGGGGAAAGTACTTGTTTGCTTTATCCTCTTTAATGTATATGCAAACACAGGTTAACGTACAAGCATTAACACTCCACTATGCCAGGCCCTGAAGCCACTACCATAAACCAAAAAGCCATAAAACATATTTGTGGTAATTATTTTAAATACTCCTAAAGAATACACATCATAGAAATGACAATGGTGTTTCTTTTTTGTGATTTTCTTTTTAGAATGAAGATGGTGAGAATGGACTTGATGGAATTCCTGGAGAACAGGTATATTATATAGGGGATGGGAACTTTTCTGACTGTCAAAGATAGATAGATAGCCTGGCGTGCCTATGTGACCTTTTTTATGATTTGTTAGCTAAATCAGAAATGTATGCAGTCAATTCTGACAGTACAGACAAGTGATCAAGAATGAATAGATGTCTCACCACTTACTCTCAGTGAGGCATCTTTCTATCCATGGCTAATTTACCACAGTTCTTTATTTTATTTACCTTAGGGAACCTCTGGAAAACCAGGAAGCAAAGGAGAGAAGGGTGAAAGAGGAGAAGCAGTAAGATGTTTTTAGTATGCTATCCATTGTTTGATCTTTCTGATGAACATTATATATATTGCCACATTATGCTTATTATGAAAATGATGGAAGTGTCATATAACCACTCATCTGTGCACTGCTATATTATATGTAACTTTTATTATATCACTTCTTCTATGAATTCAGTTGTAGTCCACAAGGTTGCATTGTATTGGCATTATCAGGAATACTGATGTAGCACCCTTACTGTTGCTAGGTTAGGTACATTTAGTTTGACTCCCCTGTAGGCAGAGGAGCATGGGTTAATTTTGTTAGGAGGCTGTGCAGTGCTTCAAAGGCTATAGCACTGTTATCTCCCCCTGCCTTCTGGAACTTTCTGGATAGTTACAGAATCTAGTGGGTGAAAGGACAGAGGCTGCATCCTGAATAATTATGAAGTTTTCACCAATCCCTGAGGAGGCTGGGTCCAGAAGAGCTGGAAACGTCCCATAAATACTCAGAAGCCTGGCAGCCTGGGAGCAGAGCCTGGGGTCCAGTCATATGGAGGAGACCCCTGTGCTGGGGTTTCTGCCCTTGGGGCAGAAGAAAGAGCAAGAGAGAGAGAGAGAAGTGGGAAGCTTCGAGTCTTCACTCAGCCCAGTCTCAACTAGGCTTAGCTGCAGAAATCAAGCCAAGCCAGGAACAGCCTGCTCAGCAGAGAGGTCAGTGCAGCATCTTTCTGGATTTGACAAACTGAAACTACTTAAAGGGCACCAAGTGAGTACAAACTAGCATCACACCCAAAGCTACAGAGAGGACAGTGAAGTGCAATATCTCACATGTCTGGGACCAGGGGGAAGCTTAAATGCAGAGCAAGTCAACCAGGCGAACCCCATCATATCTCTGCTTTGACCCTAGAGCAGCAAGATGCCATGCAATACAGCAAGGTGCCGTCTCTTCAATGGAACGTTGTTGCTTTGCTATTGCTGCAATACCACTCTTACTGTTGCAGCTCAGTTCTACAGTTTGGATTAGAGTAGCTAGAGACATTAGCAGGTCCTCATTTGCTTTTTGGAATGTACAGTACTTCAAGTTCTGGGTATCCCATCTACCCCAATCCTTATTCAAGTTCATCCCTTTTAAAATAAACCTAAACCAAAACACCTAGACTGTTTTCTGGAGCTATTTGAAGTGTGAGGAAAATTCCTGTTGCCTGGCTGTGGGGGGAAAAGGTCAGAAATCTAGAAGCTTATTCTGAGAGTGGAACACACCACAAGTGATCTTTGAACTCTGACCCCATACAAAGAAATGAATGGTCCCGCGTCAGGCTCTAGTAGGTCATTATATGCTGACAACCACATGCAGGAAAAGAGCTTGTCTCAGCTCCATTGTAGTTACTGAGGAAGGAAAAGAAGTCCCAGGTGCAGCACATCACACAAAACTCTCATGTAAAGAGTGGAAGCAGCCTCGGCTTAGACCTCATCCCGGCCCCACCCTCAACATGTTTCGCCGCACCCATGAGACCTATGACTAAGCCCCACAGGCAGGGCAAAACATGTCGGGTGTGTGGCCTTGATGGAGTCTAGGCTGAGGCTGCTTCCACTCTTTACATGAAAGTTTTGTGTGATGGGCTGCTCCTGGGACATCATTTCCTTCACCTTTGAACTCTACCACAAGTAGTGAGACAATGTATAGTGAAACTTATTACCATGTATGCATTCATGTAATATAGCCAGAACATTGTGCTTGTTGAATGGGAGGTTGGGGTTAGGGTATTTAGCCTAAAAATCCAAATTCACCTGAACTTATATCAAAACATTTTAAGACTTTTCTAAATTTAAACAAGTAAAAGACGTTTCATCCTTCATTATTTTTGTGAGTTAACACAATAGACAATGGACATAGAAATACCCATTTCTTAAAATCGCCCTATCATGTTTAAAAATAAATTCAGATTAAAGGTCTCTGCAACAGAAGATTGTTTTTGCTCACCTCTCCAACATTCAGTGTCCCATACCTTTTCTCCATTCCTGCACTGCAACCTCCATAAGCCTCTTTAGTAAGTGACACTTCTGGGAGTGTGGGGGTACTCCTGTGTACCCCACCACACATTCTGGTTCTGTCCTCCAAGTCCTGTGTCACAGCAGGACTCAGCAGTGATGTAGGGGTTGCAGATTAAACCACTGCATGGGGGGGAATACAGGCACCCAAAAAACAAAAGTGTTGAACATCAAAGAGCATTATGGAAGCTGCAGCACTAAAATAGAGCAAAGTTAGGAGACAGGGCCTGCCATAGAGGAGAGTAGAAATGCATTTCTATTTCAGGGAACTTTGATTCAGACTTATTTTAAACCCCACAAGGTCACTTTAATCCACAATACCTTATGCCATAATATTATTTAATCCAATTGGTATGGCCATCTGATTCTGCTTATACTGGGAGTGCCAGAGCTAGAACTCTGTTCTGCTCAAACATTCAGATTAAAGGCATTTGTATTTATTTGGGTTTTCAGTCTACCAGCCATATGCAATAACTTTGACTTGCTGTCTTAACAGGGAAGTCCTGGGACAAAAGGACCTCTAGGAGATAAAGGAGACAAAGGTTTCCGAGGTGACTTGGTAAGAATATACATTTCTTTGATGAATTCAGGCTTTTGTAATTTGATTGTTTTAAATACATGTAGGTTTAGCACCTTCTAGCTGCTGTGCTAGTGTACATAGTTTAGTTGTTAGTATAGATAAAGTGGCTTGGCTGAGAGCCAGGCCTGGGTTGAATCTGTTTCAGGGATTAGTGACTCAGGGAGGCTGGATGATTCATCTGGCAGCTCTCTCTGAGCCTTCTCCCTGGTCTGGAAGTTGGTAGAAACTTCCAGAGCTGGAGGATGGGAGTAAGGAGGGGCTGTCATGCATATTTATGAGGTCCCTGAACAATCCCCAGCAAAAAAAGGACTGTAAGGGGGCAGGCCACCTCATAAATAGACGTGAGTTATGCCAGCAGGGGCAGTCGGGAGGGAGACAGAGCGCTGAGGGGGCTTTTGGAGGCCTTTGCAGGGCACCCTCTAGTCTGGGAAGGGGTGGCCTCAGGCCTGGGGCTTGGGTGCTGGAAGATTCCCCCTACAACACACTGGGGAAACCCTTTCTGGAGGCATGGGAGCAAGTGAGAGGCCAGTGGGAGCAGCTCAGCATGCCCCAGAGATCTCCTGAGGGTCAGCCGGATGGGCTGGTGAGTGTCAGTCTGGAGGACTGTGGAGAGAGTGTCAGTCTGGAGGACTGTGGGGAGAAGTTAGCCTAGAGGGCTAGTGAAAGAGGCAACTGCAGCCAGGCGGGTTGGCAGCGCTTGAAGAGGTGGTGGTGGGATTAGTGACCACAGAGAGGATGTGTTGGGAAAGTGTAAGCTGTGTCACCCTATTCAAGTATAGGGGCTATGAGTCCCTGTCTGTAAAGGGCCTTTGCTACCAAATTGCAACAAGGTGACATAGCTGGGTTTCTGCAAGCATGTGAGTGCTGGAGAAAGAGGTGGAGTGTATATAGGACTCTACAGTATATAGAAAGAGTTGTTCCTGAAGTTGATTGAAGTCGAGTGGGCATCCCATAATCTCCAATCCTTATCCAAATTTATATCCCTCTATAAAACTTTTAAAAAAAAACCAAAGTCACGAACTATTCTCTGATTCTGACGCCTATGGAAATTCGGTGTGCCTGGCTGTGCACGGTGGGGGATTCCATTCTACTTGTGGCTCTTTAGGGGGTGCGCTACATAGTGTTGGATACATTGGATCATAATACCCTAATATATGGGTAAGCAATAATGTTGTAACATTAATATGCAGTAAATTAAATGATTGCTATTTTTTATACATACACAATGTATGATTTCACTTACATATTCTTATTTGACATTGGTTACTTACAGGGAGAGACTGGAACTGATTCCACCATTCCTGGGCCTAAAGGATATAAAGGAGAGTCTGGAACTGAGGTTATTATTTAGCATTTAAATCATTACTATTACTTTAATTTCATTTAATGTGATTGGCTTTATTTCATATGATTTACAATGATCTGCCACTGAGCTATGGAGCACATCATATTATTTAACCTTAGGTAACATAATCACAGATAAGTTGCAGTGCAGATGAATACAGGCACAGACTCACTAAGTACCACAGATGGTTAAGGTAATCCAGCCTTTTTCAATCTTTTTACCCTGCAGGAACCCTTGAAATAATTTACGGTTCTCAAAGATCCCCCACTAAATATTTTTATCTACAGCTCATGACACATTAGCATGATCAGTAAGTTGTGTAAAGTTTCCAATAAAAGAATAAGAAATGTGGCAAGGCAGAGAATTTGGCACCCAAATCGGGGCACTTTTCAACACCACTATTGGTCAGTAGACAAGTGCTTCTTATATTGGTGATGAGTAGGAAAGCCCCTTTACTTTAGCAGTCAGTGTAGAGACATTCCTTTACATTAGATGTCAGTGAACAATTGCCCCCTTATATCAGAGGTCACTGTACAAAGGAGCAAAATCTGCCAACCGAAAAACCCCCAGCAACCCCCAAAGGAACCATGAGGTTCTACAGAACCCTGGTTTTGAAAGCTTGAGTTAATGTACTGTATATGAAAACCCAATCAATACAACCACATATAATCTATTGCATGTTAATATAGTTTCAAAAAGCATTATCAATATTTTTAATTTGGCAGCTTTCATGATGAAAATATCTAGTTATCCTTCCATGAAGGTCCTCCTTCAGCCACTGCATGCTATAGAGCAGGGGTCCTCAAACTATGGCCCTCCAGTTGTTTGGGAACTACAATTCCCATCATGCCTAGTTATGTCTGTGAATGTCAGAGTTTTACAATGCCTCATGGGATGTGCAGTTCCGTAACAGCTGGAGGGCCATAGTTTGAGGATCCCTGCTATAGAGTGAAAGCATTTTCTCCCTTACCCTGTCTCCTGCCTGTGCTCCTGTGTTGTCACCCTGTCACACCACCTTTCAATGGGGACTACAAGTGGCCATTTCAGCACATTTTATGTATACTGTTGTTACCTTTAGGAAACCAGCCCACAGAAATTCCATGCAGCCGTCTATGGAGTGCACGTGGACAGGAAGTGGCTGCTAGGAGGCCACAGAAGAACCACAGTGCTGTGACTAAGAATATGAAAACAAGTATTATATGTTCTTACATGACCCAGTCCTACCCAGATCATCTAAACTGAATGTTAAGTTGTGTATGGTCATCCCAAGTCATAAATTCTTCATTCAGGTAGTCAAATATGGCAGCCTAATGGCTAATGAATAATGAACTGTGAGACATCTGCTCTACTCAAAGCCACCTTGATTTTTTGTCTGACACTTGATAGGAGCACTTTCTTCCATTTATTAAAAGGGGGTGTCCAGTACCTATCACATACAGAATTTCCAATAATTTGTGATCAGTGCTGGGATCACACTGAACAGCCACCCAGACTGTCCACCAGATATATCTGGACAATGCAGATGATGTGACTATGTCTAAAAGCACACAATGAAATAATGTTTTTCATATGCTAAGAAGAATTTTTTTTCTTTCAACCACTTTGTATATTCAGATCTTTTGTGAAAATGTACAGGTTTCAATTTTGTGTAAACCTCTGTCAAAACCTAGTAGATTGCACAATACATGGTGTGTATGGTGACTGTGCAGCGTAAGGTGTGATCACCTTGACCACTGACCCAGAGATCTGTAGATGATTATATAATATTTATCTTATCTTTTATTTTTCTAGGGAGAATCTGGAAAGCCAGGAATACCTGGGCAGCCTGGAATTAGAGGAGCTGGAGTAAGATATAACCATATCAATTTTCTAAAAATATTTCTCCAACCCAAAAAGTAAAACAATATTTGCTCAGTACTTTCCCAGTTTATGCCGTTTATAAATTTCTTTCAGTATGTTTTTTTTGTGAGTAATGCTTCTCTATCCAAAATACTTAAGCTGAAATAACTTTACCACAGTCCAATGGGGCATAATTTTCCATTGTTTCTTTGACTTGTTCTGTAACAGAAATTCTAGTATCCATCAATAAAACCTTTACTATGGACTTTTCTATAGCCCAAAACAGGAAAAAAAGGTCCAAAAATCTCTAGAATTAATTGTTTTGTTTATAAATTGACATATTTCACATTGGTCCTTATGATTAATTTTACCAAAGGGCTACGAATGATCTAAAATGTAATGCAAAGAAAAGCAGATGTTGGCTGCTTATTGATGCAGTGTAAGTGCAACCCTTTTGTAATTTATAATCCCGGACTGAAAAAAAAAGTGAAAAGTAACAAAAAAAATCTGGCATTGGTTCCAAAGAAAGAAAAAAAAATGTTTGGGCTATAGGCATACTTTTACCAGGCATATAGATTAGGTGTTGTTGGATCCTCTTACCTCAAAAGTTGGTTCCATGTCAGGGAAAGTACTAAGCCAGGGGCAGCTAAGCATTTGTTTCCCTTACTCCCTTTAAAAACTGAACTCTGGGATAAGCAAATATTGTGTAAATATACATATATTCCTACTTGAGTCTTGGCGTGCTTTGCATATTTCTTCCAGATCTGAGCAGTAATTCAGTATGAAACTTTGCCTCCATGCAGAAGCTTTCTGTAATAAAGACCGGTCACTGCTGCTATCTCTGCATGTGCAGAGTGACTGGTCTTGTATCCGCCCACTCCTGTCGTTTTCTGCAGGCAGCCTGTAGTGGGTGGAGCCTGCTGGGTAACTCCTATTGTTCTGCTGTCTGCACAGGCTATGTACAGCACAGTGATGATATAGCTGCTACTTTTACAAGGTAAAGTCTGGGTCTGCAAACATATTTGGTGCAAACAAAGTGCATTTGTAGCCATTATGGATATTGTCCTGGTGATTGCCCTTAGTCTAAATTCTTTTCAAATGGGGTATATTTAACTGAATTTTTTTGTACCAGGAGTTTAGCTCTAACTACACTTTTTTATTTACTACAGTAGCTATAGAAAGAATAGCTTCAGACATTGTGCCCGAACAACCTAACTTCATCCTTTTTTCGTTGTGCAAAAGTACAATTTGATTGGATACTCTGGTACAACACAATGGGGTGGATTTACTAAAAGGAGCAGACTATGCTCACTTTGCAAATCAGTTTTTTCTTAGCACAGTGAATGAAATAAAGCTATCTTATTTCAATCATTCCATCATGTGTGAACAAAATTCCTGTTTTTTCCTATTTTTCTTTACACTGACTGAGCATTCTTTGCCAGGTGAATTTTCACTTAGCTTCTTCTCATTCACCTCGTTAAGTGAAAATTGACTTTGCAAAGTCAACATGCTCTACTCCTTTAGTAAAGTAACCATGGACAGCCTAGGAACATTGTGATCTCAGAGGCTTTTGCATTAAAAAAATAATTGATCCTTCTAAGTATTTTATTGACATATTTGTCAAAGAACCACTATTATTAATTGAAATTTGTACTTACATTACTTACGTACTCACATTTTGTTATTTTTTTCCAGAATCTCCCTGGTAGACGAGGAGTTACAGGACAACCGGTATTCCAATTTATTTTAACAATACAACCATGCAAAAAAAGTTAAAAATATCCTTCTGATCATTGTATGTTTCTAGGTCGGTACAGACTGTGTAGGACCAAAAAAGCAGATTTATGTACAAAAATAAAGATCCAATAATACATATAATTGGTTTTATTCATTTACAAATTGTAAAGTTATGATGTTAGGAATTTGTATTAATTTTCATATAGAACTAAAATGCTGACCAAGCACTTTGTGTTAGGGCCATTGATTTTAATAGCTAAAAATTGAATGTTTAATATTTAATTGCTTAAAGTCAACAATATCCAAATGTGTACATGCCTGAATTAATGAAAGAGCAGTCTTTACACTAAATACTTTAAAAAGTACTATAAAAGGATAGAGTAAGTAAACAAGTTGCCCTTTTTTTGCTGACAGTATTGTGTAGACTCATTACACCAAATGTACAGAATTTAAATTAATAGAATAATTTGTAATCTAGTAATCTTTTCTTCTAGTTTAGATTGATTCTAAACCCTGATATAACCGAAAAACAACTAAATGAGAGGGCATACCACTAACAGTTATTCTTAATTGTAACCACCTTCCTATTTTGGCCACATTACTTTTTTTATTTCTTACTGCAGCACGGATCGGGCTGGGGGCGGGACTAAGCCAGAGCAGGTCACATGTCTTGTGACATTGCCTCAGATTTTCAAGCTCTTCCACAAGGCCAGGAAAAGTGGAGTGGAGCTGTCACTCATTTATCCAATCCACCCATAACCATCTTTGGGCAGATCAGATCCTTGACTGACCACTCTAATCCATTTTGCACAGCCTGAGGGAGGGCCTGAAAAAAAGTAGATATGCATATATAGATGAGAGGTAGCATGTGCAGTGTGGTAGCAATGGTGCAGAGGCTTTGTGAGCTCACAGATCATTTCCACCACATATAGGGAATTATAGGTGACTGACATATTGCAAAGATGTTGTACTTAAAGGGCACAAAAACATTATGCTAATTATTAGGAAGGGATTCCTTTTATTCTTTTTTTTTAGTTTAACACCACTTTAAATAGCACTTATATTTGGGTTGAAATGGTATATGTATTATTTTGTTTTGGAGACACTTATTTTTTTAGGCAGTTTGGGAGAAGCAGACTAACAAGTTATGCACAGGCTATGTTTTGCCAGCTATGACAAAAATTATGAATTCAAAGGTGTTTCCAAGAAAGCTGGACTTCTGTCTTGTGGGCTTCTATCAGTTGGCAGTCTGTCAAGATAAAGCAAAGGACAAACTTGAAGTCAATCATGCCTTTCAAAGGTTGCCTTCCATGCAGTTTCATAAATGAGTGATTGTTGTGACACATTAGAAACAATATTCAATTTTCAAATTCTTTTAAACAGGTTTTAATTCAAACATGTTCTGGTCCTTTAGAACACTAGTAAAAAATGAATCCCTGTGCATTTTTAACTTTGTTTCAATAGTAAGATATATAAAGCATACCAAAGTTTCCCGGAGAATAGGTCTAGACTGAAAGTATATGACAACACTATAGGCAACTATAACCTGAATATAATTGAAGGAAGTATATGTATTATCAATATCGTTATATATATATTATATTAAATCAATAAATGCATTTTGCTGTAGGGAAGAAAAGGTGACCCTGGTCTGCCAGGCTTCGTGGGTGACCAAGGTACAAACGGACCACAGGTAAGTTATTATCTTCATTATATGTTGTTCCCTTTGTATTTCTCTGAGCTCCAACGTGGAAATTGATCCTTGATGTCTGAGACTGGTACTTTTACCAGAGAGAAAGCCTTATCTTGGCTTTAAAAGGGATATGTGCATCAGACTTTTTTCATTATAGGGTTAATTTAATAAGGTGAGAGCGGGGATAGTGGCAGTTCTCAGCTGGACACAGTACACAGTAATTCTTCATTTGTCGAAGATTGGAAGGATTAAAAATTTTGGACAACTTTATTTTATGCTTTTTTGTTTGATAAGATACCACACCTATATAGACACATTTGAAATTGATTTTCTTATAGGGCTTGCACTGTGTTTTCACGTGGACACTTTGTATGCTTCCACTTAGCACTTTTTTTTTTTTTTTAGACGTTTGAACTTTTATAGTGAATAATTAAGTTTATTGGTTTATGGTTTCAGCATAGTATATTTTAGCCAATATCTTGGTGTTTTATCTCATATGAGATTTTCACTTGCAGCTCAAATGTAGGAGTTTGCACAAGATTTTCTTCATTAATAATGGATATGAAGAGGTTGCCAACTGTAAGCAGCTGAATTTATCTGCACATCTCAATTTTTCCTAACAAGTTAAGCTTGGTCTTGCTCCTTCTGCCTCCCTATTAATCAATGAGGCCATATGGAAGGGCAAATGGGTAACCTTAGGAGGAATAAGGGCAATGACCAAGCTTACATTTTATAGGATAAAAATAAATCTGCATTTAACTTCAGCTGCTTTGGCTATGAATTTTTCCATATATTGCATTTTTCAGGTTTTTAACCAGTTTACTTTCAATTTGTACCATGTGGAGTAAGTAACCGTTTCAATTGATAGATCACCTCATCAGATGCAGATACTTATCAACCCCTGTGCTCTACCTGCAGTCTGATGTTCTACCCACAGTAGCCGCGTGTAAAATCCAAATTAGTCTGGGTTAGGAGACTAAGGATCCACCCAGCTAAGGCCTGCTAAATGGCTGCTTGGTTGCCAAGCACTGTATCTGCAGGTGAAAAAGACCTATGTCCCTATCATGTCCAGAAATGCCAGCCCAGCCACTAGACTACAGTGGGTGAATGGGACACCGTGGGAACATGGGGAAAGTATGTACAGTAAAGGGGACAGTCTGTCAAGTGACAATGTTACTCTTTTGATTATGCAAAGTACAGGTTTGCTTAAAGTTTTATCATTCCAGAAATGCCTCCAGGTAGGACTAAAGAAAAGGTAGTAAACTGTTGCTACTGCATATATATATATATAAATATATATATATATATATATATATATATATATATATATATATAGTTTGTTTGTTGTTTGTTTACAAGTTTGTCGGGCAGAAGGAAGGGGTGGGCAAAAATATTCTATATTTCTTAATTTCTTTCTAATGAGAGAAAACCTAATGTTCAGCCCAGAGTTTGAAATTCTGAGAAGTATTGTTCTGGTGCCTACCCACCTCTCCCTAAGTGTTTCATATGTGCATGACTTTTACCATGAAAAAAAAAGTTGTTGATATTTTTTTTTTCAAATAAAGGTCTGTCGTTTCATTGTGCTGTGAATCTGTTACATGGCCAGATTTGTTGTAAATTATGCATGCCAGAATCATTATTTTTATGACTACTGGTCAACTCTTCCCCTAAACTGTTTTTTTAGTTTTAAGTAGACTCCAGCAGGGTTTAAACTCCTATGTGGTCATTAAAAAAACCAATACTGTTGAAATATACAGTATGTGATCAATTCTGACCTCTTTCTTGAAATGTGAGTTGCCTGACTGTTTCCAACAGTGAAGTAGCATATACAGTATCTCACAAAAGTGAGTGCACCCTTCACATTTTTGTAAATATTTTATTATATCTTTTCATGTGACAACACTGAAGAAATGACACTTTGCTACAATGTAAAGTAGTGAGTGTACAGATTGTATAACAGTGTAAATTTGCTGTCCCCTCAAAATAACTCAATACACAGCCATTAATGTCTAAACCACTGGCAACAAAAGTGAGTACACCTCTAAGTGAAAATGTCCAAATTGGGCCTAATTAGCTATTTTCCCTCCCTGGTGTCATGTGACTTGTTGGTGTTACAAGGTCTCAGGTGTAAATGGGGATCAGGTGTGTTAAATTTGGTGTTATCGCTCTCACGATCTCATACTGGTCACTGGAAGTTCAACATGGCACCTCAGGGCAAAGAACTCTCTCAGGATCTGAAAAAAAGAATTGTTGCTCTACATAAAGATGGCCTAGGCTATAAGAAGTTCGCCAAGACCCTGAAAGTGAGCTGCAGCACAGTGGCCAATACCATACAGCAGATCAACAAGACAGGTTCCACTCAGAACAGGCCTCGCCATGGTCAACCAAAGAGGTTGAGTGCACATGCTCAGCATCATATCCAGAGGTTGTCTTTGGGAAATAGACATATGAGTGCTGCCAGCATTGGTGCAGAGTTTGAAGGGGTGGGGGTCAGCCTGTCAGTGCTCAGATCATACGCCGCACACTGCATCAAATTGGTCTGCATGGCTGTCATCCCAGAAGGAAGCCTCTTCTAAAGATGATGCATAAGAAAGCCCACAAACAGTTGGCTGAAGACAAGCAGACTAAGGACATGGATTACTGGAACCATGTCCTTTGGTCTGATGAGACCAAGATAAACTTATTTGGTTCAGATGGTGTCAAGCATGTGTGGCGGCAACCAGGTGAGGAGTGCAAAGACAAGTGTGTCTTGCCTACAGTCAAGCATGGTGGTGGGAGTGTCATGGTCTGGGGCTGCATGAGTGCTGCCATCACTGGGGAGCTACAGTTCATTGAGGGAACCATGAATGTCAATATGTACTGTGACATACTGAAGCAGAGCATGATCCTCTCCCTTCAGAGACTGGGCATCAGGGCAGTATTCCAACATGATATTGACCCCAAACACACCTCCAAGTCTACCACTGCCTTGCTAAAGAAGCTGAGGGTAAAGGTGATGGACTGGCCAAGCATGTCTCCAGATCTAAACCCTATTGCCGATCTGTGCGGCATCCTCAAACAGAAGGTGGAGGAGAGCAAGGTCGCTAACATCCACCAGCTCCATTATGTCATCATGGATGAGTGGAAGAGGACTCCAGTGGCAACCTGTGAAGCTCTGGTGAACTCCAGCCGAAGAGGGTTAAGGCAGTGCTGAAAAATAGTGGTGGCCATTCAAAATATTGACACTTTGGGCCCAATTTGGACATTTTTATTAGGGGTGTACTCACTTTTGTTGCCAGCGGTTATTTTGAGGGGACAGCAAATGTACACTGTTATACAAGCTATACACTCACTACTTTACATTGTAGCAAAGTGCCATTTCTTCAGTGTTGTCACATGAAAAGATATAATAAAATATTTAAAAAAATGTGAGGGGGGTACTCACTTTTGTGAGATACTGTATGTAAATAGATCAGAAACTTGTGATTACATGTTCCTGGTGAGTGACTTGAAAAAGCCTTGAAGCAACCGGGCCATCATATTAGCCAGAAACAAAAGCTTTCAGTACAAAAATTCATCAAGGTTCAGATTCTATACTTCCTCAATACAGGTTCCTTGAGTCAGTTTTGGATAAATGTAATCCTCTTTCTAGTCCAAATGTTTTATTTTGTTTTTGATGGAAGGGCAAAAACTTCAGTGAATCTGTCAGGTTTTTACTGCTGTCTATGCCCTTATTGTGGACATTTGCCCTTCAAATAAGAAAGAGTTTTAACTCCTGCCATTTTTGTTGTTGTCCATACCTCCACAATGGGTTTGCAGATAGAAATAAATGCCTAACAAATATTCAGTCTCTTCCCCAGTGAAAAACTAAAACAAATGTGGGAATTGGATTTTAAAGTACTGTATATCTAAAGCCAAAACATTCTGTAGTTACACAAAGTACCAAGAAAGCCTTGAGGCGATTAAGCATGCATATGTTACTTATAATGTACGAAAAAAAACGAAATAAATCGTTTACAACAAAGATGCAGGATGCTTTCAGAAAATGCACCAAAACATGTGACCTACTAGAAAGTCTATGGAACATCAGCTAAAACCACAGCTAAAACACACCAAAACCACAGATGCACCTGCACTGTGGCCAAACTGCAGCACAACAGTGTGAGCCTTAGAGAATCTTGTACTGTGCATTTGAATCAGCAAATTAAAAGTTGTTTTTAATATATATGCTATATGAGAGGGGATGTGGTGTGACAGACTAGGGGACCAGTGATTGTTTTTTTTATTAAATTTGCAAGAACCTTCAACCTCCCTGGTGGTATGATTATGTCAGATTTTTGGTGCTGAAAGCAGTACCATTATTTTGC
The DNA here is from genome assembly GCA_018402905.1 of Glandirana rugosa. NCBI lineage: Eukaryota > Metazoa > Chordata > Amphibia > Anura > Ranidae > Glandirana > Glandirana rugosa. The sequence continues at coordinate 735,938 of BLSH010058087.1, forward strand.
ATGGAAATTTGGCGTTTTATATTGCAGGCCTGTAATTCTTAGGAATAACTCACTTAAATCTGTCCAAACAACAGTCTAGTAGACATCCCAGGTATGATAAAGTTTTAAACATGAAATCATAAATTATAATATAATAAATAACTATAAATAATTATCAAAAATAATAATGTAATAGTAATAAAATGTATTAAATTATGTAATCAAACCAAAACACTGAAATTTGCTCATTTGCAGAATTGTCGCTGTCGTCACTTTCAGTGTCTGATGATAAATTTCCCCAAAAATCAGTATCACTCAATTCTGCAAATGATTCTTATACGTTTACTCGTTTAAAGTCACAAAACCAAACTAATGTATTAAATTATGTAAAATAATGATAATGTAATAATAAAAACTATTAATAAATATCAATAAATAATATAATATTAAATACTAAAGTACAAATTTTGAAATAGTATGGACCCTACAGATGATCTGACAACAAACCTGTCTAAATTCACTCAATAAGGATTCTTAATGTCCGGACGTTATATTTTGCGGTTTAAAGGTACGTTTTATTACCATGACGAAAGTCGTGGTTTTTAGACTGTATTAGTATGGTGGTCCCTCCAACTTCCAAGAACGTTTAAATTATT
>BLSH010058087.1:736582-769594 GCA_018402905.1 Glandirana rugosa
AGTTGGTGTTTATTATTATTTTTTTTTTTTGTGGGTTAATGAGGGTATTGTCCTCACTCAGCGGTGTTGGACACGGTTCACACCGGTGATGACCGATGTAGGGGTGGGGGAGATTCCGTGACAGTGACGAGATCCGGTAGTACCGTTTTTATGGTTTCACGATGATATAATTCACATCGGTAACGTCCGATTTTTTCAATTTTTTTTTTTTGATGTGACACTGTTTTTGATTGGTAACTACATACACAATTCTCACCGGTGGTGACCGGTGTAGGGGTCGTGGAGATCACTCGTTGATGACGAGATTCGCTCGGCACCCCTTTTTTTTTTTTTTTTTAGTGTTGCACGTTTATATAACTCACACCGGTGATGTCCGGAATGATTTGAGTTTGGCCACACTCAATATATTTGCACGTTGTGATTTTTTTTTTTTTTTTTCCCCACGGCTCGCTTAGAGCAGTAGTTGCTCACTAGAGGTGCTGGGGATGTGGCCAGTGGTGGCCACTCTTAACACATACATCAATGGTTAGTTTTTGTCACAGTGTAGTTTTTTTTTTTTAACTTTTTTAGCCTGCAATGGCTACACTTAATATAGTAGCACTTTGGTATTTTTGCCATGATGGCCTAGAGCAGTGACAGTGCCTTAGAGGGGGTGGGGATGTAGCCAGTAGTGGCCACACTTGGCACAGGTTGTGGCGACTCACTCCTGTTATGGGAGTAATTGGGTGTTTTTTTTTTTTATTATTATTTGTGGTTGAGGGGGGCGGGGGAGGGCCCCGTCCAGTCCATATAATGTATATCCGCTGTTATCATGGAAGACTTAGGACAATAGAAGCAATAATGTATAGGAAATGTGGTTGATTTCTCCTTTCATGATTGATATGTAATTGACCTGACACTGACTGTTTTAAAAAAGAAAAGTAATAAAAAGAATAAAAAAAAAAAATCAAAAACACAGAAATTTGCTCATTTGCAGAATTGTCACTGTCGTCACTTTCAGTGTCTGATGATAAATTTCCCCTAAAAATCAGTATCACTCAATTCTGCAAATGATTCTTATTTACTATCGCTGTTTTCTAGCTGATCAAAAAACACTTTTGACGTAAAGGGACACTTTTTGGTTGCCATGGACACTCTCAAGTTTCCAGGCAGAAAGAATGACATATATAATATAAAAGTGCATGCAGGGCTCTGGGCAAACCACTAGGGACAAAGGGGATGTAAAATGATTTCATACAGCAATGTAATCTTTAAGATTACAGTGTACTGTATGTGTACTGTGTGTTTCACTATTTGAATTTCCCGCCGGTCTCTGTCCCCATGCGACGCGACGCTTGCAGGGAACGGAGCCCGGCACACAGAGGCATCGGGCGGAGGGACAGACACGCTGACACCGCGGGAGGACATCGCTGGATCCAGGGGACAAGGTAAGTAACGCTGCCTGGATCCAGCGATGCAATCCCGAGTGTGGCTCGGGGTTACCGCTAATGGTACTGAAATTCCACCCCAAGCCACACTCGGGAATACCGCCAGGGAGGTTAAGTATACCTATAGGCAAAACTTTTTTCTTTTTTTTTTTTTTTTTTTGGACAAAGTAGAGGGGAATGTCAGGTTTTTACTGCTACCTGTGTACCCATCAGGGAGATTCACCTTCTCTATTTGTCCTGTTTACCATTAACATGGAAAGTGAAAATGAAAGAAAACCCCACATTTTGGGTTGCCCCCAGAACACTAATAGATGAGAAATTTTTCAATGGGTAACCCTGGTGACATCCAGGGATTTCCTCCATTTGGATGGATTTCCTCACTTCCTGTTTTGTTTATGACACAAGAAGTAAAGGGAAATCTCCCCAATGGGACACATATAGAAAAAAAACTTGACAGGGGTTAAAAACCTTCCTGCAAAAGACAATCTACATAATTTACTGCAAAATGTTTGCATTTAAAAAACATTTCCCAGCAAGGTATCTGTCTCATCCTCTTCCTCAGATCGTATGGGCTTTCTACACTTGATCACAGTTTTCATAGAAATAAATTTATTCCAGATGTTAAGTATATAAACAACTTGGCCAGAAAATATCCTCAAGCAACTTAGCACTTGGCAGTGATGTTTATTACAACTTCTTGGTTATAGCTAAGTACTGCATCATGATTGGACTGTAGTGTATGGTATAACAATACTTGCTCAGCTCTAACTCTTTTTCCTTCAGGCATAATATTCAGTTACTTTTCAGCACTGAGATTTCTGCGAATAGATTTTGGCGTCCACATGTTGTTTGGACTGCTAAGACTCCTAGTACTGTATGAATTTACTGATCACCGTTTTATATGGGTCTTTTTTCAGCAGACATCCCATTGACACCAACCACAAAGCTAGCAGTATGTTAAGGAGCAATAACCCTTTGTGCATTACATTAGTATTACAATACCTCAAAAATATAAAAAATGTCCTTGAGATAAATATTAAATGCATGCGAAAACCATCTGCATTTATGCAATCAATTTGGCCAAAAAAATGAATTGAGCATTTGTTCTCTTTCTGATGCATGGTCTCATTGTGAGGGTCTATCTACAGGCCTGATTCAACATAAATTCGTTGCATGCTTTGCACTGCCTCTACCTGTAAAATCCCTAACCAATTTTGGTGTGTTCAGCCCTGCGTTGTTTTCTATAACTAAGTATTTAAATTTGCTCTTATCTATTCTGTTTGCTCTCCTGGCAACTTTTTTTTCCTGTACAAGCTGTTGGTTGCTTCTGTGTGGTGGCTTCCAGCAACCTTCTGATCTTCTTTCTGTTAGCTGCCTCTTATCTTGAATGTCTACTTTCTAGGAATCCTTTTGGTCCAGCAGTAGCTTTTGGGTTATTCCTGTTTGGTGCTACTTGCAACCTTCTGTTCAGGTGCCTTTTTGTTTGCCTTAAGTATCATTGGTCAGTCTGTCTGTCTCAGTTGAGGCACTAGCAAGCCCCCCAGCCTGAGAGTGTCAGCTGCACAACTATATCTCTGTGATCAGAAGCTCTGGTAAAGGCCATGCATTCTTAGGTCCTCACAGTAAGCCATTGCCACCCTCTGGTAACACAGCCTTAATTCTCTGTTGTTTCTAACTCGGTGCATTCTAGTTATCTAGTCTCAGATAGTTTACAGAGTCCTAACCCCTACTCTTGTCCATCTACTTCCTCTGGCATTTGAATCTCAATAACACTTTAATTTATGCTATTGGCTATGCTTTCACTCGATCTTGCACCAGAATTTTCCAAGCCCTCAAAGACCAAGCAGCAGTCTTTTGCTGGTCATGACAATATGTAATATGTAGATACTTATGCACAAACATTCTTCTAATAAACAAACACTAGCAGCATGCCCCACCATGTCCCTTCTAGGCATACCCAGGTAACCTAAACAAGGCCTAGTTTAGAGGAATCTCACCTCTTTCTTGTTTAGGAAATGTAAGCAGAGCTAAAGGCAAAGCTTTTTGAAAAAAAATTAAGGGCTATAACCCCTACCCGTTTTTTCTGCCATTTGTGTCCTTTTGGGGAGATTTCTCTTCACTTCTTGTCCCATAGAAAAAAAAGGAAGCAAGAGGAAAATCCTCCAAAGTGATAGAGTCCCTGGTTGTCACCAGAGTCAATGGATGTCCCTATTGGAAGATTTCCCTCTGTTTCTGTTCTGGTGGAAATCCAAAATTGGAGATTTTACTTCACTTAGCGATAACAGCAAACGCAACAAAGAGAAAGAGCAGATCTCCCTTACAGGGGCATAGACATAAAAAAGGCAGATCACAAACAAACAGAAACTCATTCCTGCGCTCGTAGGGGAGGCCTTTTCCAGTTGATAGTTTAATATTATCAATATATGTAGAACTCTGGATAATGTTGCTGCCACTGATGAACCAGGGGTAGTCCAAAGACACTGTAGCAAAGATAAAGAAACAATGGCGCACTGGCCTAGCGCATTATCCTCAGATAAATTCTTTTATTAAAAGGTTAAAATCATACTCACAAGCGAGCCGTAAAAACAAGCATTTCAAACATTTGTGGAGTCCTTCCAATTCATATCCGTATTCGCTACGTGGTTGGTATTTCACACAAGGGTGGCTAACGCGTTTATACTGGATGTGGTACTGTTGGTGTATAGTAGGCTCTGATGAAGAGGTGGATACCTCAAAATGCGTTAGCTACCCTTGTGTGAGATACCAACCACGTAGCGAATACGGTTATGAATTGAAAGGACTCCACAAACATTTGAAATGCTTGTTTTTATGGCTCGCTTGTGAGTATGATTTTACCCTTTTCATAAAAGAATTTATCTGAGGATAATGCGCTAGGCGAGTGCGCCATTGTTTCTTTATCTTTGCTACAGATATAAAAAAAAACCTGGAAGGTGTTCAAATCCTCTACATTCTATGCAGAACTAAAATAAATGTTGCTCTATTCATAATTTATTTACTTTTGGATAAATCTGGAAAATTACACAAGGGGTTGCTTTACTAAAGGTAAATAGTCTGTGCACTGCAAGCGCACCTGCAAGTACACCCACAAATGCACTTCAAGTGCACTGCAAGTATAGTTGCTCTAGTTCTGAGCGGAACATGCAAGGAAAATAAAAAACTGCATTTTGGCTTGCACATGACAGGATGATATAAATCAGCAGAGCTTTCCCTCATTTCAGAGCTTCCCCTTAGATCTAGAGCAACTGCACTTGCAGTACAGTGCACTCAATGTCCTAAAGATGTATGTTATTACATACATATTAAGAAATGCTAAATTATTGTTTTGTGTGCATTTTGCGTTACCTTAATGTTGCATAGACTGGTAGTTTTTACAATGAGAGAACCAAACCTACAGAATGCAAATCAGGTCCAAATGCTGCCAAAAGTGCTGCCATGACGTTCATTCATCATTTCAAGCATTAAGCTGGCCATAGATGGATTGAAATTTGACTGGTTCAGCAGGGATCCATGTGTAGCTGTTTATGTTCTAACAAAATTGATCATTAGATTGATTTCTGTCAAACAGGAATGCTGGAAAATGTTTGTTGATTAGCAAGGTGCAGCCAAGGATTAGAGTATTCTGAAAGTGGAGAGTCCCACTGTCAGAATACAATGTTTCAGCAGGGAAAACTCCACCTTGGTTGTGTGAATGGAGGAATCTGCTATATTGTTATTTTTTTATTTGTTCAGCTGGCTGGATGAATGAAAACAAAAAAAACAATCATCAATGGACAGCTTTACTAGTCAGACATATAACTCATAAGTACATCCACAACCAGAAGCTGATCCACAACCAGAAGTATAAAGGTGGCCTGTTATGACATATAATCCATTTTTTTTCATGTTTTAATGTTCTAAAGAAAGAAATAAGTTAAAGTGGTTGTAAAGTTAGAAGGTTTTTTATCTTAATGCATTCTATGCATCAAGATAGAAAACCTTCTGTGGGCAGCAGCTGCCCCAGCACCCCTAATACTTACCTGAGCCCCATCTCTATCCAGCGCTGTCCATGAGTGCCTCGGCCATCTGGGACTCTTGCTCCTGATTGGCTGAGACACAGCAGCGGCACCATTAGCTCCCACTGCTGTCAATCAAAATCAGTTAGCCAATCAGGAGAGAGTGGTGCGGGGCTGGACATGGGCTCCGTGTCTGAATGGACACAGGGAGCTGTGGCTTGGCTTGGGTAACCCCATAGTAAGCTGCTTGCTGTGGGTTCACTTGATAGGAGAGAGGGGCCAGGAGAGCTGAAGAGGGACCCAAGAAGAGGAGGATATGGGCTGCCATGTGCCAAATTACTGCACAGAGGAGGTAAGTATAACATGTTTGTTATTTTTATAGAAAAAAAATTGAGACTTTACAACCACTTAACTTAAACTTGCTTGGATAAGGGCAAGTCTCTCCTTTAGGGGCAAATGTTAAAAAAAAAAGCAAACTTGGGCCCATCAGTCTTCCTTTTCTTTTTGTTTTTAAAAATGTGTTACATCAAAGGATCAATTAAATGCCCAAATAAATGCAGACTGCAGTTTTCTAGATCTGGATTCTGTGGAACAACTCTTCATGGTGGGGACATTAAACATGCAATCCGTGTACATGCTTTTACATAGAGATGATCATAGAGAGAAGAGTTTATTTTTGCAAGTATTGTTTTGGGGAGCACAGTAGCTTAGTGCTTAGCACATCTGTCTTGCAGTATTAGGGTTATCAATTAAAATACTGACATGAGAATTTTAGTATGTTTTGCTGAGTGTATGAGCCTTAAAACTACAGATGAACTCAAGCATCCTTCAAACTCCCACTTTTTTTGTACTCCATTGAGCTGTGGGCCGGACAATACCCCACTTCCCAACTTACATGGAGTACAAAAAAGCAGGAATTTGGAGTTCAGGTTAGAGCTGCGTTTCAAGGACATTCAAGCTCATCTCTACTTAAAGCTTGTAAGGTGTGCACATTTTTTACATTTTTAAACTAGCTCCTTAAAGTCTAAAGCTAGCCATACACTAGTAGATTTTTTTAACAGATGTTCTTACAAACATTTGTACAAAAATTCCAAGTACATTTGATGGCTCGATGAGTATCATTAGAAAGTACTTTGCATTTAAAATTCAAATTTGGAACAAATGGACTACCGAGCAAAAACCACATACATTGTGCTAAACTCCTTCACTGAGAATCCATCCCATCGTGCATCTTTTTCTCTTTGATGTGGTCGAAAACAAACATTGATTTTTACCTCAATAACAAGCCCAGCACGCCAATTTCAAAAGTGACAGCTGCTGCAAGTGTGGAGAACATGCTCTCACGGCGGGGAACATTTTTGGTGTGGGAGGGGTGTATTTGCACCATGTTACACCCTAAATATGGGTACAACATGGTTTAACAGGTGGACTTAGCTTTAATTGATAAATAATGATTAAATATTGCACTAGCACACATGCCTCTTGAATTGTCAGAGGCTGTGTTTAATTAAACCAGAAATAATGTTTATTGCAAAACAAGAATTTCCACATAATAACATTGGGTTTTGGCATGAAATACTGCTAATCTGTGCAGCACATAAGTAGAAGTATAAGGCAGACATAATCCAAGCATGCTAATGAGATGTTAAATTACTGTGAAATAACCACTTTGTAAAAATCTGGACAAACACCAGTACTGTCATTGGATAAAATGGGTTTAATAAAACTCAGCTGTTAAGTTTTTCATCATAGCGATCATTGTGTTTGTTATTAAATGTCATTTTCTTTAAGCTGTGTCAATGAATGTGTGCATGTGTGAACAACCCTACAAAGCAAAAGGCATATCATTATCACGAATACATTATTGCCCTCTATTTCTGTTTTAGTGACAACTCAAAATTTAGGATTGTCAGTTTTTCAGCCACTTTTAGTCCCACTGATAATGATTACTGGAACAAAGAACAAAGACGGTGCATCTCCCCAGCAGGAGACAGCAGGTCATAACCCTTTATGACTCTATCCAAAATGTTAAAGATTTTGGCCTTAGATATCATTCAGTGGATCATAGGTGTGCGCACCCCAAAGCTCAAACTCTCTCAGTTTTAAGACAGAGAAAGGGACCCAGGATAGAGATTCCCCAGACCCTATCTATGTAGCCTCAGCTGCACTGGACAGTGAATGAATGGGAAGTGCTCTGAACAGCTTCCTGTTCATTCACAAGCTGAAGCATAGTAAACACAGTTGGTGGTGGAGTCTGACTATGCAGTGGGCAACCTTTCTTACGGCCTTGGTCCAGGAACCCCTGATAGAGTAGACAGGAGTTTCCAGAGCACAGGGGGGTACGAAGGCTAGTAGGGATGCAGATGATGTTGTGAGGATCCTAGGCTTCTTCGGCGCTGTTTCTCTTCTGAGGTCGGTGCCGGATGCGCCTGTCAGCAACTGGTGCGACCAGTTGTGAGACTGTGAGACTAGACCAGACTTAAGGGTTGTACCGTCAGCCAGGTCTATGATGGCATGGATGGTAATGGCTCTACCAGAGAACTGGAGAAGTAGATAGAGAGTGAGGTGAGCCACGTTGCCAGGTACTGGTTGGGGAGAGACAGCAAGACACTTCTCCAACTTGGAAGGACAGGTCTGCACGAAGTGCCCCAGCTCTCCACAGTAGAGGCAGAGGCCTAGACTTCTTTGGCGCTCAAGACACAAGTGTAAGTGAATAAGGTGATTTATTAAAAAGATAAGTAAATGGTGATCCAAACGCACATCTAATATAGCAAACAGTGTAACCAACCAAATAACAAAATAGTGAAAACTGCATAAATAGGTAAAGGGAAATGTCCAAACCGTAGATGAAGCCATGCCAGGGTCATACACGGGAGATCAGTAGAGGGGGCAGGGAGCAGGACAGGACAGGAGCAGGGAGAAGATGCTGGGGAACGCTGGGGGAAGATCAGGCTGCAGACAGGGGTCCCGGATCAGATTCAGGATACAGGATACGAGATTCAAGATTCAAGATTCAGGATTCAGGATACAGAGGCACATGGAGACGAAACATCAAGGCACTAAGCATATGGTAGACAGGGTTTAAATATCCTTGCTGTAACGAGCATCAGGGGTTGACTCCTGAGCCTCTGATTGCTGGGAGACACCCGCTGGTGGACACTGGAACTGCAGCCCTTGGATCCAGGAGCCATCAACAGGTGAGCCCTTACTGACACCCGCTGGTGGATACCGGAACTGCAGCCCATGGACCCCTGAGCCACAGCGCCAGCAGCTGGAGGGACTATTGCTGACAGTACCCACCTCTAAGGAGTGGCCTCAGGATGCTCCAAACAGTAGTAGCGGAACTAGTCCATAAGAAAAAGTCCTCTGCTACATAAGTCCACCGAAGATGTTTCTCGAAAGCTGAACAAGATCCAAGATCCATCGGAAGGTAACGTGTCCCCCACCTGGATCATGCAACTGGCTAAGTGTCCCACTGCCAGGGTCAGACGACTATATGGATGTCCTTCTGGCCGGATTCCCTGGGATGTAACACATTCGCCACTTCGAGTCCCTCAAAACAGTAGATACCCCAACGCTGGGGTCACACGGGTTACCTTCAAATTTAGCCCTGGGGTCATGTGACTGTACTGGAATACAGGCACAGATGTGTCCTGTCATGACTGAATAGCTTGCCTGGTCTCCAGGACTTGCACCGCGCATCAAAAACCCATTAGGCCTCTCCGAGGCACCGGTTACACAACCTGGGTCCCCTAGTACACCCGGAGCTGTGGCAGTTGCTCCCAGATCATGGCAGGGCACAGATCGTACTCCGCCATTCCCTAGGAGCTAACCACGACCAGGGCCATGAAGGCAAATGCAGCCATTAGTCATCCATATTATGTCTAGACCACCAGGCTCAGGCGCCATAGAAGCAACATACTGCCAGAGGGACTCTACTGAGGCAACCGTCAACTGAATCTTAGGCCAAATAGACAGCCCATATAAGGCACATGAAGGTTCAAAGCTTTCTGACCCATTAACAGGTGAACACTCAGCGTTTACACAACCATCCAACTGATCAGGCTGAGCAGTGGGCAGAAGCACATCAGACTGGACAGCGGGCACTGGATCATCAGACTGGACAGTGGGCACCATATCATCAGACTGGACAACGGGCATCGGATCATCAGACTGGACAGCAGGCACTGGATCATCAGACTGGTCAGGGGACACCGGAACATCAGACTGGACAGCGGGCACCGGATCATTAGACTGGACAGCAGACATCGCATCATCAGACTGGACAGAGGGCACCGGATCATCAGTCTGGTCAGTGGACACCAGAATATCAGGCTGGACAGTGGGCACTGGATGGTCAGACTGGTCAGCGGACACTGGAATACCAGGCTGGACAGCGGGCACCAGAACATCAGACTGGACAGCGGGCACCGGATCGTCAGACTGGACAGCGGGCACCGGATCATCAGACTGGACAGTGGGCACTGGATCATCATACTGGACAGCGGGCACTGGATCATCAGACTGAACAGCGGGCAATGGGACATCAGGCTGGACAGCAGACACCAGATCATCAGACTGGACAGCGGGCACTGGATCATCATACTGAACAGCGGGCACTGGGACATCAGGCTGGACAGCGGGCACCGGATCATAAGACTGCGAAGCAGGCACCGGATCATCAGACTGGACAGTGGGCACCAGAACATCAGACTGGACAGTGGGCACTGGAACATCAGACTGGACAGCAGGCACAGAATCAGCAGGCTGGACTGCACCATCAGACTGGACAGCAGGTATCGGATCATCAGACTGGACAGCGGGCACCAGATCATCAAACTGGACAGCGGGCACCGGATCGTCAGACCGGACAGCGGGTACCGGATCATCAGACTGGACAGTGGGCACCAGATCATCAAACTGGACAGCGGGCACCAGATCATCAGACTAGTCAGTGGGCACCGGATCAGCAGGCTGGACTGCAGGCACAGGATCAGCAGGCTGGACAGCGGGTACAGGATCAGCAGGCTGAACAGCGGGCACAAGATCAGCAGGCTGGACAGCGGGCACAAGATCAGCAGGCTGGACAGCAGGCACGGGATCAGCAGGCTGGACAGCGGGCATGGGATCAACAGGCTGGACAGCAGACTCAGGATCAGCAGGCTGGACAGCAGGCACAGGATCAGCAGGCCGGACAGTGGGCACAGGATCAGCAGGCTGGACAGCGGGCACAGGATTAGCAGGCTGGACAGCGGGCACAGTAACAGCAGGCTGGACAGCGGGCACAGGATCAGCAGGCCGGACAGCGTGCACAGGAACAGCAGGCCGGACAGCGGGCACAGTAACAGCAGGCTGGACAGCGGGCACAGGATCAGCAGGCTGGACAGCGGGCACAGGATCAGCAGGCTGGACAGCGGGCACAGGATCAGCAGACAAAACCTTATCAGCAATCCTGAAGGTAGACTGGGGCAGATTGGCTTGTGTGGAGGCAGGCTGGAACAGATCACAGAAAAACAACCAATTTATTAAAATTGCACTTACAAGAGAGAAATGTTTTGCAAGCATGTACAGAGTCCAGGTGTCCCGGTCAGGATGGTGTGTGTGCTGGGGATCCCGCCTTCACATGTGTCTGGTCGCTCCGGTGGGTTCCCAGGCTCCAGGCAGGTAGGTGAGAAGATGAACCAGGCGTCACGAGCCAGTGGGAGGCTGAAGGAAGGGTAAAAAATGCGTGTTCCAGGCGCGCGTTCGGTGCAATCCGTGCTCTTTCGTCAGGCCTCCTTTAGAGAACGTATTGCTTTGAACGCGCGCCTGGAACAGCCATTTTTTTACCCTTCCTCCAGCCTCCCACTGGTCGTGATGCCTGGTTCATCTTCTCGCCCACCTGCCTGGAGCCTTGGAACCCACTGGACTCTGTACATGCTTGCAAAACACTTCTCTCTTGTAAGTGCAATTTTAATAAATTGGTTGTTTTTAACCCTCTACTGCACTTAGTGTGGCGCCACTTGTTTTTTCTGTTTACTGTCAACAGAGTCACTTCTGCTCCGTCAGCTGGCTGCCCCGCATACCTGAACCTCTCTCCCTGCCTCCCTTCCCCCCCGGTGCTCAACTTTTTGGACGCACGCCACCACCCCACTCCTGTGCCTGGCTCCACAGTACCACCAGAGACACCTGCAAGCGCTACATCTCCCTCATATCTAGGCTGGAACAGATCAGCTGGTGTGGAGGCAGACTGAAACAGATCGGTGGGTGTAGAGGCAGACTGGAACAGATCAGCTGGTGTGGAGGCAGACTGGAGAAGATTGGTGGTACTGGGGTACATTGGCTGGTGTGGAGGCAGTATTGCATACAGGCTGGATAGTGCGGGTTGGGAAAAACTTCTGTTTCTTCTTAGGTTTCACCTCTGGAGTTCTGTAAGTAACTGCAGGGCTGTAAATAGGGGGTGCAGCTGATGGAAGAGTATGGTTGGTGTATGGTAAGGAGGGAGTGATCAATAAGGAGGATTTTTGTGGAATTGCTGTAGGCAGCGGAGAAGAGGTAGGTGGGTTAAAGGCAGGGTAGGTACAGCAGGTGGAAACGGGGTACTGATATAAGGTAGGTAGCAGAGTATATTGGACTGTGGTTGCTGTAGTTGCATGAGAGAAGGAACTTTGAGCAGGTAGGTCTCTAGTGGCAGGAATTGGTTGGTGCAAGCTGACTGGGGCAGAATACAATATATCTGACCATGCCTGTAGTATAGGTTGAACAAAATTCGTTGTACATACAGCCTGTCTGACAAAAGCCTGCACTGCATTAATGCACTCCATTAACACCTGTCGAGGGCATGCTGAATAATGCTCAAAGAAATAAGCTGAGTCATCTTCGAGTAACCATACCAGCGATTCTACCTGAGCCTTGCTGAAGGGAGGGGAAAATCATCACTGCCCTTAGGAATGCTGGACAAAGTCAACTCTGACAAATCTGAATCCAAGGCTGAACATCGCCAAACAACATACTGCCCTGATCAACTAGGACATGAGCCAGACATATACATTCCAAAAGCTGTTCACTAGTCCACTCCTTCAACGTTTGGCGGCAATAATCATGATCCTCTGTCACCAGCAGAGAAAAATAAACAACCTCCTCCGGATGCATGTTGCCACCAAAACCAAGATGGCTTTACTGTGCAGTCACTTCTGGTCAGGACTGGCCTTGGTGTTATGTCAGCAACTGGTGCGACCAGAAATGTGTGAACTGCACAGAGAATACCAGACATAAGTGAATAAGGTGATTTATTAAAAAGCTAAGTAAACGGTGATCCAAACACACATCTAATATAACAAACAGTGTAACCAACCAAATAACAAAATAGTGAAAACTGCATAAATAGGTAAAGGGAAATGTCCAAACCATAAACAAAGCCAGGCCAGGGTCATACACGGTAGATCAGTAGAGGGGGCAGGGACCAGGGAGAAGATGCTGGGGAACGCTGGGGGAAGATCAGGCTGCAGGCAGGAGCCTGGAGCAGATTCAGGATACGGGATACAAGATTCAGGATTCAAGATTCAGGATTCGGGATACAGAGGCACATGATGACGAAACACCAAGGCACTAAGCATATGGTAGACAGGGTTTAAATATCTTTGCTGTAACGAGCATCAGGGGTTGACTCCTGAGCCTCTGATTGCTGGGAGACACCCGCTGGTGGACACTGGAACTGCAGCCCATGGATCCAGGAGCCATCAACAGATGAGCCCTTACTGACACCCGCTGGTGGATACTGGAACTGCAACCCATGGACCCCTGAGCCACAGCGCCACCAGCTGGAGGGACTATTCCTGACAGCGCCACACCCTGCTGCTGGGGCTCCGACTGCCTCGGAGGAGGAGAGGTGGGTATGGTGGAGCCGGCCAGAGTGTCACTTGGAAGTCTGGAGGCCGGAGGTAGCATCCAGGAGGACCAGATGTTTACCTTGGTACTCTCCACTCTGCATTCCCTAAGGCGCCGATCGATCTGAATGGCCAGATCGATAAAACTCTCCAGAGTGGACGGCACCCCCACACGGGCCAACTCATCCTTCAGGGAGTCGGCTAAGCCCAGCCAAAACTGGTGGCGCAGAGCTGCCTTATTTCAGACTGCATCGATGCTACAACACCTGAACTCCGACGCATAATCCTCCGCCGGGCAGCGGCCTTGTCGGACGGCGTAGAGCGCTGCTTCAGCAGTGGCCGTCTGATGCGGATCTTCATATAGCTGAGCCATTGCCTGGAAGAACTGGGAAAGGTCAGATACTTCAGGCGCCCCTTGTCCCGGGAGCCAGTGGGCCAATGACTGGGGCTCGTCTTGTAGAAGGGAGATCATCAGCTCCACCTTCGTGGTTTCCAGGGAAAAGGTGCAAGGTTGCAAGCTGAAGTAAAGTTTGCAGGCGTTGCGGAATGCCCGGAATTTCCTATGGTCCCCTGAGAACCGTTCTGGCATGGGCACTGTGGGTTCCGGAGGAAAAGAGACCATAGAGTCCATTGTGAGCTGGCTGACCCCCGATGGGGCAGGAGAAGCAGACTCCAGGACACGGGTCTCCAACTGGATGTATCCTGCTTGCAGGTGTTGAATGGCTCGAGAGAGACCATCCAAATGCTGACAGAGTTCATGTAGCGGAGAGGGCCCCTGCTCAGACTCAGACATGGCTGTCCATTTCTGTCGCGTACCTGGTGGTGGAGTCTGACTATGCAGTGGGCAACCTCCTTTACGATCCTGGTTCAGGAACCCCTGATAGAGTAGACAGGAGATTCCAGAGCACAGGGGGGCACAAGGGCTGGTAGGGATTCAGATGATGTTGTGAGGATCCTCCAGGAGCCCGTGCAAGACAGAAGATTGGTGATTGCTTCATCCCCTGTCTCCCCCCATTTTTTTCCCTTTTTTAACTACTATTTTATAATAAACTTAAAACTTTTTATACCTATTGCATTTGTTTTTGTGGAGTCTATGCCCTTTAAAGTCCCACCAGAGGGTCTGTTTTTCTAATTGGTGATGCAGGCCGGGTCGGTAACAAGCAGGCAAGTGTGGTACAGAAGGAGCAGGCAAGCGGGTAGGGTCGTTAACAGGCGGGCAGTTGAAGTACAAGAGGGTCAGGCAGAAGCGTGGTCATAGGTAGGCTGAGGGTCAGTGCAGGCTAAGTTCAAACAGGGTCAGGCAAGCCGGGTCACAGATACAGGAAGTCTTTAAAAACAAGCCACGGGATACCTGACCCTCTTGTACTTCAACACAGGGAAATTCTGTAGAATGGACAGCATCCGCTGCTGGGTGCTGTCTGGCTAAATAGACCGTTTTGGCGCCATTGGTGTGCACGGGCGCATACGCACAGGCAGCAGAAACTGCACTTTTCCTAACAGGATCTTATGGTTTATCACTGGATAATTGGTAAAGCACTTCAACAGTAATCCACCAAGGACCAGAAGCCACTTCCGTAAGTATATGTGGCATGGACCATAGGTAGAAAAAAAAAAAACACACCACATAGAGTAATCCAGTAAAAAGATGTGTTTCATCACAAATGCTCCAAATGACATCATCTGTGATGAAAAGTGTTGGACGGAGTTTAGCAAACTGACGTCATCATGTCCATGGGATCAAGATGATTTTTATGTCTCAAATACTTCTCTGGTTATGAGTACCCTCTTGTTTTGAATAAATAATGTTTGATTTACTGGATTACCCAATGTGTCTTTATAATCGATTATAAGAAAAATATATATATATATATAAAATGATTGCTCTTAGTCAATAGTGTTTGTCCAGATTTAATGTTTCTAGTTTAAGTTAGTTAATATGAGCTAAAACCTTGAAACTCTTGGTAAGATCCACAATAGGGGTGGAAAGGCAACCAAGCCTATTATAATCCAATTGTTAGCAACAAACAAGAAATAATTGGATTTTTTTCTACTTACTACTGCCCAATGGCGGGTAGCCCAAGAGGCTCCCACATACCTAGTGAAGAATGCCTTTATCTGAAAAAAGGCAGAGTCTTACCTTTCAAGCCTTAAGCTTGAGTAATAAACTGACAGATCCCACAAGAAAATGTTGCTTTACATGCCGCCTGTCCTCTTCTAGGATTCTCTGGCAGCCAAACAATGAATCTGACTGCTTGATTGCTGCCATGATATTAAATAGGGCCTGACAGTGCAAACATAATCCAAAGTATATAGAGCTTTTTCTCCTGGTGACTGTGGACTAGGAAAAAGGAAAGGCAAGGCAATGTCCTGAATTAAATGAAAACTTGAAACCACTTTTAGCAAAATAGAAGGGTGAGGGCGTAACACCACTTGTCATGAATGACCAAAGATGGCTTCCTATAAAAAGAGCTGCCACCTCCAACACCCTTCTTGCCGAAGTAATTGCAACCACCTCTCCGAGTCAATAGGACTCATGGAATCTCACAAAATTGGTTCAAAGGGTGGTTTCTGTAAAACAGACAGACCCAGATTTAAAACCCAAAGAATGCAGGGGGAACTTATTAGGCGGAACCAACCAGGTCACCCCCTGACCAAAGGTATGGATCAACTAGTGAGAAACAATCGGTCTGCTGGAAGACAAACTGATCGAAACACTATCTGACCTCTAATAACACTTAAATTAGAACTATAGGCAAAACTTTTTTTTTTCATTTTGGATAGCACAAGGGAGGGTTATAACTTAGATTTCAGATTTTTTTTTCGCCATCTGTGTCCCATTGTAGAGATTTCTATTCACTTCCTGTACCATAGCCAAAAAGGAAGTGTGTGGAATTCACTGCAAATTAAGGGAATTCCTTGGGGGCCCCCAGGTCATCAGAACCACTGTCCTTATTGAAAGATTTGCCCTCTATTACTTTTCTGGGGACAACCTAAAATTTGGGATTTTCTTTTACTTCCTTGTCAATGATAGCGGTAAACGGGACAAATAGAGGGGGTGAATCTCCTTAACAGGGACACATACAGCAAAAAAGCTGTCAGTAGTTCTAAATCTTCTCCACTCTATCCAAAACTAAAAGAAAAAAATTGACTCTAGTTATACGTTAAGGCCAAATTAATTTGTACCCCGTTCCGAAGGAAAGACAAAAATGCGACCAAATGTTCTTTCAGGGATGCCAATTCCTGGTTTCACGCCAGGACACATAAGACTCCCAAGTCTTGTAATAAACCCTCTGGATGCAGGTTGCCTGGCCTTCAATGAAGAAGAGATAACCAACCTAGACTTCAGAAACCTTCAGCACCCAAGCCTTCTAGCCAAGTCATTAATCCCAGTGACTGGGAAGCAGAGTGCAACATTGGCCTCTGAGGCAGAAGGCCTAGAGGGGCCAGGAGTGCCCAAGGGGCTTCTACCACTAAGTTCACAATGTCAGTGAACTATATCCTCCTGGACTAGGCCAGTGCACCAAAATTACGGCAATATCTCCTTCCGGATCCTGTTGTTGAACCCGGACGCCAGGAGATTCATGTCCGGAGTAATCCAAATCCGACAGATTGCAGTTAACACCTCGGGAAGAAGTGACTCTTCCCTCGGAATCAACAGGTGGTGATGGAGAAAGACCCCCTGCCAGCTGGGATATGCCCATCAGACAAAGCCAGAACATGATGTTCTGTCAGAATATGACTCACCACCTTTTGGGCAGCCTGACACCTAGTGCCACCCTACTGGTGGCATATATATGCCACTGTCTCAGCATTGTCAGACTGAACACTTACCGGAAGAAACTGCTACTGGTTCGTCTAGTAATCCAGTGCAAACCAAACAACACAAA
Organism: Glandirana rugosa; assembly: GCA_018402905.1. NCBI lineage: Eukaryota > Metazoa > Chordata > Amphibia > Anura > Ranidae > Glandirana > Glandirana rugosa. The sequence goes on from BLSH010058087.1 coordinate 753,775, forward strand.
GCTGCAAAACGGGCATCTTGGCACCAAAAAAACTGCCTGGTTAACGAGGTGGCAGATGGCAAAGCAACCATTCCTTTGAAAAACGGATGCATGCCCTTCTTTATTATGCGGCAAAAAGGGAACCCTCCCCTCGCTAGAACAATCCAGTCAGTGCTCTCAGCCATTGGCTGAGAGCGCTGATCGGGAGCTGATTGGCAGACCTTTTTTGGTCATGCCCCTTCAAAATGCCAGCGGATAGCAGGCGCAGTCCACCCTGTGTGAAAGGGGCCTAACAGAGACATGTAGCTTTAATAGAAATAAAAACCTAATGTCAGATAACACTTTTTAAGCAGATAATGCTTCTCATTTTTTGTAAAGAATTGTTTAAACTCTATGAATAAAAGCTGAGGGTTGTAAGCACCCCCTGTCAGTGTTATATGGTTTCTCCCAACAGCAGTAACTAAAATATTTGCTTGGCATGTTAAAGAAAGTGGAAAAAGAAATTACTGACAGAATCAACAGATAATAAAACTATTTATATCAAGGGGGCAAAAATGTCTGTGTTAATGCGATTGACAGACTGAATAATACAGTAAATGTATTTTTTATTTTGTCAAAAGACCCACTTTAACTTTAACTGCCCAACTGTTTTCTCCTTATCTTAAAATAACAGAAAAATCTATTTAAAAGGCATTATGGTGTTGAGATTCTTGTAGATATATTCAGCATTTCATTCCACTTAACACATCTTAGCCAACCCCAAAAAACTAGGGGTTATAGCCAATATGCTTGCAATATGTGCTTGGCAACAGAGATGCTAGAAATTGCTATGTAATTGGAACTTATAACAAAGTGTTCCATATTTGGAACCACTAGCATTTTTAATATTCAATAAAAAAAGATTTGAAGTAAAAATTAATTCCTATGATCTGACAGTCTGGGAACCTTTTGGTACACAATATTCTTAGGCAGTCTATTTCCTTCAGGGTAACTCCAAAGAGTGAATAAACTCTAGACTTCCTGATACCTATTATTTCCAGGTTTTACTGTCACTGTTCAAGTGTCACTATACAGAACACAGCATGTTTCTTCTCATTTTAAGCCTATGCCAAGTTGCTTATCTCACTATGCAACCATAAAACCAGACCTCTGCCTGGATCACATTTACTAACTGCACCTAGAAGTGTCTGCATGTACTTTAGCATATGTTCATGAGAACCCCAAGGGCTCTGAAATAGGGGCTGCTCAGCTATACAAATAGCAAGTATACTTCCTACAGCTAAGCATTCTGCCCTCCTAGTTTCCATGGCTCTCTACTGGTCCTATGTCTAATTATTTTTTTAGGCTCTCGTTAATACCACTACACTTTCTTGATAATCATAGGACCCCTTTGCTTGCCTGTTTGTAAAGCAGGAGAGTTGTTCCCAAGCACACTCACTGTTGGCCCTTGTTCCAACAAAAAAAAAAGCATGATATGTCAAAGTGGTAGTATTATGATGTTTCTAGCAGATACCAGTCAGATCTAAACCTGTCTTGGAAACTAAAATTAGAGTATTAACCACTTCAGCCCCGGAAGGATTTCACACTTTAGGACCGGAGTCCTTTTTGCGACGTTGTACCCAAACGAAATTTGCGTCCTTTTTTTCCCACAAATAGAGCTTTCTTTTGGTGGTATTTGATCACCTCTGCGTCATTTCTGATCGCCGCTATAAACAAAAGAAGAGCGACAATTTTGCAAAAAAACACAAATTTCTTACTTTTTGCTAAAATACAAATCCAAAAAAAAAATATAAAAAAAACATTTTTTTTCATCGGTTTTGGCCGATTTATATTCTTCCTCATATTTGTGATAAAAAAAATCGCAATCGGCCTTTATTGATTGGTTTGCACAAAAGTGGTTGCGTTTACGGACGATGAGAATTCATTTCTGGGGTTTTTAGTTATTTATTTTTTTTACTAGTAATGGCGGCGATCTGCGATTTTTAGCGGTACTGCGATATTTCAGCGGACATGTCGGAACATTTTGACACTTTTTTGGGACCATTGGCATTTATACAGCGATCAGTGCTATAAAAATGAACTGATTACTGTGTAAATGCCATTGGCAGTGAAGGGGTTAACCTGCAGGGGGCGCTCTAAGGGTTAACAGTGTTCCCTGGGCGTGTTCTAACTGTGTGTGGGCTGCCCTAGCTGGGGAAGGGAAGCGATCACATCTTCCGTGTAGAGGAAGGCTGTGATCACAGCCCTTACCCCCCTCACAGAACGGAGGTCCGTGTTTACTTACACGGACCTCCGTTCTTTCACTCCGGGGGGGGCATCGCGGGTGGCCGGCGGAGATCGAAACCGCCGCACCCGCTCCCTGGCCCTCCCCGGACACAGTGAGCGCTCGGGCGCGCCTCCGGCGGCGCGCGCGCTCACTAGGCGCGATCTCGCGGCCGCCGTCATATGACGGCGATCCGCGTTACAGAGCCACTTTGTCGCCGTCAAATGCCGATCAGCCGTCGGCAAGTGGTTAAAGTATCAGACATTGTTAATTCTTGTAGTTTTCATTGAAGTTAATCTCTGCTTATGCATTTCATCATATGGTTGGTTGAACTGCCTAGATTTGGTTTAAAGCCCATATAATAAAACTATCCATCCCCCCATCTACATATTTTATTTTGGAGAGAACAAGGAAGAATTAAGAGTCTTTAAAGTTATCAGAGCCACCCGTGTTCCTATAATGGAGATTCCCTTCCGCTTCTTGTTAAAATAGGAAGTGATAGGAAATTTCTCCAAATGGGACACAGATAAGGGTGAGGAAGGGTTAGAACTTCTGAAGTGAGGAAAAAGTAACTCAACAGGGTCACAAACAACATAAACAAAAATAAAAATATGACAGAAATGTTATCACTTCCCCTCTCTCCCTAGAACTAATAAATGGCTGGAGTTAGTGCAAATTGTATTCATGGATATTTTTCTTAATTTATACTGTGTTCACACTATGAGAGGGTGGAATAAAGGAATCACTTTAATCCACAGTGAAGTCAACCATGGTCCAGTTCACTAATAAAATTAAAACGTCCTTTGCATGACCGGGCATTTCCAGTAAACACAGGTCCACTTCACAAAGGGCCCGATTTACTGGGATGTGAGATGAACTAAAGTAAAGTTTACTAGTATTAATTTTAGATATCAAATTCCTACATGATAAAATATTTGAAAACTCTACAGGTGTGGTTTATTTAAATTTACCTTGCCCAACTTTATTAAATCAGGGCCAGTCAGTATTAATTATTACTCATCCCCCCCCCCCCCTTCCCGGGTGGGGTATGGCTGGCCATACAGCTATAGATTTCTTTCATACAGCCTGCAGATTGAACAAAAGAAATCAAATAAATTCAGGGAACGGTCCCCCTGCTGTGCTATTTTCATTCTGACGGGCAGCAACATTGGTTGAACAGTTCTTGTATCTGACTGAGCAGGTAGTGTCACCAGCACACCAGGATCTTCAAATGAGTCCAGTCCTTAATAGATGATCACATCGTTACAGCAAAGAGCGACGTTTCTGAGCCACGCAGGGCCCCTTCATCAGGCTCTTTGCTGTAACGATGTGAATATCTATTAAAGATTGGACTCAATTGAAGATCCTGGTGTGCTGGTGACACTACCTGCTCCGATGACATGTGGTTCCAGCCGTTGGTCACTTCAGCACCCACACTACAATTAAGCCATCTGAAAAAGCAGGAACGTGTGCATTGGGATTTTCATAACTGCACTTGTATCTGACTGGATACAGGCGCTGTTCAACAGGCAACTTCGACAAAAGTTGTTTGAATAATCAACTATTATTCAAACAGAGCGATGCTGGTAGGGTCCTGCATTGATTCCTTCAGATGAAATTTGTGCATTGTATGGCCAGCTTAAGGCCCCTTTCACACTGGCCGGATCTGATTTTTCTGAGCAGGGGATCCAACCGCTGATCCCTTGCTGAGCAAAACGGAGCAGCTGGACACAAACCGCTCTAGTCTGTGGGCAGTCTAATGTAAACGGACCAGCTGTCCATTTATAGCTGACTGCCCTCTGATCCGATCCAGCCAGATGGAGAAGAACAGATCACATTTAGTTTGTTTTTCCCACATCGGAGGTAGCTGGGAGTAAACACACATAAGTCCATGTACATCTGACTGCCCATAGAAAAGAATCGAAGGTCTGATCGGGCAGGCAGACCCTTTTCAGACAGTTAAGCCTCGTACACACGAGTCGACGATCGTACGACCGAACGGTTCAAATCGTATGTTGGCCGTTGTATCTAGCATACTGACATGCACTACACGATCATACGACCAAGCTGAACGTAGTGACGGGTTATGAACCTATAAAGAGAAAGTTCAGGTGCATGTAATTAGCATCCGGCCGTTCCTGACTTCTGAGCATGCTTGTTTTGCACAATACAACTTGTTGGACCAACTGCTCTGTACACACGATACAACGATCGTATGACCGCTTGTTGGTACTACCAAGTTTTCTAGTCTGCTCATACAACTCCCGTTGTACGACCGTCGTACGTCGGCTGTTCTAATCGCATGTACTAACAATTGATTTCGCATACAACGGTCGTTCGTACGACCTGTTGTATACGATCGTCGAACCATGTGTAGTGTGAAAGCGTCCTAAGAGTGTTCATTAATGGGACATACTCTCTACACCTGCAGGCAGGTTTTGAGTCCCATGCATGTATTGATACAGGCCTGGAGAACATTTTCAAAACGTATTTTATAGGTAATTAGTATAAAAGACAAAGTACAAAAGGGAAAGATTTGATAATGTTCTTATGTTAAATGCAATTTACTGTGTTGCATCAAGGATGTAGCTTCAAGGATATATCAGTAGGAGAATTGACATCATCCACTGATATAAAATGCGGTATTAGTTCCTCTCTGGAAGATAACACATGACAAGCCTCAAGATAAGGCACAGAGTTCCGAAAGTACACAATGCACAAAGCATAATTAGTGAGATTGTAGTTTATTTTGGAAAGAGTCATGAAAGACCACAACTATTTATCTTCCTGGTTGCTAAGGAAGTCAGATATTCCAACAACTAGTATAGCATTTCTGTATAAATACTCTTTTACGGTGAGCCAAACACAATTACACAGCCAATCTACAGTATATGACTGGAATTTGGCTTGGTCAAATTTTCTTTTAAATAGGATGAATCACAGGGTGAAATTCAGATGCAGCTGCATGTTTTTAGTATTATCATTCTGAAGACCTATCACGCTAGTTGTTTCTCGTTAATGATTGATAGCAAAGACATTTTTAAGTTAGTACGGTCATTGCCTGTTATGTTAATCAGGTTGATTGAACTATGTAGACAGTAATCCTGGAATGAATGTGTTTTATTTGGGCTTGTATGGACAGTTTTCCCAAGACAGACCCAAATCCCAACCACACAGGAATGGTAGAACTCCAACACTATTGCTTAAGCAAGGAAAATGCCAATTCATTTCTAAATACTCTACATGCATGTTAAACGCTCTTTCTAGCAAGCAGTGCTACAATGCATAGTAACGCATTACTGTTTTTCGATTTCCCAGAAAAAGGTTTAGGTCTTGTTTGGGGTGCAAAAAGGTGCATTGGAAGCCCATTGAATGAATGGTCTACCTTAAAGCAGAACTCTGGGATCGGCAAAAAATCCCCCATTAGTGCATCCCCTACACAAAACACTAAACAGTTATTACATTTGTGAAATGACTTACCATTGAAGAGAAAAGTCTAATAGAATTTCCAGGAAGTTAGCTCTGTGATTCAAAAAATGCATCATGTATTCTGCGGGGAGGCTCTATTAAAACAGTGATTGCATCATATCCTCTTCTCTCTCTTTGCACCATCCTCAAACTACATTTCCCATCATACTTTGCATATTGCAGTGAATGTGGGAGGTACACTAGGCCTGTACATGTAAATGTGAACAAGCCCACTTCAACTTAAATCACACCCCTCATTCTGCAGCCAGGGTCACTACTCAGTCACATACACCAGGGCAGGATAAGTTACAGCCTTATAAATGCAAAGCATGTGTGTTCTCTCCCCTCCAGCCACAACAGCAGAAAACATATTGCCCTTACATGCTTTATGTAATCATTACTGAACTGTAGACACATGCCTAAAATTATATATTATGCACACTATACTCTGCTGTAATTCAGTATTAGAAATATTCCTCCTTGTGCAGCTTTGAGACCTTTCTAACAGCAATCAGTGCTGGTATGGTATATATGAGAAAAACCCTAGCCGCACCACAGAAAGAGCTGGGCCATGATGTTTTACATCAGCATGTGGCACAAGTAAATGTCCCCATGGGAAAAAACAAAAAACTACAGTGCTAATCAATAACACAATAATGGTGGAACCCTGTAATGTATGGAAATCTCAATAAACTTTAATCATACCACAATACTGGTCTCTATGACATGTAACGTCACATATACAGTAATACACATCACACTGAAAATGAAACTTTGCAGGGATGGTGGAAACCCTCCTACAGATATTTGGCAGTGGGTGGTGTCAGTAAAGCAGTGGAAGGTGTCCACTGCTTATCAGTGCAGCTCATCAGTACAGCGTATCAGAACCCACCAATGCAGCTTATCAGTACCCACCAGTGTGGTCTCATCAGTGTCCACTAGTGTGGATTCATCAGTGCCCACCAATGCAGCTTATCGGTGCCCATCAGTGTGGTTACACCAGTGCCCATCAGTGCGGTCTCATCAGTGTGGTCTCATCAGTGCAGCTTATCACTGCTCATCAGAGCAGTCACACCAGTGCAGCTTATCAGTGCCCATTAGTGCGGACACACCAGTGCAGCTTATCAGTGCCCATCAATGTGGTCTCAGAGGTGCAGCTTATCAGTGCCCATCAGTGCAGGTTATCAGTGCAGCTTATCAGTGCCCATCAGTGCCGTCACACCAGTGCAGCTTATCAGTGCCCATCAGTGTGGTCTCAGCAGTGCAGCTTATCAGTGCCCATCAGTGCGGTCTCAGCAGTGCAGCTTATCAGTGCCCATCAGTGCGGTCACACCAGTGCAGCTTATCAGTGCCCATCAGTGCGGTCTCAGCAGGGCAGCTTAACAGTACCCACCAGTTCAGCTTATCAGTGCAGAGTGGCCATCAATGACAGATCATCCGCATGAGAGAGCGAAGATCTCAGGCTGACAGGTCCAGAGCGCTCTGTTCCAATGCGGGTATGAGAGGAGGGAAGTTACAGGGAGTGGAGTTTACATACAAGACATACCAGACCTGTAACATCCCAAGATCCACTCTGTCATGCAGAGAATCTCTGTTATTGATGCCCACTTTGCACCAAAAGATGGCGAGCAGGTGGTGGGGGGATGGGACGATGCTGGCAGGGAGGAGGAGGAGGAGGACACCATCTCTATTGGAGGCACAGACCGGGGGCTGTGAGACCCCCCTCCGTCCACTACAGGTGAGCAGGCGGAAATGGAATTCTCTGCTCAGCTTGAAGAACTACAAGTAGGCAGTTACATGACTGCTGGCTGGGAGTACAGGAGGGATAGCAGCCAGCGGTCTTACAAACAGGAAACCACAGGGCAATAACGTTTTTTCAGCAAGTTCAGCAGGCTACTAAAAAGAACTACAGGGCTCAGCAGAAGATGGATGGCATAGTTGGTGAAGGTAGGAGATCAGCAACAAGGACATGGAAAACATTTTCCCAGGGTTCTGCTTTAACTTAAAGGAGAAGTCCACCCTAACACTAAAATCTCTACATCCACAGGCATACACAATCTAACACTAACCTATCTAACTCTGTAAAGAAGAAATCAGTATACTTACCTTTTTTGAAGCCAATCCGATCTGGTCTCCAGCAGCAGAAGCTCTCCAGTGGACACAGCCGACAACGGATGTAAAATGAATGGGGAGTGAAGTCACCCATAGACTTACTATGGGGCTTCCGCTTTCGGCCGATTCCTCTGCACCCGCCTCCACAGCGAAGCCAGGGCTGACAGCTCAGCGTGGGATTGGGTCGGATTGGCTTCATAAAAAGGTATGTATACTGATTTCTTCTTTACAGGCTTATATAGATTAGTGTTAGATCGTGGATGTCTGTGGATGTAGAGATTTTAGTGTTAGGGTGGACTTATCCTTTAAAGTGGTTGTAAACCCTTACATATACCCAGTGAAGTGACTAGCTTCAGATGATACACAAAGATTAAATAAATCCTCCTACATAAGTTGTACCTGTTTATCTGCAGCCTATCTTCTCTACAGCCATTGAAAGTGATGACTTTATTCAGCTTGTCTGAGCTTTCAGAAACCAGGAGGCAGAGAGCTGAAGTTAAACTCTGCAGAGCTCACTGAGAAGACCTCTGAGAGCTGATTGGAAGGAAGAAACAGCCCTTCCTTTAAAGAGCAATAGAACTGAGACTGTCAATCACAGACTGTGTGCTGAAGCTCCTTCCCCTGTCACCTTTTTATCTCTTGGTGTAGGAAAATACATCAGAAGGGACTTGTACTGATAGTAGAGGAGCGAGGCAGCAGAGAGATTGAGACAAGTACAAATGATAGAGGGATATGCTTTATTCATATTTCATGGTTTACAACCACTTCAAAATAATGTACACATGATAACATGCATTATTGTACACGTTAACTTGTGTCAAGGCAGCCCTTAGCCCCCCTTCATACAGTCAAGGGCCCAGCTCCATGCTTTATCCATTCACTAAACAAACCTACAGCACTACTACACCAACTTTAAGGCTTGTTAACATTTGACTACAGACAGGGTGGTTGACAGGCAGGTCAGAGATAATGTGTTGCCTCTTGAGCACCTATTTTAACCAGTGAAAGGGCACAGCATTGTGCTACAAGCACATGCACTACATTGCAGGGGTGGTCCTATTCACTTGTGCCAAAATGCAAAATGCTGCATCACGTTGCAAAGCAAATCCTCATGGCCACAGAAATTTGTTTGACCCCTCTGGCCACCATTGCACAGTTTTGGTGGGCAATCAGGATGAGGGCTAAAGTTTAACCAAGGCCATCACTTCCTGTTCTGACCACCACCAGCTTCCAAACTAGGTGAAACCCTGGCCAGTGGGGTGATCAGGAAACCCACCCTCACACTTCCTATCTAAGCTCCAGAGCACAAACACAGGAAATAATATTCCTGCCAATTTTATCTACATCTGGAGCCTAAAAAAACAAGTCACAGCCTTGGTAGCAAATGAATCCCATACGAAACAATCCCTGGGGTGATCAGGAAGCCTTCTCACACTTCCTGCCTAAGCTCCAGAGCACAAAACACAGGAAATCATGTCCCTGTCAACACCATCTACCTAAGGAGCCTACAAAAACTGTCACAGCCTTGGTAGCAAATGAATCCCATCCAAGGCAATCACTGGGGTGATGAGGAAGCCCATCCTCACACTTCCTGTCTAAGCTCCAGTGCATATTAAAAATGGGAACTGGTTGTGGGACTTTAAGGGCTCATACACACGGGCGGTTTTTGACTCCGGCGTTTTGGGGCGTTTTTTGCAGCTCTCCATGTTAGTCAATAGCCCCATAAAAATGCCAATGTGTTTGAGCTGTAGAGGGCGTCGGCGTTAGTGAGCTGAAAGTAGAACCCACGGCCAGTGCGTTCCCAAGCTGTAAAGTTTTGTAGTATTTTGACGCCGATGCAGAAAAACGATCACTAACGCTGTACCGGTGTTAACCGGCGTTTCTTGACGCCGGCGTTTTTAGGTTGAAAAATAGCAGAGGGCTGTTTTTTTTTTTAAAAAAAAACGCTTATTGACGCCGATGCTCACTAACGCTGATGCATAACGCCGAAAAACGCAGATTTCTTTTCCCTGACGTCGGGCCGGACGTTTTGTTTATTTTTTAAGGAACGTCCACGTGTATAAGGCCTTAATGAGGCATATACTAAGATATGCCTCCATCCCTATCTATAAAAAAAAAAGAGGTTGGGAGTGAGGAAAATGATCTACAGTATCTCACAATAGTGAGTACACCCCTCATATTTTTGTAAATATTTTATTATACCTTTTCATGTGACAACACTGAAGAAATGACACTTTGCTACAATGTAAAGTAGTGAGTGTACAGCTTGTATAACAGTGTACATTTGCTGTCCCCTCAAAATACCTCAACACGCAGCCATTATTTTCTAAACCGTTGCAACAAAAGTGAGTACACCCCTAAGTGAAAATGTCCAAATTGGGCCCAATTAGTCATTTTTCCTCCCCGGTGTCATGTGACTCGTTAGTGTTACAAGGTCTCAGGTGTGAATGGGGAGCAGGTGTGTTAAATTTGGTGTTATCGCTCTCATTCTCATACTGGTCACTGGAAGTTCAACATGGCAAAGAACTCTCTGAGGAATTTTTGCTCTACATAAAGATGGCCTAGGCTATAAGAAGATTGCCAAGACCCTGAAACTGAGCTGCAGCATAGTGGCCAAGACCATACTGTGGTTTAACAGGACAGTTTCCACTCAGAACAGGCCTCGCAATGGTCAACCAAAGAAGTAAGTGCACATGCTCAGCGTCATATCTAGAGGTTGTCTTTGGGAAATAGATGTATGATTGCTGCCAGCATTGCTGCAGAGGTTGATTGGGGTGGGGGGTCAGCCTGTCAGTGCTCAGACCATACGCTGCACACTGCATCAAAATTGGTCTGCATGGCTGTCATCCCAGAAGGAAGCCTCTTCTAAAGGTGATGCACAACAAAGCCCTCAAACAGTTTGCTGAAGACAAGCAGACTAAGGACATGGATTTCTGGAACCATGCCCTATGGTCTGATGAGACCAAGATAAACTTACTTGGTTCAGATGGTGTCAAGCGTGTGTGGCGGCAACCAGGTGAGGAGTACAAAGACAAGTTTGTCTTGCCTAGAGTCAAGCATGGTGGTGGAAGTGTCCTGGCCTGGGGCTGCATTAGTGCTGCCAGCACTGGGGAGCTAAAGTTCATTGAGGGAACCATGAATTCCAACATGTACTGAGACATACTGAAGCAGAGTATGATTCCCTCCCTTCAGAGACTGGGAAGCAGGGCAGTATTCCAACATGATGATGACCCCAAACACACCTCCAAGACGACCACTGCCTTACTAAAGAAGCTGAGGGTAAAGGTGATGGACTGGCCAAGTATGTCTCTAGACCATAACCCTATTGAGCATCTGTGGGGCATCCTCAAATGGAAGGTGGAGGAGCGCAAGGTCTCTAAGATCCCCCAGCTCTGTGATGTCGTCATGGAGGAGTGGAAGAGGACTCCAGTGGCAACCTGTGAAGCTCTGGTGAACTCAATGCCCAAGAGGTTTAAGACAGTGCTGGAAAATAATGGTGGCCACACAAAATATTGACACTTTGGGCCCAATTTGGATATATTCATTAAGAGTTGTACTCACTTTTGTTGCCAGCGGTTTAGACATTAATGGCTGTGTGTTGAGTTACTTTAAGGGGACAGCAAATTTACACTGCAATGCAAGCTGTACACTCACTACTTTACATTGTAGCAAAGTGTAATTTCTTAAGTGCTGTCACATGAAAAGATATAATAAAATATTTACAAAAATGTGAGGGGTGTACTCACTTTTGTGAGATACTGTAGAACTATGTAAAAATGGCATACTTTATTTGCATGATAAGATCATAAATCGAATTACAAGATTGTAAAATTGTATGGCAGTAATTCCATATATGTACATACACAAAGCATATAGTATTGCATGCCAATATTGTACAGTATCAATGTCATATATTTGGATACATGACACACCCACATTGGATACAAATATATGTCTGCAACCAGACAATAACTTGCAAAAATAGAGACACATTAATCAATTAAATACAGAACTGGTGAAAAGAGTAAAAATATTCATGGTCAATTATGAGTAAAATAGATCCTGATATATAGCCCGTAAATACATCCTGTATACCCAATGCGTTTTATGAATGCTCACTTCCTCAGGGGCGCATGCATGGGGGTGTCTGAAAAAAGTAGATGTCAGTGTAATCTGATGTTATCTAAACATATCAGAGACTCAGTACTCACATAAAGCTTGAACCAAGCAACATGCGGTGCTAGAAAGCAGGGGCCTGAGAGCATTGTCCAACCGGGAGCTGAGGTATTGGAGATGTGTGCAGGCAAGGCACATATATATTGTTCCAGGGAAGGAGTAGGATCTCTGTGGTGTAATATAGTAGATATGAGAGATAAAACCCCCCAAAGTGTCTATAATGAATGAATAAATAAAAGCGTCCATCAAAAATGCATGGTGTTATTGGGAAAGGTTAAACGGAAAGGGCAGCAAGAGAAGAAAAAGGATGAATTCAGTGCTGTAAGAATGCATCCCAGCCAGTGAAGAGGGGATGATGAAAAATATATAAAAAATAGTTATAGGGGCCAACCTATGATAGCCCAAAGAACAAGGAAAAGGAACACCTGAAAAACAATAAATGAATTCTCCATGTTGTATACCTCATGTGTCTGGATGTGGACATGATCACCATGTCGAATGTGGCGTATCTCAATTAGCATCTGAAGTAAAATGTGTGGAGGGGAGATGTCTTATATACACCCAGTAATCACAGCTCCATACCAGCGTCACGCTCGCCAAACAATGGCGTGGAGGAGTCGCAGTCCAGGTGGACCCTGCCGCCGGTATCTGACAACAGGACCCTCCCCATTAGGTCTTCTCAGTTGGAACAACATGTGTGCCCACCACGACGTCCACAATTGACGTCACGATCGGGGCACAGTGCGTGGTGCCGATGCACCTCGAGAAACATCTGCCCAATCATCCCTGCCCACAATGGGGACGGATCGAAGGGGAAGAGAGGGAGGGCGCTCGGCATGCATCGCAGCTTCCGGACATTGGACAACCAAAGGCCCCAGCCTAGTCACGTGATAAGAGCTACTGCCAAAGTGTATGGGGCTATGCTAAAATGATCCAAATGTGGTGCAAATGTGGTGCTCCAGAGCACAAAACATAGGAAATCATGTCCCTGTTAACACCATCTACCTCTGGAGCCTACAAAAACTGTCACAGCCTTAGTAGCAAATGAATCCCATCTGAAACAACCCCTGGGCTATCTGGGTACATTTTTTTATAATATATATGCCTTACATGTTTTCTTTTCCCTGATTAATTGGACAGTAGAGAGTCTATGGCCTCTGAACTTTTCACCTAACTTTTTCTCCACTTCAGTTAGCATTTCCTTGGCAGGAGGTCAACTGTGTTTCCATAAGATCCTGCACTGTGTTACATGTTTAAACAAAGTTACTGTAAACCCCTATGACACTTCACATTATTTTATCATACTATTCTACAGCCAATATAGTTGGAAAGGATGCCAAATCTGGTCACCACATCTGCTATTCATGATCCCATAGGCAAAATGAAACAGATGTTTGGTTCATTTGTTATATTCTGTCAAATCTAGTTGTTTTAAATATACAATTTTTAAACAGTATGCTTATGTACATTTTATTTAACTAAAGGTGATAATCCTTTAAAGAGAACAAGTCGTTAATGTGCATTTGTCCTAATCTGAGCCTCCACTATTAAATAGTTATAAAAATGCAGCTTCACATTTTAGAGATTACATTTTTTTTAAATACAGGTATATATTTTGTTCACTATCCAAGAAAAAGTGGCAAGCTCTAAGGCCATTAAATTTGGTGCCTAAGCTTAGTGCTGATCACAGACACTCATAGACAGGACAACCTCAGTCAGGATAATATAGAATTAAACAAAAAATTTGACAGATTAAAGCTGGGATCAAATTTGGCTGGTTTAGCAGGGACCAGCCGAACCTTAATCCATGTATGGGCAGGCTGGTTTTAAAGATGTTGATCTATCGATCAACTTCTGTACAACCACCCTGTCAGGTTTTTCCCAATCAATATAGCCTGCAGCAATGATCAGTGTGTTCTGACAGCGGGGAAGTCTCCCCACTGTCAGAATACAATAACTCAGCAGGGAGGATTCCCCCCATCCACATCAAGTGTGTGGATGAGGGAAACGGGTCATTGTTTAAGTTCAACCTGCTGCCTTACTCTCCTCAGCAGCCTGCAGAGAATGTAAGCAATGTGAAATGATTCAAGTTTAAATGTATATGCATAATTATATTTAAAATCAAAAGAAGAAACTACCAACCACCAGTTTAAAACAGGGGTCTCCAAATTTTTAAGTATGAGGGCCACATTGTATTTTTACACATATTTGTGGCCGAAAAAAAAAAGTAAGTTCCCCTTACATCTGAGTGCCCTTTAGATTCCCTTTTACATCAGGGTCCCCATCAGAGTCCCCTTTACATCAGAGTCCCCTTTACATCAAAATCCCCATCATAGTCTCCATTACATCAGGGTCCCCATCAGAGTGACCCCTTACAGGGTTTGGATGTGGGTTGGACGGTGTTGAGGGCCAGATAAAACCTTGTAGTGAGCTGGATGTGATCCACAGGCTGTATTTTGAAGACCCCAGGTTTAGAAAAAAGTAGTTAAAGCTCAAGTTTAGCCCAAAAATATCTTCTCTATAGCTTTTAGTTGGTCATAGATGAGTAGTTTCTTTTGTTCAGCCAGTGGGCTGAGTGAAAAAAATGCAAAGACTTCTTCATCCACACAAATGAAATTGTATTCTGATAGCAGGATTTAGCTGCAGCCATTGATGGACCAAAGTTTTCGACCTGTTCGACATATGTTAACCACTTGGTTACTGGGCACTTATACCCCCTCCCTGACCAGGCCAATTTCCAGCTTTCTGCGCTCTCACACTTTGAATGACAATTGCACGGTCATGCAACACTGTACCCAAATTACATTTTTATAATTTTTTTCACACAAATAGAGCTTTCTTTTGGTGGTATTTAATCACCACCATTTAATCAGCACTGGTGGGCACTGTCAGGAGGCTGAACCGATGGGTGGCACTGATGGGCACTGATAGGCTATATTACGTTTTATGTATCTCTCATGTCTTTTAACAATCTAATTTTGTATCAATAAACCTTATATTTTACTATGGATAAAGGGTTTCCTGCGCTTAGGACTGATAGAAACTCAGTGAGACTGCTGCCTTCCTTTAAATTTCCCAATGGGGAAACAATCAAAAAGTTAAAATCGTGTAGGAATGGCGCTGTCTATCAATAAATATGAGGTAGCAGTTCAGAATTAGTAAGGTATTCAATACCACTCAAAAGTATGTAATTAATGCTTCATAAAGAATAATGTCCGTAAAAGTCCGTAAAAGTCCGTAAAAATCCATAATAGTAAATCAATTGTTAGAACATTAATAAAATGATGAGGTATTAGTAGGATATTTAATGCCACTTAATGAGAATTAGTAAGATATTCAATGCCACTCAAAAGTATGTAATTAATATTTCATAAAGAATACTGCCCGTAAAAGTCCGTAAAAATCCGTAAAAGTCCGTAATAATAAATCAATATATAAAAATTGTTAAAACATTAATAAATTGCATAAAGCTAGAGAAGACAATGAGGTAGTAATGTATACGGTAGTTTGAATTAAATAAAAATGCTATGTCCCAGAATGTCCGTAAAAATCAGTAAAACATCTATAAGGAACAGTACTACAGGTGGCTATATATGTCCTCAAAAGTAGTGGACTAAAAATTATTTAGTAGGAAGAAATCAACAGTAATATCTTGTAGGAAAAATACTGATAAAATCTTAGCAATGGATGATAGAGACATTAAATAATTACAAAATTGTTAAAAATATATAACTAAATAATAATGCCTGAAAATGCCTAAAAATGCCTGAAAATGCCCGTCATAAGAAATACTTTATAATTAATGTATGAAAACTCACCGTA
>BLSH010058087.1:769604-779756 GCA_018402905.1 Glandirana rugosa
ATCCTTTTCTCCGAGTTCACTGACAGACGCAGCACCCACCCCTCTGGGCTCTGTTTTTGGTACGGCTTGTGTACAAACTGGAGAGTCCTCTGTGAGGGGGGGTTTTAATGTAGGAAAGGAGGACGGCCCCCAGGGGAGGGGCCAGCTGAATTCTTTCCCTGCCTAGTTAACTCCTGGTAAGACGAACATAAAACCCCACAAAGTCAAGAAGAGCTGCGTCTGTCAGTGAACTCGGAGAAAAGGATTTTACGGTAAGTTATAATAAAATCCCTTTTTCTGCAGCCCCCGCTATCCATGAGGGGGGTAAGGAATAGGGCTCCCCCCTAGCCTTCCCCCTCCTTCAGCCGGGTAGACTCACCCCCTGTGGCTTCCTTGAGTGCTGAGGGCCCTTCTGGCCCACTTTCCCTCTCCATCCGCCCACTCCGAACGCAAAGCAGGAGTCTTGGCAGCTTCTCTGGCACAGGGAAAGCCTGGACCCCCTCTCCGTGCTGTCCCGCGTGTACACACGCCGATGGCCAAAAAGTTAAAATCGTGTAGGAATGGCGCTGTCTATCAATAAATATGAGGTAGCAGTTCAGAATTAGTAGGGTATTCAATACCACTCAAAAGTATGTAATTAATGCTTCATAAAGAATAATGTCCGTAAAAGTCCGTAAAAATCCGTAATAGTAAATCAATTGTTAGAACATTAATAAAATGATGAGGTATTAGTAGGATATTCAATGTCACTTAATGAGAATTAGTAAGATACTCAATGCCACTCAAAAGTATGTAATTAATATTTCATAAAGAATACTGTCCGTAAAAATCTGTAAAAGTCCGTAATAATAAATCAATATATAAAAATTGTTAAAACATTAATAAATTGCATAAAGCTAGAGAAGACAATGAGGTAGTAATGTATACGGTAGTTTGAATTAAAGGAGAGATATAAATTCATAAAAATGCTATGTCCCAGAATGTCCGTAAAAATCAGTAAAACATCTATAAGGAACAGTACTACAGGTGGCTATATATGTCCTCAAAAGTAGTGGACTAAAAATTATTTAGTAGGAAGAAATCAACAGTAATATCTTGTAGGAAAAATACTGATAAAATCTTAGCAATGGATGATAGAGACATACACATATCAGACTGATCAAAAAATCAAACTGATCAAAAAAGGTGCGGGTTAATATATAGCCAATACATCAATCAATTATAAATCCAGAAAAACGTGAATGTGCTGACAGTTGAAGAGGATGTGCTGAAAAAGTATATACACATCCCAATCAAAACATAACATGCGTTCAAATATAACTGGAGTACTATATTTCCCACGATTTCTGGTATTTAAACCGACTTTCAGTGACTTCAAGAATTGCAGGAATGAATGTTAGGTGCAGTAGTTCTTGAATAAAGTGACTTCAGTGCTGATCCAAACAAATCAAGGTGACTTCTGTGCTTCCCCACATGTGTCCCCACTTACCAAAATTTTCTCACCCCTACAGGGGTACACGCCTCGGCAAATGGGGTCTTGGGGTCCTCCTTCCGGGGGTCCGGATGAATCCTCTCTGTTATCCTGTCCTGGGTCTCCTCCTCCGGCCTCCAGGGGTGTCTCCTTCGGTTTAGGGCTTAGGTAGGGGATGCGGTAAAAAAGGATTGTAAAATCCACAATGGTGAAGTACGTTTGTAAAAAGAGTTTTTTTATTGTAATGTAGCTAAAAGTTTTTCCATAAAATCAAACAGTTTTCCAGTTAGGGAAGGAGCCACAGATAGCGGCAGGATAAGACCCGCTTTGAGAAAGGTAGGGGCCCCTTCCTTCCTCCACGCTTTTGCGTTCCAACAATCGGTGCTCCAAAACCGGAAATGACGTAATGACGTTTTAGGGCCACGCCTTACGCGTTTCGTCAGAGTGACGTCTTCTGAGGCGTTCAGTATTCAGGCGGTCTACTTCACCATTGTGGATTTTACAATCCTTTTTTACCGCATCCCCTACCTGAGCCCTAAACCGAAGGAGACTCCCCTGGAGGCCGGAGGAGGAGACCCAGGACAGGATAACAGAGAGGATTCATCCGGACCCCCGGAAGGAGGACCCCAAGACCCCATTTGCCGAGGCGTGTACCCCTGTAGGGGTGAGAAAATTTTGGTAAGTGGGGACACATGTGGGGAAGCACGGAAGTCACCTTGATTTGTTTGGATCAGCACTGAAGTCACTTTATTCAAGAACTACTGCACCTAACATTCATTCCTGCAATTCTTGAAGTCACTGAAAGTCGGTTTAAATACCAGAAATCGTGGGAAATATAGTACTCCAGTTATATTTGAACGCATGTTATGTTTTGATTGGGATGTGTATATACTTTTTCAGCACATCCTCTTCAACTGTCAGCACATTCACGTTTTTCTGGATTTATAATTGATTGATGTATTGGCTATATATTAACCCGCACCTTTTTTGATCAGTTTGATTTTTTGATCAGTCTGATATGTGTATGTCTCTATCATCCATTGCTAAGATTTTATCAGTATTTTTCCTACAAGATATTACTGTTGATTTCTTCCTACTAAATAATTTTTAGTCCACTACTTTTGAGGACATATATGGCCACACAGTATTCTTTATGAAATATTAATTACATACTTTTGAGTGGCATTGAATATCTTACTAATTCTCATTAAGTGGCATTGAATATCCTACTAATACCTCATCATTTTATTAATGTTCTAACAATGGATTTACTATTACGAACCTTTACGGACTTTTACGGACATTATTCTTTATGAAGCATTAATTACATACTTTTGAGTGGTATTGAATACCTTACTAATTCTGAACTGCTACCTCATATTTATTGATAGACAGCGCCATTCCTACACGATTTTAACTTATATTTTACTAAGTTGGTCTACATCGTGCCTAAAAAATCCCACTTTCCGTACTTGAAGAGTACTCTACTTTCTACATTTGCTAGGGATGTGGGCACTAATTGGATGAGCAGAGTGGTCTGTGTTTGATAGACACTGATGGACACTGATAGGTCGCATGGAGAGGTGGCTCTGATAGGCGGCACTGGTGGGCACTGATAGGTGGCGCTGATGGGCATTGAACGGCGGCACTGATGGGCACTGATAGGCGGCACTGGTGGACACTGATCAGGAGGCACTGATGGGCACTGATTGGCAGCACTAATAGGAACTGATAGGTGGCACTGGTGGGCACTGATTAGCAGTACTGATGGGCACTGATAGATGGCACTGGTGGACATGGGTTTGCAGCACTGGAGGGTACTTATGGGACTGATGTCTATCTAACAGAAGCCGGTTACTGGCTTTATTCTTTTCTTCCCACTGACATCGGTTTATGTTTACTTCCGCGATCAGCTGTCATTGGCTGACAGCTGATCACGTAGTAAATGGCCCACTGTGATTGGCCTTTTACCCTGCTCTTTGATCAGTCAAGTCCCAAGAACTTGGCGATCACAGAGCATGCCTGCCCCCTGGGAGGCGCGGGTGGCGCAAGAACAGGAGGACATACATGGACACCCTTCCGGCATTTGAAGTCCGTGCTGTAGCCAGGCAGCTGGATCCTGTTGCTGAAATTCCAGTATTATGGGGATTAAAAGCTTTGCGTCTTCTGTTAAGCTCCCAACACAGACTTGTCCCTGCCTCTATTAGGAAACCTCATTGCTTTCACTGACTGTAACACAATTTGTAAATGGAATCCTGTAATTCATCAGACCCCCCCATTAACAGATTGTGTTATATGCAATGTACACTATGAAACAACTTTTGCCAATAGGAGAGCGGAGGAAGTGGGTCCCCATCAGGAGCTTGTTCATTGCAACTTCACAGAAGACTAAAAGCTATTAACTCCCTTCATCAGCAGGAAGAGGACCTGTCATCCATGCACAGAAGATTTTTACTGGATCCAGCTTCCTGCACAATGCAGGACATAATTTATAACAAGTAAGTTAGGGCATTAAAGAGAAGATTTTTTTTTTTTTGGCTAAACTTCAGCTTTAAGTTGTGGCATGCTCTACAACGTGTAGTAGTAATAACAAAATCAACAGGGGATTGATTGGAGAACAATTACCAATGTACAAATGCATAACTAATGAAAGATAATATGGAAATATTTTGATTTAGGAGACTTCTCTAGGGAGGTTTGGAAGGATATTTCCTTCCTTTGTGGTCAATTAGACATAGTATTACAAAGGGCTTTGTTTCTAATTTATGCATGAAAGGAGTCAAAAATAGAAATGAAAGTGATGGGTGTTTAGCAACGGCCCCCTAGAATGGCTAATATTACCAAGATACAAAATATATTCTAAAGCATCATATCTTTATTACAAAAAATAAAAATGTTATACATAAGGTGGGCAATATACTTCCACCATACATAAAAACCACATATGGCAGCGGTCAGAAGAAATTTCCATGCATTTCACGGCTGCAGCTGCTTCTTCAGGGCTTCACTGTTTCTTCATCTGACTCAAAGCCAAGTGAACATGTCATGTCAGCTTAGGCTATGGGGAGATACATATTGGATACTGCACCAAGGATAGCAGTCCATGTGAATGGAGCGGATTAGGAAACACTAGCCAAGGACACATCCAATATGCTGCTCCATATGGTCATGGACTACCTACCAACTTCACATATAAAGGATATGTAAATAGTTGTTAAATGTTCCCCTTGTATAAGATAGCAGTAAAAAAAATCTCCAGGCAATCAGCAGTCAAATGGATAACCAAACAGAAGTAACTCTTCAGAGTTGTTGAGCCATATATGAGAACTGCTCCTAATAAATCGCCAGATGGCTGGTATCCCAGAGGGTCCGTTGGTCTCCCGAGGACCCACCTCACAAAGCTGGCTAAAGTTGGTTAAACTTCAGCTTTAGGTTGTGGCGTGCTCTACAGCAGTGGTTCTCAACCTTGTCCTCAAGTACCCCCCAACAGGCCATGTTTGCAAGTATTCCTTTATCTTGCACAGGTGTTTTAAATCAGAGGCAATGGCTTGGTATTTTGGACAACTATCTTATCCAAGAGAAATTCCCAAAACATGGCCTGTTGGGGGTACTTGAGGACAGGGTTGAGAACCACTGCTCTACAACATGCGGTAATAATGGCAAAATCAATAGGAGATTGATTGGAGGATTTTCTTACAGTTGACAATATACAGATGTATAATTGATGAAAGATAATATGGAAATATTTTGATATATGGGACTTCTATAGGGAGGTTAGGGAGGATTTTTTCTTCCTTTGTGGTAAATTAGACACAGTTTTCCAAAGGGCTTTGTTCCTATGCATGAAAACTGGAAAGAAAGGTAGACCTTAATGGATACGCGGCCTTTCAGCTTACTAACCATGTATGTAACCAGATACATTTTTTCTAAAGAAAAAAATGCAGAATCATGCAAGCAGATCTTCTTCTCTTATGCCTGGTACACAAGTTTTTTCCACTCAACCCTGCAGGCTGAAATACTGAAGATCTTGCGAGGAGCTTGCTGTACTACCTTTGTGATGTTAGTACAGCGATCTCAGCACTGCGCTACTATGTTCTGACAGTGGGACTGCCCCCACCCCATTAGAACACAGCGGTCAACACTCGCAGCCATTGGCTTAGAGAGCTGATTGGATGCCGATCCTGAGAAAGGCTTCTGTCAAACAAGTAATATGTATATAGAGAAATCCTGCGCTAGAGCAAGTGTTTAAAGTCTATAATTTGTGCAGCTGTGCAGACAGGTCCTGGTGTAACCATAAAAGTCAATAATATCAAAAACTGCAGTGCAATGTCCAAACAAAGTTCATTGAAGATGATCCTATGGGTTCAATATATGTGCACGCCCATCACCAATGTCACCGCCACACACAGCTTCTTACCAGATTCCAATGACCCTCTGTTGCGGAGGGTCAGAGTGCGCTTTGGTAGAGATGTAAAACACCAAGAAAACCGCAGATTGTGCAGACAACGTGATAGGGCAAATTTCATCAATAAATCTCCAGCAGCGATGAACGGTTCATGTAATAGATATAAAAATCCAAATAGTGCAGATGGTATGGATTAAAGTTTAATTGTATAAATCATACAGGTAATTACTCACATTTTAGAGAATTAAAATCAGCATTGTTCAGGGCCTAGATACACAGAGTGTCCGGCGTCCAGAAACCAAGATGGCGCCCGCAACTCAACTTCCCGGTCACGTGTGGAAACGAGCGTCGCCTGGCGTCCACCCAATGCGTTTCGTCATCAATGACGTCATCAGGGGTGTGGCCACCAGGCGAACAAGTCAAAGTCAGTACGGGTACTGTCAAACAAGTACCCGTACACACGGGCCGAATGTCAGCTGGTTTCTAATGTACAGGCTGATTTTGACTGATATTCGGTCCGTGTGTACAGAGTTTTATCCAGTAGCTGAACTGAACTACAAATGTTACTGAATTAAAGTTGAACTTATGACATATATAAAAGACACAAATTAAAGTGGTTATAAAGGCAGAAGGTTTTTTTTAACTTAATGCATTCTATGCATTAAGATTGAAAAAAAAACTTCTGTGTGCAGCAGCCCCTCTCAGCCCTCCTAATACTTACCTGAACCCATCTCGATCCAGTGATATCCAAGTGTGCCTCGGCCGTCTGGGACTCTCCCTCCTGATTGGCTCCCATTGCTGTCATAGCAAGCTACTTGCTGTGGGGGCACTTGACAGGAGGGAAGGGCCAGGAGCTTTGGCCAGGGACCAGAGAAGAGGAGGAGCTGGGCCACTCTGTGCAAAACCACTGCACAGAGCAGGTAAGTATAACATGTTTATTATTTTTACAGAGAAAAAAAGCAACACTTGAGTATCACTTTAATATTACTATTTAATTATACATCATTTAAAGTGTATGTATAGCTTGTGTCTTGTCAACATGATTCCCCTTCATTTTCTGTGCTGGGGATGCAACAGGAAATGACAGAAAATCTCCACAAAGTGAGGGGAATTTAATTCTTAGACACCATAACATATGTCCCCTTTGGCTGATTTACCCTCACTTCTTGCTCTTGTGACAACTTTAAAGGATAAGTTCACTATTTGGAGCATATTACACATTCCATCTATATTTTGGTCCTCCTCACCCCGCTGATCCTCCCATTTGTGACAGTGGGTGGGGGATCCTCGCCCCGCACCAACTGTAATGTTTTAAAAATAGCCCTGCTGTGTATAGCTCTGCCCACACAGCCATGTCATTCATTCACAGCAATCTGTGAATGAGAGAACTACAAATCCTGTCTTCCATCACAGCAGATAGCTTAACACTTGAACAAAAAGGCTGGACAACCGCTCTCTGAGTCCAATCTTGTAGTTTATTTGATTCAAAAGAAGGTGCAGATACAGATAAGGACGAACCACAAGTCCCAGCTTACGCATTTCACACCTTGGGCTGGCGCTTACTCATAGTTTGTAGTTCTCAATGAACTGCAAGGGTGCAGATCATCCCTTGCAGTCCCTGTGGAGCAGAGCTCAGTCTGGGGGAGGGAGATGTTGCATAAGGAGCCAATTAGTTGTGTTGCAGTGTGTATGTGCTAACACTGAACATGCTGATAGGAAGAGCAGAATAAAGCTGGCCATAGATGGGTAAAATTTTAAATGCACATTCTTAGGAAAAGGATGTTCCACAGAAGTTTGTTTATTTTTCTAATCATTAGGCAGCCCATACATTCATCATTTTTGTTCTTTCAACCAACGGGTTGAATGAAAAAAAAAAAGAGATCAGATTCCCACATCCACACATTTAATGTTGATGGGTAATCCTCCTTCTGTGCTATTGTGTTATAACTGTTCTACAATAATCAATGCTGCTGGTGGCACTGATCGATCAGGAAAAACCTGACAGACTGGTTGTACAGAAGTTGATCAGTAGATGGCCAAAAAGGTCAAATCAACGTTCATTTTGACCACAGTGACAAGAAAATTTGAAGTAAAAGTATGGAAATTTTTTCTCAAGTTAAGGAATGTCTAACAGTGTATGTGGTGTTTGTTTGGTAAAGTTCATTCATTCCAAAATCAAATGTTAAAAGGAAAACATATATAAACGCCGCGCTAACCGTGCGCAATACACAAGAGCTGCAGCTCAAATACTCAAGTTCAGTATAGGCATATAGATAACATAGGAGCTGTGCTAATACATCATAATGTCCATATTAGTCCATATAAACCTTCAGGATGATGTTTGTAAGAAGCAAATTCTAGTGACGAATAAGCACCAAACACATAAAGGAGCCTCAATAGTTGCAATGTAGTCCCAAGAGTGGAAAACAAGCCACCAATATCTGAAATCAAGGCTTACCAGCTAACTACGAATTATGCGCCTTTTGAATGACAGACTTGAACTCCTCTGAGACCGGGTCGGATGGGGTCAAATCTCCTAGGAAAGAATTCTACCCTCCAAAGACTCCCAAGTTGTCATCACAGGATGTTAGGCATGGACAAAGAAAAGGGTCATATAGTGAAGTACATCCTAGACATCAGTGGGCTACCATGTTACCATGCTGTTTTCCACTCTTGGGACTACATTGCAACTATTGAGGCTCCTTTATGTGTTTGGTGCTTATTCATCACTAGAATTTGCTTCTCACAAACATCATCCTGAAGGTTTATATGGACTAATATGGACATTATGATGTATTAGCGCAGCTCCTATGTTATCTAAAAGGAACACATGTTCACAAATTCAATGTTAACATTTGAATGTTCTAAGAGCGCTCTGAGAACATTCTGAGGATTATTGTATAAATTTTCCTGACGTTTCAACAGAGTTTTCTTTCAAAATTCTATTTATTTATGGCTAGCAGAGATATGAGCTCACCAGTCGGCTACTTCCCTTTTAGGAGCTTTTTTATTCTCCCGGCGGGGGGGTGGGTGGTGTCACCTAAATCACACAGTGATTATTGCTAGTGGCTATAGCCGCTGGCGATAATCGGTTCCCAAAAATTCAACATGTTGGTTGTACCCAGGTCAATTGATGGATTGATTTGGGTACAATCAGCCTACCCATGCATGGCTCGAATCTCAGCCAGTCCCTGCTGAAGTGGCCGAGATTCGAACCATATATGGCTGGCTTTAATTTTTGCAGTCCAGACAACTTTCAAATATAGAATTGAATTGTCCTTTACTCTTTGTCTTAGGGGCAATGGCACCATGACCAATAAAGGGATAAATATCCCTAGTAGTGACACAAACTACTATAAAAATTTGTCAAATGGTCTAACCCTTCCCTAAATTACATTTTTTCTTTACATACGTTACATTTCTCAACCCGATAAGCATCATGGGCAGTGCAATATGCTGTACACGTACCAGCTGTACACTCATTATACACTATATATACACTATACAGTATATACATTATGCACATTAAAGATACATTTGAGAACTTCTGTGAGTAAGGGTAAATTGTTCAACTCATTAACCGCATAAAGTTTAGTGTGTATAAGTAAATGACTATTACATTTTTCCGTTTGTTGTCTGAAAATCACATAAATAAATTATTGTGTGTGTGTGTGTATATATGACAGTGACACTCTTCTGTAGATTAAAGGCTCCCTGTAACTAGGGAGGGAATGTTTCATTGTTTTGGTTGGAGTTAACCACCATCAGATAGTAAAACTGGAAAATCTGGGCTGTGAACCTTTTCATATAAAACAGTCAAAAATTCAAGTTTAAGAAAAAAAAATCTTTCCCTTTTAAATCATCTTTAGAGGCGATACATTAACATAAGACTGTCGCACTAAGGGATCTAATGTGACTAGTCTCGACGTCAGTTAATCGATGTTCCCGACTAGCTTACCTTTAAAAGACCATCCTGGCAAGTACGTGTCAGTTAGCTATCTAGCTGAAGAGTATTTGTCCTTGTCGGTAAGTACTCATCTTTGAGTCGACCAAGGACGACTTGACTAGTATAAAGCTAGGTAAATACCGGTCGAAATTCTCTCTGTCAAAGAGATGTTTAATTCAGTACGTTATCCTGTCATGTTGGTCTGACCAAAATTTAATCCTTTATTTATTAACCGGATGCAAAACCGTCTGTCATTAGAGAGAGTCTATTACGAAACGTTACAAAGGAGAGCTAAAGTTATAGAGGGTTTCCTCGGATAAATTTTCCCTTTCTAAAAAAAAAGAATTTGAA
>BLSH010058087.1:798440-819297 GCA_018402905.1 Glandirana rugosa
ATGTCCCTCACGTCTTAATAATCCGTTCAACATAAAAACTCCTTATTAAAATAATAACTTGTTGTTGGTACAAGAGTGTTGCTGCTGCACGCAATGTTGATGGTGAACAGATCAAAACACTGACAGAATCCATGGATGGCAGGCTTTTGAGTGTCCTTGCAAAGAAAGGTGGCTATATTGGTCACTGATTTGTTTTTGTTTTGTTTTTGAATGTCAGAAAGGTATATTTGTGAATTTTGAGATGTTATATTGGTTTCACTGCTGAAAATAAATAATTGAAATGGGTATATATTTGTTTTTTGTTAAGTTGCCTAATAATTATGCACAGTAATAGTCACCTGCACACACAGATATCCTCCTAAAATAGCTACAACTAAAAACAAACTAAAAACTACTTCCAAAAATATTCAGCTTTGATATTAATGAGTTTTTGGAATCAATGAGAACATGGTTGTTGTTCAATAATAAAATTATTCCTCAAAAATACAACTTGCCTAATAATTCTGCACTCCCTGTAGAATATTAAAATGGGGGACTCTGGCAGATTGGCATGCACTGTTGGCCTTTTTTTAGTCACTGTAGAGAAAATCGATGAAGTCCAAAGATCCTTTTTTCATTTCCACGGAGCAGCTACCAAAATGTGCGCTTCTCCCTGGAGTCTGGAAAGTCACACAAGAAATCAGTTTTTTTACCTCTTCTTGTTCTGTGTATGTATATATATATATATATATATATATATATACATTCATTATATTTAACCATTTTGCACGTTATAGGTTTATAGGTAGGGCCCTTTTTATGTATTTGTATTCACGTAAAAAGAGCAAAATGTTTGTTCTTACCTTCTATACTAATTTATGATTTTTAAATTCTTCATTTTATTTTTTTTTACTAATTTTATTTATAGCTGAGGAAGATATAGAAATCATTGCTTATTCTTTTTTTATTTGCCCTTCTAAAGTTTTACAAAAACGGGAGGTATGTGAAGGGAAATAGACTGTTCATTTTGCAAGGAATTTTTTCCTTACTTTAGTGAATGAGGTGAAGCTATGCTGACTTCTGACAACCAATTATGTGCAAATACTGTGGATATTTAAATTTTCCTCTAGCATGTTTGGGTATTTTTTACAAAGTGAATTTTCACCACAATCACTAAGCTAAGCGAGTAAACAGCCTATTGGCCTTTAGTAAGTAAATCAACCCCGTTGAGTCCATTATATTTCTTAGAATCCAGTGAAAATATCTATTTTTGCAACAGTAAACAGCAGTTTTGTATCCAAATTACTATTTCTGTGACCTTATTTTAAAATTTGTAGCCTCCAGAATGGTAAGCATTCTGCTTTACCCGCATATTTCTCTTATTTGGCTTATTTGTTAAATTTACATAATTTACACAGGTTCGAAAATCCTTTTCCGCAGTCCAATTTTCTTTCCAACATAAGTAGTTGTAGTTGCGCTACAGTTTTTAAATAACTCAGTGTGTATCATAGGCCCATCTTTAGGGTTTGTGAAATCTTTTATCATTGGCTTATGCTGTGATGCTTTGCAGTGAGAACAGCATATGATTCCCTGTGAGGTTTCAGTAGCCAGCCGTTGTTGCTCTTTGTATTGTTTCTCTTAATTTCAAAATGACTATGCACTAATATGGCACAGTTTACTTTGATTCTTTGATTGATAATATTCATTAATCATTACTACTTATTTAATTTTGAATAGAGTAAGGGAGGGTAATAACCCCTGTCACTTTTTTGCCATCTGTGTCCCATTGGGGAAATTCCCTTCACTTCCAGTCCCATAGCCAAAACAGAAAGTAATAGGAAATTCCTCCTAATTGAGAGAATCCCAATGAGGGTCACCAGGGTCACCAGAACCAGTGTCCCCATAGGAATATTTCCCCTCTATTCCTGTTCTGGGGACTACCCAAAACGTGGGATTTTTTTACTTCACTTTCAATGATAACAATAAACAGGACAAATAGGGAGGGTGAATCTCCCTAATACACAGAAAATCGCCCTGGGACTTTATATGAGGTGCGCTATTTGCCACTAATAACAAAGTAACAGGAGTGTACACAGTTTGAACATTTATTGAAAAATGATCTTACATACATGGATAGCATGACAATTACTGAGCCAATAAAATACATCATAGTACAATTTTGCAATGATACATAAAAAACATACAGTATGCATAGGCATCTAGTAAAAATGACGCGTTTCTTGAGACATAGCTCGCTTCCTCAGGGGTGGATGCGTGTGTGATGTACTGTATCTATAATAAATAAGAAAAAATGTATAACACAATGAAGGTTGTTATGATAAATGGTCAGTGGGGTCTAGGGGTAAAAGGTCCCATACTCACCATCAGACAAAGCAATGTGCCAATTTGCTGAGATCCCAACAGGCGGTAGCAATGAATGTGTGGCCCAGGGGCTGAGGGGAGGAAGCCAACCAGGACCAACACCAGGGGACAACCAGAGGGCAGACACGGCATGGATGGGATTGTGTGAACCTAGAAGTTTCACCTTGTCCAAATGGGTGTCAGCTGTAACATAAATATATGTATTAATAATTGCTATAGTAGCAGAGTAAACATTGAAGAGTAAAATACTGTATACATGGTTACATATATGTACCGACCTGGTCCAAAAAATGAGATGGACATGTAGACCAATAGGTATGTGTGAGAGGAATGGAAGGGGGAGAGATGGTTGGGATGATGTGACCGTGGAGGTTGCACCTTATCCAGATAGATGTCAGCTGTAGCAAAAATAAAAAAATTTAATTATAATCATTGTTATGGTAGCAGAGTATACATATATGAAAGGTATTGCATATGGAACAAACAGGAGCGCTACTAGAGCGTCCAATTTCACCAATATGTCAGCAAAAGTTACCTGTAAGCAGTGTGAAACAGCATGCATCAGTCACAGGAATCAGCTGTGTATGAGAGACAGGCTGTGATGTCTTGTGTGAATGTATAAAAAATCTTCCAGTGGAGGGAGCCAATCACACCATGATGAGGGCGGTGCTGACCAACTGTTCAGGGAATGATAATCAATGACATATGGGATAGTGAGGTTGAGAAGTATATGAGGTTGAATATATAGTTGCATATATGAACCACCCTGGTACAATATTTAAATTGACATGGAAACCAAAAAGTGGATGTGAAGGGAGTAAAACAATACAGATAGGTGTCTATGGAGATGATCCCTGGAAACAAAAGGGGCAATAGTGAAAATGTGTGTAAAATGGAATGAATGAAATAAAGATGAAATAAAAAAGTGTACCACCAATGAACTATGGTGTGCAGGGTGAGTGTACTTGTGAAAGGAAAATTGGCCATGACATGATGTGCTTCCAGATGTGTGATGAAGGCAGTGAAAGAGGGAATCCCAGCCATGTCAGCCCTCCAAATTGTATCCCCGACGGGGTCCGGCGGGCCTCATCCCCAACGCCATGAAAGGATGGTAAGGCATACTGGCGATAGAGGCACCAAACGCCGATAGGGGGTGCGCATACGCAATGCGGGCCCCAACCATCCATGCTGAACCACTACACCCAAACGTCATGACACCGCTGCTGCGGAAGTCAAGCGGAGGGTGCAGACACATGACGACAATAAGCAGTCCCTAGGGGGCAGCAGGAGACATGAAAATCTCCCTGGTTACATATCGCAGCTCCCGAGCCACACAAAACAGAGCCGCCACATGAGGTGGAGAAAACAGCATAACCGGCTAAGGTGTAGATCAAAAAGCCAAAATGAATTGGTCCTAATATAACTTGTATAGGGCTATAGCATGCATGTGGATATATATATGTGTTTTGATAACTGTGGCTCGGGGTGGCAACAGACCTGGTTGGGTTATGGGTGTCTTCCACCCGGGTTAATTGCAACAAAAAAAGAGGAAGGTCTGGTGTCACCAGTGACACACCTCAATCCCTATATACAACAAATACACAGAAAAGCGCCCTGGGACTTACAGATAGGTGTCTATGGAGATGATCCCTGGAAACAAAAGGAGCAATAGTGAAAATGTGTGTAAAATGGAATGAATGAAATAAAGATGAAATAAAAAAGCTTACTACCAATGAACTATGGTGTGTAGGGTGAGTGTACTTGTGAAAGGAAAAGTGGCCATGACATGATGTGCTTCCGCATGTGTGATGAAGGCAGTGAAAGAGGGCATCCCAGCCATGCACAGCTGATTCCTGTGACTGGTGCATGCGGATGTACACATTCATTGCTAGCGCCTGTTGGGATCGCGGCAAATTGGCACAATGCTTTGCCTGATGGTGAGTATGGGGCCTTTTACCCCTAGACCACTCTGACCATTTACCATAGCAACCTTCATTGTGTTATACATTTTTTTTTATTTATTATAGATACATCACACACACATCCACCCCTGAGGAAGTGAGCTATGTCTTGCGAGACGCGTTGGCTTTACTAGATGCCTGTGCATACTGTATGTTTTTTTTATGTATCATTGCAAAATTGTACTATGATGTATTTTATTGGCTCAGCAATTGTCATGCTATCCTGTGTATTTGTTGTATATAGGGATGGAGGTGTGTCACTGGTGACACCAGGCCTTCTTCTCTTTTTTTGTTGGAATATCCCTAATAGGGACATGGACAGGATTTAAAAACTGTCAGGTGCTCTAATCCCTTTCCACCCTATCCAAAACTAAAAAAAAGTTATAAGTCCTCATCTTGTAATAAAATTGGACTGTATGCTAAAAATGTGATATACAGCCTGTTAGTTCACTATGCCAAGGCATTTTCAGTCATTCTTATTTTTTAAACAATTCTTCTCCTTCTTATTTTTGGCATTATATAAAGCTGGTCTAATGGTTTTCACTGAAGTAGTTCCATAGTACATTCCTTTTTAAATCCTTTATTGGTCGAACAGTTCCTTTATGTTCTAATAAATTGTTCCCTTGGGATGTCACTTTTAAGATGAATGGATGGTGGCTATCCCAAAAATATATTAGTTGATGTTTTGGTATGATTTATTATAGATATTATTATTATTATTTGAAAAATCTGTCTGGTAGTGAATATAACTTGTTTACTCTTTTGTTTGAATGCATGCTGTGATGTAGCAACTATTAAAGATGCAACAGAGTATGGTGAATAAAATGGATATTTACCCTGGATTCTAAGAGCTCTAATATACTCAGTGAAGACATCCTATTTGTGTAAAAATGAGAAATGGCAAATATAAAAAGAATACACGTAAATTATATCTTCCTCAACTGTAAATAATAATAATACAAACTGAAAAAATGAAAAATATCAATGAAGTAATGAGAAGCATTTTGCCATTTTGTGTCATATAAATATACACTCAAAGGCCATTTTATTACCTTAAGTACACCTGTTCAATCCCTTGGTAACACAAACTGCTAATCAGCCAATCACATGGCAGCAACTCAATATATTTAGGCACCTAGACGTAGATAAGATGACTTGCTGAAAGGAAGAAAGGAGATTTAAGTGAATTTGAATGTGGCATGGTTGTTGGTGCCAAATGGGCTGGTCTTAGTATTTCAAAAACTGCTGATCTACTGGGATTTTCAAGCAAAACCATCTCTAGGGTATACAGGGAATGATCCGAAAATATCCAGAGAGCGGCAGTTGTGTGTAGGAAAATGCCTTGTTGATGTCAGAGGTTAGAGGAGAAAGTGCAGACTGGTCCAAGATGATGACAGAAAGGCAACAGTAACTCAAATAACCACTCGTTACAAGCAAGGTAAGCAGAATACCATCTCTGAATGCACAACACATCAAACCTTGAAGCAGATGGACTACAGCAGCAGAAGACCACACCGGGTGCCACTCCTGTCAGATAAGAACAGGAAACTGAGGCTACAATTCGCACAGGCTCACCAAAATTGGACAATAGAAGATTGGAAAAACGTTGCCTGGTCTGATGAGTCTCGATTTCAGCTGCAACATTCAGATGGTAGGCTCAGAATTTGGCATAAACGACATGAAAGCATAAATCCATCCTGCCTTGTATCAACGGGTTCAGGCTGGTAGTGGTGTAATGGTGTAGGGGCTATATTCTTGGCACGCTTCTGGCCCCTTTGTGCCAACTGAGCGTCATTTAACCTCCCTAGCGGTTTGATTATGTCAGATTTTTGCATCTGAAAGCGATACATTGTTTCGCATAGAAATTTGGAGTTAGGTTTATTTATATACTTAAATTTGTCCAAACAAGAGTCTAGTAGACATCCCCGGTATGATAAAATTTGAAACAACGAAATCATCAATTATAATATAATAAATAACTATAAAAAATTATCAAAAATAATAATATAATAATAAATGTATTCAATAATGTAATTAAGTCAAAAACACTGACATTTGCTCAGTTGCAGAATTGTCGCTGTCGTCACTTTCAGCGTCTGATGACGAATTTCCCCACAAATCTGTATCACTCAATTCTGCAAGTGATTCTTATTTACTATTGCTGTTTTCTAACTGGTCAACAAATGCTTTTGACGTAAAGCCCTGGTTCACATTGGTGCGTTTTGGCATGCAATTCAACATGTCAAATCGCATGCCAAATCGGCGGCAATTGCCGGCAATGGCACTGTCCTAATCGGTGCGACGCTTGCATTTAGGGCTCCGCACAGATTTCCAAAAGTAGTTTCTGTACTACTTTTGGTGATTTCAGTTGCGATTTCCATTGACATCTGTGCAGAAACCCGCATAGATGTCTCTGAAATCATACCTGAAATCGGGACTGACATGCAGGAATGAAATGATTCATTCCCGCAGCAGTGTGAACCCGGGACGCTTTTTGGATGCCTTGGAGACATTCTCAAGTTTCCAGGCAGAAAGAATGACATATACAATATAAAAGTGCATGCAGGGCACTGGACAAATCACTAGGGACAAAGGGGATGTGAAATGATTTGATACAGTAATGTAATCTTACAGATTACAGAGTACTGTATGTTTACTGTGTGTTTCACTTTTTGAATTTGCCGCGACGCATGTGCAGAGTGCACAGCCTGATTTATTCATGCTCCAGCATCAGAATCAAGTTCAGAATCTTTAGCTTGCCGTAAGGATAAGGACCATAGCTACCTGCGTCATAGTATTTAGCTCCAGCAGTCCCACACTTCCTGCACAATTACAATTTAAAAGGGATATATCAGATATCCTATGAGCAAGTTCCTATTGGCAGCCCTCTGATGAGACGGTACTATAGGAGGTCCTTATGAAACATCTTTCCACTGGTATGTGACAGTGTAACTTTCTGGCTGGCTTTTTACCAGTTTCTGGTAAGCGCACTTTATTTGCAGTGGTGGATACTCAGTTTGCTTGATTGAAGACGTTTACAAGCACTAGACACTTTATTATGATTATACGAACATACTTTTACATTCATTGATTTATATAAGCACTGGACACTTTCAGTGGTCTACCACTGATGCTGGACTATTTACTTCTTAAACCACATTAATTTAAGGTTTACTTATAGTCACTTTTTCATTGATGTTGGACTATTCATTTTTTACATTTTATTTATTTATATATATTTTGTTTTAACGCTGCACTATTTATAACATATACTGCTACAATTTTGTCTGATTGGTGTGCTAGCAGCTGTCATTCATTTGGAGAAAGCAATGTATTTCCTCATATATAGTATACTCTTATAGATGGGCCTGAGCCCGCTCACCCAACCGGATAAACGACTGTAGAAGAACAGTCCCACTGCTTAAGTGATGATGATGATGAGTCTGGAGATGGTGGAACACTCCTGCTCTCTGTTCCTGGAATCGGCCTCCACTGCACTCCTCCTTGCAGTTCTCCCCGATCGATTGCTACAGCTACCTGCTGGGTCTGGAACAAACTCAGTTGCTAGTAGGGCTGGTCCTGCAGATCATCTGCCAGAACACTGTAAAAATGCAGCCCGCTGGAACACTGTAGGTAGGCTGCAGGCCGCAACTCTGCTGTAAGAGCGCACAGGGTCCTGCCGATCGATCACCGCCGTCCAAAGAGGCTGCAACAAGCCACTCCCTTTTCTTAAATAGACTCTCCTATGAGGCACTGTTCTTCCCTGGAGCCTTCCTATGCAGTGTGGCCCGATGGGAAATGAAGTCCTTCCACAACAGAGTCTGATAATAAGTCTCACTGGTACATTACAAGCCGCACAAGGCATTGATCCCATACGATTCCATTCTTCAGCTAATAAGCTCAGCACTAGGTGAGCTCCTACATTATACCTACAGGCACGAATGTCCTCAATGCCAGAAGTATAACACTTGACTCCTGGCTACATATGAATTGGCAAGAAAAAGGAGGGATGTGAAAAAACAATCCATATGAAAAGTGAAGTGAAAGCATATGAAACAAAAAAAAAATTCATTCCTTTTTTGTTTATTGGTTTTTGTAGATACAGTTTTTCAGATTTATAAGAATGGATTATTTAGCCACAGGCTTTTTATTAAAGGAGGAATACAGGATTATTACAGCCACTAATACAATGATAAAAAAGTTAGCCATCTAGGGGAGACTTGGTGGTAGAACATGTGCTTCAAAATTAAATATGTCTGTGTGTTTCACCTGAAAACATATGCTAATAAGGAGAAGATCTATGGAATTATATCATTAGACACTGAAGCATGTAACGTGCATGATGTTCTCATTGCCTGGTACCAGTGGAGATGTGCAACAGAGGCTATATAAGTTTGGCATTCTGGCAGACAAGTGGCATATTCATTGTATACTGTGTGTGATAGCACAAAACATTGAGAATATGTTTCTTAACAGAACTGCAAAAGTAGATTAAAGTGCAGGGATTTTATAGTGGGGACAGAATTTTTTTTAGTTAGGAAATTACCTGAAATAAGAAAGAAAAGTAATGAGAGAACTGAAAAATTGTAATTAGCTAGGATAAATAGAGGCTGTAAAGTTATTAGGGTATATAAGAAAAGCTCATCAAGGAAAGTACTGTAGCGGAGAAAGAATAAGGACATGACGATAATGATGAAATAGTGATAAGCAGAGATGGAAAGTTGTAAAGTTCCTGTGAGATATTAGCAACAGACGGAAATTGCTAGTTTCATTAGAATTCATGGAGGAGATCAAAAGTAGGGAATAGATAATGGTTTCTTCCTAAAGAGAAGATAATTGCACAATAAGAAAAACAGAAAAATAATTGGATGGGAAAAGAGTTTACTGAATTTGGCTCCATGCACACTGTATCTCAAAAACTACAGTTGTTGGTCGTTTGGGCGTTTTTTGTTAACAGCCCAAAAACGCCACTTTATTTTATCCTACGTGTCCATGCACACATGGTCGTTTATTGTCTTTTATCAGCAGTGGCATTTTTGGGCTGTTATCTGAACGCCCTGAATTGGCGTTCAAAAGTCGTTCTCCTGACCACAAAATACGCCAGACGCCGGTTAACGCCGGTAAACGCCGGTTTATCGGCGTCTGGCGTTTTTTGCAGTCAATGGAAGCCCATGAAGAAAAAAAAAATGCTGACTTACAAAACACTGCAAATAGAAAGTTTTGTAAGCAGCGTCTCCTGCCCGACGCTGAAGAGCCCAGATAG
This sequence comes from Glandirana rugosa, assembly GCA_018402905.1. Lineage (NCBI taxonomy): Eukaryota > Metazoa > Chordata > Amphibia > Anura > Ranidae > Glandirana > Glandirana rugosa. The sequence continues at coordinate 808,026 of BLSH010058087.1, forward strand.
CGTCCAGTGTGCATGGAGCCTAAGACTATAAGCTAGAATTTTTACATAGTTAGTCAGGTTGAAAAAAAGACACAAGTCCAACTAGTTCAACCAAAAAAAAAAAATAATAATAATAATAATTTATATATAACCAAACCATCCCAATTTAATAAACTCTTTTGCGTTAACCAAGCAAAACAGTAATGTATGTAAAAACCCATTATGCCTTATATTTAATAATATAACATTTTTTTTTGGCAGGGAGAACCTGGAGATCCTGGTGAAAGAGGAAGCCCTGGAACAAGCGGACAAAGGGGACTTACGGTTAGAGATAATATTAAATAAGTATTTATTCAAATAAAAGTATTTGCAGACAGAGGTTCTAACCATTTTCTACTAAAAAGGTACTTTTAATGCTGCTTGTGTTGATGTTGGAAGGAAATGTCTTTATTGGGTGCGCAGACATCAACAAAACTTTACAGGCGTTTTGAACTCTCCACTGTGTCCAAAACTACAAACAAATGATATTGTTTAGCATTTGACACTTCCAGAAGTGTCCGATTCCAGAGTCCCCTAACTCTGCCCTGTGGTTTCCACCTCTGGTCTATATGTCACCAAAGGACACGGAAGTGACTTATGGAACTGCAGATAGAACCACAGAGCAAACGGGGGCTACTTATCTGAAACACTCTGAAGTGTTCTATATGCTGAAGTTTTTCTAGAAAGCTCCTTGACGCAAAAGAGTTTGTTCAGATAAAGTGTCTGATTTACAATAAATTGTGTGGATACTTTCTTCAGTTATCCAATCTTGAAAAGAAAATACATGTTTTTTTTTCACCTGCACATTGTTGGTCATTCAAGGTGAAAAGGTATTTGCTTTTAACATTACTGAACAAATGAAGTGAATATATTCATATATTTTATTTTGTGAAGAATATCAACTCCTTCAGTAATTCAGCCCAAGTATATCAGACACACAGTAGGTGCATGACTTTTTTTTTAAAAAAGTCAGTTTACTTGTAGACTCGCATTGTGAAAAGGAGCAGTAAAGCACAACCATTTTGTAACTCCGCAAAACAAGAAATATAGCCTGTGTCTGTAATGGGCATATATTGCCTATTTATATATGTAGATTTATGTATACATAGAAAAATGTTTTGAAATATTATTAAACAAAAATAAGATCATTTACTTGAATCTGTTTCCTTTTCATGTACAGTTTATCTAAAAAAAATCTAAAAATACTATACATATCTATTAACCAACAGAAATAGTCTAGATATATATACATCTGTGTTCCTAAAAATTTTAAAGGAAATTTAGAACTTTGCATGTTTTAAAAGGGAGAAGATGGAAAGTCTGGCGTTGGAAAAACTGGCCAAAAAGGAGCAAAGGTGAATACCATAAAATAATAACCGATTTAACCTAAATCTTGTGCTATTTATTATGCAGGAAAAACAAACAGGGCAAAGACATACTGTATGGAAAGGTGATTAATGCAAGCTACAATGTCTCCTGGAGTCAATTCATGAGCTCAATGCTGATCTCTATGAGCTGCGGGCAACTATGGTGGTCATTGTGTTAGTGGGCTAGTAGTGTCCTCTGGATAGCAGATCCCCATTATTGCCTCTATTTAAAAACTCTCCCCAGATATAAGATCCCCCCACCTAAATTCATTAGCTTCCCTCTACCTCCTCCTCTGTAGGCTTAGATATTCAGATACTTTCTTTTTGGAAGCAAATCTGGAGTTCAGAAGGCTGGCTGCTCGGGATAGTGATTTTATAATGTGACCCAGGCTCTCCAGGTTCTGTCGCCTCTTTCCCTCGGCAGTGGATCCCCTCCTTGGGCACTGCGAAGTACGTGGGAGCAGGGGATGTTGATGAATCTTTGCAAGCTGGAGGTGTTGAAGGGTAGATAAAGGGGGCAATCTCATACCAGGTAGTGGGAGAACTGTTTCCTGCTCAGAAAGACTGAACTAACTGCCAGACCACAGCCAGAGGGAACCATAATGCTTAGTAGTTTCTACTTAAATGTAGCTTGCAGTAAAGGACCAGTGTCAGAAGATGCAAATACAAAGTTCTGGCACATTCTAGTACAAAAAAAAGACCTGGGTACAGCCATGTATTCAGTCATTGCTACTAGTCATGCTGTGGTCTCATTTTTAATTGGGACATTTTTATTTTTATTTTATACCGTATTAAAATATGTCTATATTTAACTGTAATCAGTCCGAATACCTAAATGAAGAACTGTACCTGGTAAATGTCCTACTCAGATAAAGAATCTATATTCATTTTTATCCCCAGGGTGATCGTGGATTTCCAGGACTCAGTGGAGTAAAGGTATTTATTTATTTATGTATTTATTTATTTCAGGTATTTATTTCATTTTTAGTTCAATAAATAAAAAAGAGGAAATGAAAAAAAGGAGGAGGAGGGGGGCAAGAGATGCAGGGAATATTCAGAAACATAAGAACATTTTGTGATTGTAATGTTCAAATTTTAATTTATGCATTAATAAAGAACAGGTAAAGAGTAAGAAAGACTTAGCAGGTGAAATACAACTGCAGGTGTGCATATAGTGGTAGTATGTTATAAATATAATCTACAGAGTCTAACCAAATGTACTCAGGGGAGCACATTACAGCAGGGATAGGGCCCTTCTGTATGCTCTCCAACATGTTCATAAGGTGCGAGACTTTACGGCATCGTTGCTGCCCTCTACTACCAAGGTCTTTAATGACATAATATCATTGACTATCTGGAACCACTCCAAAATAAGTGCAGGAGAGGTTGACAGTGACAGAATATGGCCACACATGTCGCCAAAAGGCAATGTCTTAATATGCCTTTTTTGATTTTGGAAATGGAACCAGAAATCATTGATAGGAGAATTTTTTCCTGGAAAAATGGAGGCAAAGATAATTTATGATAATTTTATATAAAACATTTTCTCCATTCTTAAAAAGATTTATTCAAGTTTTGTTCCAATTTAGAGAAAAGGGAGGGTCTCTCTCTGGATGCCCCCTCACTCAGTATACAGTATAACTGGGACACTGTATGATTGGGGTAGAAGATCATGTTAGCAAGTTATCAATTTATGTTCATTTTGTGTATGTGTATGCAACCTGGTTAGCAGATCTTTCATGTTTAATAGTACTGCATGTCAAATGAACTGTTTGCAGATGTTGTTCCATGGTACACCATACTCTTGCAGCATACTTTTTTTTTTACAACACAGGTTTTTACAGAGACAAAGCACTTCAGCTATAGAGTTAAACGAAACTCCAGCCAAACATATAAATAAACAGATGAAACAGACATGTGAGCAGTTTTACCTGCCATACAGACTACATAGTCATAATTCATAAACATGCCTATTCCCCATTGCAGTGATGTGCCTGCTTAGCATCATCACACAGCTGAAATCCCACCTGAATAATCTTCTGTAAGATTCTAACCCCCACCGCCCAGCATAACACCACATAACTTCATGAATAAACTGTGTGAAGAATTATGGAAAGTTAAAGCAAAATTTCTATCAGTTAGGCTCAGTTCACAGTGCAGTGATGTGGGAACCCTGCAAATCCACTGCAGGTTCTCGCATCGCTAGTCTCCCGTCGGCAGTTCACACTGCCCTATGCAAACTGAAGTGAGGTGTCAGTACATTGTTAACGGCACCCCCTTTTCAGTTCACTCACACAGGAATCGGATCTCATGGTCTGAACCACCATGTGATCCGATTCTGACCCTGAGAACAAAAAGGGTCCTCTGCGAGTTTGATCCGATTGCGATGCAATCTCAGCCATACTGTCTTTATGGCTGAGATCGCATCGCACAGAGATCGCATGTGACTCAGTATTTTATATTTTTATATACTTTATTTTTTAACTGAATACATAATTGGAGAAACAGGCATTTGCTGTGCTTGGCAGTATTTTTTTTATAAAATTTAAAGGACATTCAAGGACACAAATGCAGATAAAAGATAAAAAAAGATATCTAAGATGCTGATTACAAAAGTTATAAGAAAAATGGAAAAGAAATGGAGAATCATAAAAAGTGATCAACAATACAGACTGGCAGACAGAACTAAAAGAGATACACAGTGCTAAGGCCTTATAACAGTGGTTCTCAACTCCTGTCCTCGGGGCCCACTAACAGGCCAGGTTTGCAGGATAACTGAAATACATCACAGGTGATACCATTTGCTGCTCAGTGATTGCAGTATTTTAGTCTGCATCTCCCCAAGGAAATACTTAAAATCTGGCCTGTTGGTGGGTCCAGAGGACTGGAGTTGAGAACCACTGCCTTATAAGGTAAGTTCACCATTCATAATATGTTACATGTTACACCCATATTCGGGGTGTAACGTGTTATGAATGCAACAGTTCCCGCACCTCCCCGATTCCCGCTGTGGCAGCTAGTGATGGATCTTTTTTAAAAAAAATTACCCGGCCACGTCACTTATTCACAGCTCTCTGTGAATGGGAAACGACAAGGTCAGGCAGCCTTTGCGGCTGTGGGCTTGTTGTTTTCAATGAACTACTATCGCGCTGTGAGCGCTGTGGTAGTTCATTCATTCTTCCTGTCAGCATGTATTGGCTTTTTCCATACGAGGTACAAGCAAGCCTACACACTGACAGGTCTGCAGGAGACCTGAATGACATCATGAATGATGCTGATCGCTGGTACAATGCTTTACGGGCTCCTGCAACAAAAAATAATAATTGCACATCTTTTTTTACCTGCAAAAAAATGTGCATTTATTGTTTTTTTCTAAAAAGGTGAACTTATCCTTTAAAGAATAAGTTCACTTTTAGTATTACAACCATCTACCCTTTACTTTAAAAAAGTGGAATTGCAATGTTTTTATTTTGCTCGAAGGTCACTTAAATGCTGCCATAAAGTGTTTTTTTATGATGGTTTGAAGTTATGATTTAATCTGCACTGTTGTACTGTACATAGTGTATGTACTGTGATCACTCAAATCTCACAGCCTTCTACCCTGCGTATGGGTCTTTGCAGTAGCTGACTACACCCACATGGCTGTGGGGTGTTTGGCTCTCATGCCTCATCTGACTAAGGCTCCTCCCATCCTGGCATTTATATGGGCACTAGCTCCACCCATTACATTACTACAGGAAGGCTATGTCTAAAAGGGGACTTAACACCTAATTACATAATTCCCTGTTACCTGCACCTGCTTATAAGCGGGTGTTATTTTTTTTACAGCTGATTAATGTAAAATCAAGACATCTATATTTCCGAAAAAAAAACAAATACATCATAACTGTCCTCATTTTCCACTCATTATTCAGTTGCAAGGAATCTTAAATGTAGCAGATTCCCCGTAGGAGCTGCTGGTGGATAGGGATCTGCCACCCTGCACAGCCAGGCACACCGAATTGTCCACAGGCTCACTGAGACAGGAAACAGTCCATGCAGCTTTGTTTTGTTTGTTTTATTTAAGTGTTAATAACTTGGATGGGGATAGGGGTATTATGGTATGCCCACTTGACTGGAACAAAGTCTCTTCAGGGACATTTCAACTATATACACTCACTATGTATACTCCTATTCCTCCAGCACATCACTTGCTTGCAAAAACACTCAGGCCCAGCTGGAACACTGTTTTGGGGGGATCTGACAGAGCACTCTGTCAGATCCAGCAAAAACCCATTACGGGCAAGGACTACGGGCCCCTTTGGTGTGTAGAAAAGTTCCAGTGCCCAGTGACCTTTCTGTGGCTACTGATCCCAGCACCACCTCTTCAGACGCTGTCAGCCCACCTGCTGCAGCTTCCCCCTTCACTAGCTCTCCTGGCTAATCTTCCACAGTCCTCCTAGACTGACTCTACAGCCATCCAAGACTGGCACTACCCAGTCCTCTCAGGCTGTCCCTCAGTCCTCCCAGACTGTCTCTCACTCTCCAGCTACCTGGCTGTCTTCTCCCTGGAGATTTCCTGGATGTGCTCGCTGGCTACTGCAGTCCTCACACCTGCTCCTGTGCCTCTGGACAGGCCTCTGTTCCTCCTCCTGTTTTGAGAGTATCTCTCAGCACCCGAGCCCCAGGCCCAAGGTCACCACCCCAGACTAGGGGGCTACCCTCATGGGCCGCCGACAGCCTCCTTAGCACTCCATCTCCAGATTCCACCCAAACTCACACTGCCACTGCTGGTCTGACCCAAAGTATTTAAGAGGTACTCTCCCCCTGTCAGCCCATTTGGCCGAGGACAATCCCATTCTAGCACACTAGAGGGTGCTACACTCACCCCCCCACCCCCCCAGAAAGCAGCCCATCCCCATGGCTGGGAAAAATTGCCCAGGATCAAGGGCAAGCCATAACAAAATAAAGGGAGGGGAGAGGGAGACAACTTGGAAGAGGCTATTCACAATTAAATTAAGCATGTAGAAAAATAGACAGGTACTCTTTAGAAAAAAAAACATATGTACACCACATATTAACAGTATCTACCAGTATCTATCAGCAAACTGTAGAAAATGTTGAGTTCGTGATGAGCAGGGTGAACAGCCATCCACAATGATACCTGCAATAGAATAGACAAAAAAAAAAAACACAATCCTACCACTACTGGCTAACTATTCACACATTTTGTCAGCAGGGGGTTATAGGCCTGCTGGCAGAAAATAAACATTTAAACACAATTTTTTTTTCTCAGAGTCTCTGATGGGAGGAGCCCCTCCCTTTGCTGTTGCTATTTTCAAAAGAGCTTGTGCCAATGTCCTAGGCCTCACCCAGAGTTCTTCAGCAGGGAATGGAACATCCACCTGGAACAAGGTAGGGTGCTAGGCCAGCCTAGTCCATAAAAGCAAAAACACAGGCAGCAACTCTCCTCCATGCTGTCCATGTGAAGATCTCTACCTGCAAGCTGTGCACTCCACAACAGTCCTTCACAGGTAGAAATCCAGATTGGGCAATATTTTCAAGCTGTCATCAGCTCTTCAGATAGTGACAGAGTGGCTTCTGACGGGCTGTCCCGCTTTCACAACCACCACTCTGTCTATGTAGATTGCCCTCCCCAGCCTCCATTCCTGGCAAATGTCCTGAAACTGGGGCTAGATCTCCTCACAATCTGGCACCTGCAGAGGCTTAGGGATGCCCATGTACTCCCACGCCAGGTCATACGCCCACTCTCTCTGGGAGTCTTCAATGATGTCTATGATGTCAAGAGGTACATAGGGGTAGTCCAGACTCCACTCCAGAGCCGTTTTGGGCTACACCTCCCTCTGGCATCTGGAAAACCTGGGCAGTTCTCTTGGCTTCCCTTTTCCTGGAAGGACACAAGCGTTGGGTGACCTCACTACCCACGGCTTTTATTCAGCTTCTCTGGTCTGGATGGTAGAGGATCTGTTAAAGAAAGTCTGTCTGACACTGACTGGGATCTTTGCGGCTCCTCCAGTGCCTTCAGTTGGATCTGCTCCCTCACACCTGCTCCTGAACGGCACATTCAACACCTTGGGCAGGACTTCCACCTTCTCCTAAAGGTATCCCCACTCCTACTCTTTTTCGAGCTACTGTGTGACAACCAATCCGCAAACTCATCATCCAAGGGCTCGAACTCTGCCTGCAGTCTGGGTGACCCCCAGAATATAGATATAATTACCTGGATGTAATTGCCCAGCAATACAAAAAATATTCTGCAGATACTTGATAATTGTGACTGCTTAATCCTGACTACCTTGCCTAAGATAAATCTCTTAATTAATATTTGCTGGCCATGATTGTATTTCAATGATTCACAGGGAGTACAAGGAGATCCTGGAGTATCTGGTGTGCGTGGGACAAAGGGAGTCCCGGGAAGAACAGTAAGTATATCTTGTCAGTTATTTATAATATGTTTAAGAAGACGAAATGTCTAGGTATCTAAAGGTAACAATGCACCCTTTTAGTTTGTAATCTAGAACAGTTTTAACTGATTGGTCTTTTAGCAAGTCATGAGCCTGAGTTTAAATGGCTTTCTCAGTATCATATACTGCAACAACCATGGAAGTGTACAAGCTGTATACTGGTAGCACAGGGCATGTTTCTTTGAATGTGTGCTCCCTTTTTACTTCTACAGTATATTAAAAGCTCCAGCTCTGTGCTGCTGTTCCATATTCATTACAACCTTAGGCTAAATTTTCTATAGAAGTAATTATTGTAGGATTATGCTGATTTTATTATTTAAGTTTATTCTGTTAAAGTATAGATCAGGCCAATAACAAATACTTTTCAACACATTGAATTGTGATCACTAATTCCGAGGTTTATTATTTAGATCATTTGCAATTTTAAAGCCTAACTTCAAAAGGCATTTTACCATAAAACTACCATATTCAATGTAAAATAAGATATTATATGATTATGCATAAGGGGAACCCGTGTTGAGAGAAATAGAGAAGCTACTGTTGTTGACTTCCATTTAAAAATTATAGTTACTTGGTTATTATGTTGATTTGATATCTTGTTTTGAGTTACTGACCAGTAAGCAAGCCTGTATCTCTGTGTCTTCACTGGCTTCATACTTGTTTCAGGTTAGTAACTTAGAAAGTACTGAAGTCTCAGGGACAGCAAGATAGGCAGGAAACCAGCATTTTCAGATTAGGCTCAGCAATGTTTTTTTCCATATTTCAGAGCAGAAACCCTTTAAACAGACCCAACCGTATAAAAAAAACTTTTGTAAGTAAAATGCACATACTTGCAGCAGCTCCTAGATCCTTGCTTTAAAGCTAATATCCTGACCATTCAATCAGGAAAAGCTTCATTACTTCCTGATACTGCTGAGTCTTCCTATTGGTCAGTTATGCTGCCAATAATAGAGGTGGTCCAACAGAAATGTCAGGGGAACAAAGGGGCGGCAAGTGGTGGTGCTAACTTGAAGTGTCGGAGCTTTGCCTGTCAGAAAGCCTCAGCATTTGGCCTTATTATGTAGTATTCAAAGATATGTACGGGCAGCTCTTGATGCCTGTACTTTATACTCACAGCAGTTTTGTTTTTTTGTTTTTGTAATGACTGGTGCTCTTTAAGTCACCACATATACAGCTGAATCTACAGCAATTCTTATAGGTTCTAATGTTTTAAAAAGCATCATCATCAAATTGTTAAAAAAGATCACAATTAAGCCATCTATTATTTTTGTACAGTATCTTTACATTCCAATGAAAGTTCAATTGCACTTAATTTTGCAGTTATTTTGGATGCTAGATTTAATTTCTGTTTTAAAATGTTTCTGTTTTATTATAATATTAATATTTATAACTACAGGTAACCCCAGGTATAGGAAAACCTGGAGATCCAGGACAACCAGGACCTCGTGGACGAAGGGTAACTTCCCATCATGATTAAGTCTTTCTATGCAGATTATCAAGGACTGTTATCATTTTAGGTTGTTCCTTAGAGAAAGGACCACTGAAAATGTGTTGATATCACCTAATTAACATGCTAATGAAATGTTTCATTACATACTTTATTTATAGCCAGTGACATCATCGCTGGCTCTCTATGCAGTGCAAAGTTGGCAGGGTGCTGCTCCCTCAAGAGCTCTCAGCCTTGATACAAGCAGTGTACTGCCTCTTAGAAGTAATTAATCAAATATTATAATGTCACGAATCAGTGTTAGTCTGGATGAGTGGGCCTTCCTAGGCAGGCTGCATATGCATGTAGGTGCCCTAGGTGGTTTCCCACATGAAATACTGAGCCGTCGTAATTAAAAGAACTAAAATCCTATAAATGAAAAGTATGGGCCAGGGACAGAAAGTTTTGGGAAATAAAGAGTTAGATGAGTCTGTAGGTCCTCTAACCTGGAAATGAGGCAGTTCAAACAAACTTGCTGCAGCATCTAATAAGAAGCTCACAGTGTTCACTGAAATCAGAGTAAGCAATTTCAGCAGAGGAGAGGAGCATGTACAACAGTACAAGTCTGAAGGTGAGGCTAGAGTCCAGCTTTAAGCATGGTACATTGCTTTGACCAATTTGTAATGATAAAGTAGTTATTGGAGTGCTTGGATACACTTCCTGGAGGGTCAGATGGTGGTGAGGTTACCAAAGATATACATACAGCAGTATGGTAAATGGCGGATTAGTAAAACCATCCATGCAAAAAAAAATAAAAATAATAATAAATATGGGAAAATGAAAAAAATAAAATGTAATTAATAGAGTCCATACATCTTGGGGTTTACCTAGTGATTAGGATCCCAATGAAAGTCACTATGTTGGCAGCCAGCTGTAAGAGTAGAAGACAGGCCTGTGTTCAAAAGAAAAGGAGAAAGAAGTGGTGCCAATCTAAGTGTACAGGGTGGGCTATTTATATGGATACACCTTAATAAAATGGGAATGGTTGGTGATATTAACTTCCTGTTTGTGGCACATTAGTATATGTGAGGGGGGAAACTTTTCAAGATGGGTGGTGACCATGGGGGTCATTTTGAAGTCGGCCATTTTGAATCCAACTTTTGTTTTTTCAATAGGAAGAGGGTCATGTGACACATCAAACTTATTGGGAATTTCACAAGAAAAACAATGGTGTGCTTGGTTTTAACGTAACTTTATTTTTTCATGAGTTATTTACAAGTTTCTGACCACTTATAAAATGTGTTCAATGTGCTGCCCATTGTGTTGGATTGTCAATGCAACCCTCTTCTCCCACTCTTCACACACTGATAGCAACACCACAGGAGAAATGCTAGCACAGGCTTCCAGTATCCGTAGTTTCAGGTGCTGCACATCTCGTATCTTCACAGCATAGACAATTGCCTTCAGATGACTCCAAAGATAAAAGTCTAAGGGGGTCAGATCGGGAGACCTTGGGGGCCATTCAAATGGCCCACGACGACCAATCCACTTTCCAGGAAACTGTTCATCTAGGAATGCTCGGACATGACACCCATAATGTGGTGGTGCACCATCTTGCTGGAAAAACTCAGGGAACATGCCAGCTTCAGTGCGTAAAGAGGGAAACACATCATCATGTAGCAATTTCGCATATCCAGTGGCCTTGAGGTTTCCATTGATGAAGAATGGCCCCACTATCTTTGTACCCATTATACCACACCATACCATCATTTTTTTGGTTCCAACAGTCTTGGAGGGATGTATCCAATGTGGGTTAGTGTCAGACCAATAGCGGTGGTTTTGTTTGTTAACTTCACCATTCACATAAAAGTTTGCCTCATCGTCCCGGGATTCAAATGCGTCTTCTAAAACAAGTCACTACTCCGTTTGAAAATACACTTACCACTTCAATTGTTTGTTTTGGTGGCGATAACCAGACTGTGATTGGGTGTAACCTA
>BLSH010058087.1:823596-844351 GCA_018402905.1 Glandirana rugosa
CGCCCCCCCCCCCCCCCCATCCTTTTCACCTCTAACCCTATCCCCCTCTGTTTTTTTTTACAACCCTTTCCATCTTCTTATGAGTATTACTTCTTTTATCTTCTCTTTCTTTGAAAACTGAATTGGCTTACTTGTACACACTCTTGTGGAATTTATATATAGGTGAATATGCTGCTATAGATGTTCAGTCAGTTGTTGTGCACATGGGAGGTTTTTTTTTATACATGCCTTTTGGTCTCCATTACACATTACTGAATTGCCCATACTATTTTGAATGCACAATTTATTATCATTCTAATTTGACCATAAAATTGTGCTATTTGTCTGTGATGGTATACCCTTTACAAACACTTCCTTATTTGGCAAAAGTGGCTATACTGTAATTTAAAAATAATTAATAAAAATTATTGAAACCAAAAAAAGTATGTTTTGCCTGCAGAATAAAGAGTAAATATTTACCTTTTTTCACTGCCCATGCCATAGATCTTAAATCCCAAAGCTAAGTTTGCTAAAAAATGTCAAAATCAAACACTTTTTGAGCACTTTTTGCGATGATTCAGCACTGCGTGATTTTAACTGACAATTGCGCGGTTGTGGGACGTTGTACCCAAACAAAATTTTCGTCCTTTTTTCCCACAAATAGAGCTTTCTTTTGGTGGTATTTTATCACTTCTGCAGTTTTTATTTTTTGTGCTATAAACAAAAAAAGAGCGACAATTCTGAAAAAAAACTATATTTTTTACTTTTTGCTATAATACATATCCAAAAAAATATATATATAAAACCAAATACATTCATCAGTTTAGGCCGATATATATTCTTCTACATATTTGTGGTAAAAAAAAAATTGCAATAGGCGTATATTGATTGGTTTGCGCAAAAGGTGCCACATTTACAAACCATGAGAATTCATTTATGGCGTTTTTACTTATATTTTTTCTAGTAATGGCGGCGATCTGTGATTTTTATCGGGACTGCGATATTGCGGATGGCGGATTGGACATTTTTACACTTTTTTGGGACCAATGACATTTATACAGTGATCAGATCTAAAAATAGCCACTGATCACTATGTAAATGTCACTGGCAGGGAAGGGGTTAACACCAAGGGGGTGATCAAGGGGTTAAGTGTGTTCCCTCACTGTGTTCTAACTGTGTGAGGGATTGGCTGGCAGGGGCGTGACAGATCTAACTGATCCCGATGACAGGGATCAGTAGATCACTGTCATGCCGCCTGTCAGAGCAGGGAACCGCCGTGTTTACATCGGTGGTTCCCCATCCTTCCTCTTTAGAAGGAAATCACGGGGAGCCTGACCCGCGACCCCACTCAAGCAGAGTTTATAGACGGCGATCTGCGCTGTGGAGCCAACTTGCCTCAGTAAATGTACGTGAGTCAGTCGGCAAATAGTTAAAATGCAAACATGGCAAACCATGTTCACTCATCTAAGAGGTCTGTCTTTACCATTAGTGCCAGACAGGCATTACACTGGGCATAGCCCACTAAAGCAACATCAATTGCTGGCAAGGTCGAAACCGCCAATAAAGCTATGACAAAACATCACAGAGCGGGTGGGTGTTCAACTCTTCTGTAAGCTGAATCTCCTTAGGTCAGTGGGACGTGCCTCAGAGTAACTTTTTCCAAGGTTCAGGCTCACCCTCTCACCTCATGTCATTGTAGCCAATCTTGATGGAGCAACTTAACCAACCTGCATTGGATCAACACCCACTGTAATGCCATGCTTCCATCAGTCAAGGCTTCCTTTCCCTAAGATTGTGGCTATGCAATATATAAATCACATTACTGAGATGCTATTGGTGGAAGTTGAGAACAGGATTGAGAATTACTGCCCTAGCTGTGGTTTTAACATTTTTTTTCTGTTTACTGAACAGCCATGTGAATTGATTGACTTTATCCGTCAGACATGCCGTAAGTATCAATCTACTGTATATCTGATTATCATTATGCTGAGTAATGTATATGTGTCTGCGTGCAATTGTCTGCCATACCAGGTTGCTTTTTGATAACATGATATAATTAAATGTCATGAGCTTAATTCACTAATGGCTACTTGCATATCTCAGCGTCCTGATTGTTGTGCATGCACAAGCAAATTGTAATCACACAAAATTTACTATGCATCCATGATGTTCTTGGACACGCATGCACAGCCTATAGCATATATATGTGAAATGTGTGGCCTGGTAGTTCACACTTCTTCCTTGCTGTATTTGAGTGCCCAGTTTGAATCTCAATCACAACACTATCTGTATGGCATTTGCACATTTTCCCTGTGCTTGCGTGGGTTTCCTCTGGGTACCCCGGTTTCCTGCCACACATCAAAGGAATGATGTTTAGTTAATTGGCCTCTCATAAATTGGCCCTAGTGTGTGCATATGTATGCGTGTGATATAGGAACCTTACATTGTAAGCTTGTTAAGGGAGAAGGCCGATGAGAATATGTACAGTATGTAAAGCTCTGTGTAAATTTTCGATATTCCATAAATACCTGTAATAATATGAATACAGTTACTGACAAGTATGCTATGGAATATACATGCCACCATCTGAACATACACCATAAAAATGTGATATGGGTCCATATAGCTGATGTTAGCAATAAATTCATATACCATGTAGAAATGAAACCACAAGTGTACAGGGTGGTCATTAAAGATTACTGGAGCGCTGGGCTGTGGAGGGATCGGGAGGGACTGGCTCAGCCTCTCAGTAGATCACTGAGAGGCTGATATATGGTTAGGATCTTTCCTTGAGCCTAGACCAGCTGAGTGACATCAGCCGATAGTGGACTTTACCCCACTGAAGGCTGACAACGGATCACAGGAGTGGAGAACGAACTGCACTCCTGTGACCTACAAGAAGTATAGCCAAAATAGCTCTGGCTATGCTTCTCTTTAGCGTCCTTGGGTGAGGGACCTCTTTTCCTTCAGGGAGAAATAATTAGCTTTAATAGTTTATTATTTTACTTCAAATTCTTCAATCAACTTCTCACTTATTTCTAATACAGCAATAGAAGCAGTTCATGTGGTCAATGTAACCTTTATAAAACCTTGGGAGCCATTCTCAGACCCCATGCTGTGGGGGTCATCTGTAATGTTGCTTCGCACACTGGATCCTGCTTGGGCACTCACATCCGCTAAAGCTTATGTTTTGGATAGAATAAGGGTGGGTTAAAATCCTTGTCGGGTTATTTTATGCCATCTGTGTACTAGTGGGGATACTTCCCTTCTTTTCTTATACCAGAGAAGCAGCAGGATGTTAGAGGAAATCTTCCAAAGTTAAGGGAAATTCTCTTCTTAGTTCTCCCTGTAACAGGTGCCCCATGGGAAGATTTAACCTCACCTTTTGTTCTAGTGAAACTCTAAGGGCCCGTTCACACCAAAACAGGGTGTGGGAATTGTTAGTTTTGTCCACGTTTCCACCGCATGTGAAGGTGCTGCCCTTGCGGGACATACTCGGGTGCCTTTCATTTTTAATGGCACCCCAAATGCATCACACAAATGCAGTCCATTTGTGGCCACCAACCCTCATAGTACCACAGTACCATGCAGTTTGTGTGGAACAATTTACAAAAATGGTGCTTGCATTACTTTTTGCATACTCCAGTGTGTTTGGCAGCCCATTCAAATGTATGGGCTGTAAAAATTGGAACGCAAGAGACATGCAGGCCCTAAATCTTTGGTTTTCCCTTCACTTTCTGTCTCAGTGACAGTGGTCAACAGTGCAAATAGAGGGTTGAATCTCCCCATTAGGGACACAGACTAATCCTTCTGTATCCAAAACAAAAAAAAATGCCTTTACATACATATATTGTAAATGGTGAAACAAATCAGAAAAAAAATGAAAGAAGAGAAAAAGCTTGTGTCGCAAATGAGGAAAGAAGGAAGAAAGCAAATGATCCCATTGCATTCTAATTAGCAAATAAAAATGAATTTAATTTTATATTTAATGCATTCTAATACTAATCTACTTCTATTTCTCTTTCAGCTTGCTGTCAAGGTAAGAAGAGTTCAGCTTTTATACTTTGTAATGCCTAAGTATTTAGAAATACACTATATTGTCAAAAGTATTGGGACACCTGCTTTTACACGCACATGGCATCCCAGTCTTAGTACGTAGGGTTCAATATTGAGTTGGCCCACCCTTTGCAGCTATAACAGCTTCAACTCTTCTGGGAAGGCTGTTCAAAAGGTTTAAGAGTGTGTCTATGGGAATGTTTGACCATTCTTCCAGAAGCGCATTTTTGAGGTCAGCCACTAATGTTGGACGAGAAGGCCTGGCTTGCAGTCTCCGCTCTAATTCATCCCAAAGGTGTTCTATCAGGTTGAGGTCAGGACTCTGTGCAGGTCAGTCAAGTTCCTCCAGCCAAAACCTGCTGATCCATGTCTTTATGGACCTTGCTTTGTGCACTGGTGCACAGTCATGTTGGAACAGGAAGGGGCCATCCCAAAACTGTCCCCAAGTCGGAAACATGAAATTGTCCAAAATGTCTTGGTATGCTGATGCCTTAAGAGTTCCCTTCACTGGAATAAGGGGCCAAGTCTAACCCCTGAAAAACAACCCCACACCATAATCCCCACCCTCTACCAAATGACTTAATATGCTTCAAAATAGGGTGGGCTTGGGGCGCAGAGAATGCGTCCAGAGCCCACCCAGGTGTGTTACAACAGCAAATGAATATTTGTTATTGTAACACTGATCCCCCCCCCCTGCCAATAAGGAGGCAGGGTTTGAAACCCATCAGCCGATTGGCTCAAATAACAGGCTATCCTATTGGACGCCTAAGAGAACAGGAGGAGCCGCATGCTGGAAGCCGCCGATGGAGGAGAGGACACGGATCCACTGCATGCTGCCCACTACCCTCCTAGATGGGGACCGACCGGCAAATAGCAAGGGGGGAGGTGCTGCCGGCCACTCGTGGGGGGGTTTTTGTTTCCCCCCCAAAAAAAAAAAAAAACACCAGCGACCACTGCTATGCAGTCTGCATGAAATGTACTAAAATACTATTTAGTCAAACTAACTATGGTAAAACTGCCCTTACTGTGCAAAATTAGAAGGTCTATGCCATATGAATTAGGAGCCAGAGTTGTAAAATGTATGCAGGTTAGTTAAAGGGTAATTCCACTTTCGTGGAAAAAATGGCAAATAGGAAATCTTACTATTTAATTTTACTCTTTTCCATCTGTAGTGCTGTAATTTTTGTTATAATTAAATACAATATGGCCACCTGGAAGCACTTCGTACACCACTGGTATATGGAACACCCCAAGAAATGTCATTGCCTGCTTGTGGGTTGGTTCACTGATTTTCACTGATGAAGTCTTCATTAAGATACAAGTCAGATTTTACGCATCTTCTGCAAGAAAAGTGTAATTTTTGGTGAGATGCTCCCAAAGGGTTAATCACTTCTAAAGGGGTGCACAATCTGTATTTTCCACATTAGAGCCTGCAAGTACACCAGTTGATAATGGCTAATGTTAATAAAGTCGCTCCCTTTCAGATTCACTGTACAGACAACAAACAACCTTTTCTTCAGAGCAGTAACAGATAGGACTTTGTAGCAAAGTTCCTTAAAATCCCTGCACTGTAAATTGATCACACAGATGGGATTGTTTTTTCTCAACAAATTTGGAGTTGTTCCTTAAATTGAAGAGATGCCCATGACGTTCTTCCAAAAAAAAACCCTAATGCTGCGATAGATAATACATAGGGCAACTTGTTCCAACAGCAAAAATCCTTCCTCAATTTCAAAGATAGTCAGACAACTCCTTGGATCAACATTTTGCTATGTTATTTTAATTACATTATAAATATTACTAGCCATTATTAATTTCTGCAATTAAAAACACAGTTACTGGGGGAGATTATTTCACATTTTCAATGCCCTTACAGTAAAGAATGCATTCAATGTGCAGAGGTTACAATTTTTTTTTCTACAGTCTCTAACTGCCCCCTAGCGGGGACCTCAAATCTCCATTGAACTCTCTTTTTAAATCAGTTTGATAAATTCATGGTGATAAAAACAAAACTTGTAGAAAGTTTTACTTTTTTTTGTTAGAAAGCAGCCACAGTCAAAGTAAAACACCCTGCATGCTGCAGAGGACCGCTGAGCAGCAGTCTCTCTGCAGAGTTTGCTCTGCAGGGGGAGCTAAGCTGCTTAGTGAAATAACGTGGACAGCTTCAGTGCTTCTGCTGTGAACTCTGAGGGTTAATTGCTCCACGGTGCTTCCAGCTTAAGAGGTCAGTTGGGTATTGTGTGCTTCTTGTTTGTACCTGAAACAGTGAACAGGGACACACCCCTGCTGTGAGCCGCTCCATGCGGCAGTGTGAACCCAGCCTCAAAAATAGGAAAATACTCCCTGATCGGAAACTGACATTGACAAAAATGTTAAAGTTTTGCCACAGGATGAACAAAGAATGCTAACTGATTATTTACTTTGTTTAGAAAAAGCTATGTGTCCCACCTACCCAACAGAACTGGTCTTAGCTTTGGATATGACCAATGGTATGACACCAGAAATCTTCACAAGGATGATAGAGATGGCCACATCGCTTCTGAGCAACATTGCAATCAGGGGAAGCAACTGCCCCATTGGGGCAAGAGTATCAGTGGTGTCCTACAACACACATACCAAACATCTGATACGTTTCGCTGATTTCCACAGCCAAGAACAGCTGTTATCAGCTGTGAAGAATATAACTCTGGAAAGCTCTGGCCGTCGTGACATCGGAAACTGCATGAGGTTTGTAGGCAGGAACATCTTCAAGAGATCTGTTCAAGGAGCCACTGTAAGAAAGATTGCAGTGTTTTTCAGCAATGGTCCTTCCGAAGATGTTGTTTCCTTAAATACAGCAGTGATGGAATACAGCGCTCTTGGGATTATACCAGCAGTCATTGCGTTCACCCCTGCACCTGCTATCAAACGAGCCTTTTCGGTATGAATCCATATTGAATATCTCAGTGTACCTATTGGCTATTATTATTAGAAAATAAATCTTTTTTAGTCATTCATTTTTAAGGAGATGATTATTCATTTTTTAGGGAGAAGCAGTCAAACTTTAGATTAAGAAAGTTCTCCATACTATTTACCTAGCTACATCTAAGCTATTCAGCTTCCTAAAAGGGATTTTGTGGCAAAGTTATAAAATACTCTAGATGAGAAAAAGTATAAATATGGCTACTGATGTGTATTTTTTGATGAATGCGTATTCTTTCACTGTTTCTACATCTGTCCACATAAATCACATCCGTTTATCTCACAAGTGTTAATGTAAAGTATACCTAAATCCAAGAATAAAAATGTAATTTATTGCAGCTTACCAGTTGTTAGATGTGGAGCTACAATAGTTTTCTGCTAGTTAGAGAAATACATGTTGATCCTGATAGAGATCCAGCAGTTTCCTTGTAATTTCTAGAGTACCAAACTGAAATCTCAAACAATGTTATAAGCTTTCCCAGTTATTTTGTGTGGACTACAAAACCCTTGCCACCAATGTAACGGAGATAAGAAGAGAGTGGTAAGTGTTTCTAGTTCAAATCAGACAAGCTGGTCCTTCATACATATAGCAGAGTGAGTAAGCATTGTCACCAAGAGGCGTGTTATTGGCTGGTAATCTGGAATATATTACATTTTTTAAATTTGGGGTTAGATACACTTCTGTCTCTCCAATAGCAGTGGATGCTATAGCAGACATAGGGGTTGATTTACTAAAACTGGAGAGTGCAAAATCTGTTGCAGCTCTGCATAGAAACCAATCAGCTTCCAGTTTTTTTTTTGTCAAAGCTTAAAGGGTAAGTTCATCTTTTGGAGCATGTATTTAATTTGGAACACTTAACATGTCCCCGCAGCCTCAATCCCCCAAGTGACAGCGAGCAGCCATGTTCTCCGGTCACCCACTGTCACTCTTTGAAAATAACGTGGCTATGCGGGGCTCTAGATGCATGGCCATGTCATTCATTTACAGTCCTCTGTGAATGAGAAACTACAAGTCCTGACAGTCTTTACGGCTGTCAACTTGTAGTTTCAGTGAACCACCATGGCACTGTTGAGCGCTCTGGTAGTTCATTGTCTTTTCCTGTCAGTGTGTACCTGCCTACCTGTACTAGGTACGAACAGACAGATAGACTGAGAAGTCTGAAGGAGTCCTGCATGGTTGGCCCCTGCGCTCTGATGATCACAGGTGCAATGCTTTCCAGGCTCCATGTAAAAATGAAAAAAAAATTTATAAATGCACATTTTTTTTACCTGCAAAAAGATGTACATGTATTATCTTTTAAAATGTGAACGTATCCTTTATTTGAACAAGCTGAAGTTAGTTGCTGATTGGCTACCATGCACAGCTGCACCAGTTTTAGTAAATCAGCTCCACAGTCTATGAAAAGAAGATGATCACAGACAGGGCAGCAGTGAGTTTATCTAGGACAGCGTTTCTCAAACTGTTTTGTCTTGCGGCGCACCAAAAAAATCTAAAAATTTTCACGGCACACCTGGAAAGATTTAACATTTTTTGTGGTGAAGAACTTACATATATATTCAATTTTAAATTTAATGTGAAGGATGTTTCCTGCTTTTGAGAGCAAATCAGATTGAAGCGATTGTAATCTTTGTACTTTTGCTTGTTTCCTTGCTTTTCATTTAACAGTTGCTCTTTCAGCGTTCCAGACATGATTAAGCATTTCTCCATCGCTAAACAACGAACAAACTTTATTTATAAGCATCAAAGTTGGAATGGAACGTTCTCTATTATTATAATATAATTAGAGCGATTGAGTTCTCCTGAGAGCTTGCACAAGTCTCGCGTTATGAAAGGAACCAATGAATGACAAACTAACAGAGATTGCGTTTTTGTATATGTTACTTTTTAACTTTTGCGACATTGATTTACCATTTAATTTCTCAATATGTTCAAGGTTTCAAAACACTAGCAATTTTAAATATTTTTCAAAACTCCCACGGCACACCTGCAAATCTCATGCAGCACACAGTTTGAGAATCACTGATCTAGGATCAGATTATATGTAGCTTGCTCAATAGTGTTTGGAACACTTCAGCAAAATGCAATATACTGTATGACTCAAAACAAGAACACACAAAAACTTTATGTGCTTCCTCTTATTTCCCAGTATTTTAATCATCCTTAGATAAGATGCATAAGGTGCACCTGAATCTACATAATGAGATGTGGACTGTGTGTGGTCAACCATCTCACCAGATGCTCATGGAGCAACATGAATACTCAATAGTGCAGTGTCGATCATTGGAATGGTGCAGAGATTCAAAGCAACTTAGCAAACTATTTGAAATCATGTTAAACTGAATTTCAGTTAAAGTGTAAGATCACCTTTATAGAAAATCTGTAAGGTGAACTTACACAGGACCCCCTTCCCATTCCACCCGGTCCCACTAACCTGCAGTCCTGCGATCCCCCGCACTGACCAATTGGATCGCCACTGTACAGGTCCCAAGATTTGAAATCTCCCATGGCTCGCTCTCCTCTTCATCTGCAGTGACAGGACAGGCTATGTGGGTTCCCATGTGACGGCGCCAACCAAGTAGAATGCTCCTAAATGTACCTCCTTACAAGGTACATTTTGAAGATTAAGCTGCAAGGGATTTTTAAGCCCCGGAAACGCGAAGCGGCGACCCAATGTCTTCTAGTGGGTGATCACCGTGCTCCAGGTCAGCTGAACTGGGGGGGGGGTGAGAAGGGGGTGTAAGTTCACCTTACAGAGTTTTCTGTAGAGGTAAACTTACCCTTTAAAGTTTGCTATGGGGGCTGTCCATTCAGACATGGAGCCGTGGTCTGGTTAGACCCCTCTCTCTCCTGATTGAACTTCAATTGACAGCAGCAGGAGCCTATGGCACCGCTGCTGTGTTTCAGCCAATCAGGAGGGAGAGTCTCGGATGGCCGAGACAATGGTGGACATCCCTGGATAGAGATGGGGCTCAGGTAAGTATTAGGGGGGCTGAGTGGAGCTGCTGCACACAGAAGGCTTTTTATCTTAATGCATAGAACGTATTAAGATAAAAAATCTTCTGACTTTACAACTCCTGTAAGCCATTGATTGCTTGAACTTTCACCAAGATTTAATCTTTTTACCTTTTATTATATACAAAAATCACTTTAATCAATTTACCTTTTCCATCACTTTTTAAAACCATTACTCAAACAGTGACAGAGCAAGTTTTTTTTTTTTTTTTTTGGTCCTAGGCCTATATAAATAGTACAAAACAGACTGATTGTTATAAGGCTTCTTTATTCATAACGTTGGTTTTCAGGAGATGTTCTATTCCTGCTAGAAGGTACTAAAGCAAACCTGTGATTTGGCCATGGTGGGCAAATCAACAGGTTTGCTTTAATACCCACCTTCCCACCAACACATACTCGCATATTTTTCATTTCCCTACATCTCCTAGGAGCACATATCTCTATCGGTGTACTAACATGTGACCACACTGGTTCAATGCCATTATGTGGGGCAGGGGCACAGTCTGTGACTAGAGCGACTCAAGCTTATATAATTCTTACTTTCCTTAAAGTAGGATGTGGTGCCTGCATGCAGTTTCATTTTTTCAAGGGTATATTCCAAGGGTATAGTCAGACTATTTTGTTAAAATGATACACATAGTTTGGAACCTAATATAATATTTATACTTTATTTTAATAGGTAGATGATACAGGAACTTTTAAATTGATTGATATCCCTCTAAGTGCTGATTATAAACCACTATTAAGAACGATACAGGCCTGCACCCTTTGTTTTGGTAAGTATTAAAAAAAAATCATACTTCTTCTATTAAACCAGTTTTTTTATTCATTATTAGAGTCATAATATTAAATTTGAAGCTGTACTTATAGCCAAAACTTTCTATTTTAATTTGGATAGAGAGTTAAAACTTCTGCCATGTTATTTTTTGTTGCTGGCTTACTATTGGGGGAATTTCCCTTTACTGCCTGTCTCAGAGATGCAACATGAAGTTAAAGGAAATTTGCCAAAGTAAGGGGAATTCCCCTATCAGGCAGTTGTCCCCAGAACATGTGTTCCCGTTAAAATATTTTATTCTACCTCTTATTCTGGGGACAACACAAAAATGTTGGCTTTTCCATCAATTTCT
This sequence comes from Glandirana rugosa, assembly GCA_018402905.1. Taxonomy (NCBI): domain Eukaryota; kingdom Metazoa; phylum Chordata; class Amphibia; order Anura; family Ranidae; genus Glandirana; species Glandirana rugosa. The sequence goes on from BLSH010058087.1 coordinate 834,733, forward strand.
TTCTCAGTGACAGATAGATTAATTTTATATGAACAACAGTATGAAATTCAGATATTTAATATGATTCTTTGTTTTATTGCTTCTTTGCACCGCATGGTTGTATGTAGTGCAGATGTTTAAAGAAAAAAATTACTTAACCTTTTATTTGTGCAAATGTCTGAGTGGATCGTACGAATGACCGTTGTATGCGAAATCAATCGTTAGTACGTGCGATTAGAACAGCCGACGTACGACGGTCATACAATGGGAGTTGTATGAGCAAACTAGAAAACTTGGTAGTGCCAACAAGCGGTCATACGACCGTTGTATTGTGTGTACAGAGAAGTTGGTCCAACAAGTTGTATTGTGCAAAACACGCATGCTCAGAAGTCAGGAACGGCCGGATGCTAATTACATGCACCTGAACGTTCTTTCTTTGGTCGTACGATCGTGTAGTGCAGTCAGTATGCTAGCTACAACAGCCAACATACGATTTGAGACGATCGTACGTACGATCGCCGCCCCGTGTGTATGAGGCTATAGTAGGAAAAGTATCAGTGCCTTTGGATTTTGGTTTTGGCAAGGAATTCTAAGTATATAAGTATATAATGGTCAGCAAGGGAACCCTACAAATGGATCCTTCAACAAATGAAGCCCAACCTTTCACTGGAAGCTCATATGACTAGGCTGAAGCTGTCCCCTCCTAGACATATTATGAGTAGGGCCAGCTCACCGGAATAAAAAATATTGCCTAAAAAGCACAAGCAGCAATAAGATGGCTAGGTACAGTCACATAAATTATGAACATGCTGTTGCACCCATATAGAATACATAATTTAGAAGAAACACTATCCATGTGGTCACCAGGAGTTGACATCAAATTTATGAAAAATAATAACAATAACCATGATATCAATCCCTTCTTGTTAGAAAAATTCTAACAAACATTTTTTCAAATACATACTTAGTATAATAGCATCTTTGCAGTTTTGTTGACATAAATAGGTTTGGCCTTTTCAATATAAATAATGGCTCTGCTGTTTATAACCAACTGCCTTCCTTGCTAATACAGTCATTTTCAATTTCAGATAAATGTAATCCAGATCCTCAATGCGTGAACAGACCACTCCAGAAGCCTCCTATGGATATGGCATTTCTGCTGGATAGCTCATACAACATGAGGCAAGATAACTTTGCAGCAGCAAAAGGGTTTATTAGTACAATTGTTGACAGGCTTACTGTCTCAAGCACGGGTGACCGGGTGGCTCTAGTAAGCAACATACCCTCTAACTTTAGGCCAAGTAATGAAGCAAGCCCTCATGTTGAGTTTGATTTATCAACCTATGATAACAACATACTCTTGAAGAAGCACCTATTGAATGTCAATCACCTGCAAGGTCCACCTGCTCTTGGCTTTACCTTACAATGGACAATTGAAAACATTATGTCCAAAGCATCGAATGCAAGGAAGCACAAGGCTATCATCATAATATTATCTGGAGAGACAAGCGAATGGGACAAACAAACACTTGCCCAAGCTTCCCTGAGTGCCAAGTGTCAAGGGTATCCAATATTTGTGCTTTTCACGGGTAAAACTTATAATGATACTGAATTAATGGATCTTCCCAGCATTCCTGTGGATCATCACCTTCTCCAGATCGGTAGAATTCACAAACCAGAGTTTGGATATGCTCTTGGATTTACCCATTCTTTTTTGAACTCCATAAGGCGTAAGTACTTTTGCAAAGAAACAGCCACTAAAACAAACGAAATTAACAAATACACTTACAGTAGATATAAAAAAAAATATAAACATAAATAGATATAAAATATATGACAATGTCTCCTCAGTTGCATATACAGTAATTTAATATTTATCAGCCTACATAAAAGTATCTAAAGGCAAAACTTTAGATTGTCAGATTTGTTTGCCATCTGCGTCCCATTGGGGAAATGTTTCTTCACTTCCTGCCCTGAGACACAACATGAAGTCAGAGGATATCTCTTCAAAATAAGGGGGGATAGCCTCTTATATAGTTGTCACCAGAACAAGTGTCCCCATTCGAAGATTCCTCTTCTATTCCTGTTTTGGTGAAAACTCAGAATTTTGGAAGAAGGGAGAATCAGTGTAGTGGGGACACAGATCTAAATTCCTCACTACTTTATCCAGAATGCTAAAAGGTTTTGTTTTAAGATACAATTTAAAACAAAGTACCATTTTTTTAAAAGCAGCTATGTATTTTCACACATACTGTATATTGTTTCGTAAGCTTTCTTATATAGCATTAAACACTATTTTTTAGCAAAGACAGACTCACACCAATCCTGTTTCTTATTAACAAATCTGTGTTCAAATGTTCTAATCACTAAAACAGATCCAACTGTGATAAAATACAAAGGATTTATGTTGCACTAAGGTATAACTATATGAACTTTTGCATGTGATTCAACTGCCTGGACCCATGATGTAAGAAAGGCCAAAACTATCTACTACTCCACCTTAAGTTCCATATACAGTGAGGGAAAAAAAGTATTTGATCCCCTGCTGATTTTGTACTTTCGCCCACTGACAAAGAAATGATCACTCTATAATTTTAATGGTAGATTTATTTTAACAGTGAGACACAGAATAACAACAAAAAATCCAGAAAAAAACGTATTTAAAAATAGATATACCCCCAAAAAAATGGAATACCCATCCACAACCCATTTTCAATGCCCTGGCTGAGGGAAAGAGACTTGATGGTACATGGCCCCATCCATTGTCCCTTTAATGCGGACAGGACAACTTCCCCGCATCAAAGGGACGATGGACGGGGCCATGTACCATCAAATCTTGGGTGAGAACTTCCTTCTCTCAGCCAGGGCGTTGAAAATGGGTCATGGATGGGTATTCCAGCATGACAATGACCCAAAACACATGGCCAAGGCAACAAAGTAGTGGCTCAAGAAAAAGCTTCCTTAAGGTCCTGGAGTGGCCTAGCCCAATCCCAAAGAAAATATGTGGAGGGAGCTGAAGGTTTGAGTTACCAAACATCAGCCTCAAAATCTTAATGATTTGGAGAGGATCTGCAAAGAGGAGTGGGACAAAATCCCTCCCGAGATGTGTGCAAACCTGGTGGCCAACTACAAGAAATGTCTGACCTCTGTGATTGCCAACAAGGGTTTTGCCACCAAGTACTAAGTCATGTTTTGTGAAAGGGTCAAATGCTTATTTCACTCATTAAACTGTAAATCAATTTATAAATTTTTTATATGCGTTTTTCTGGATTTTCTTTTTTTGCTATTCTGTCTCTCACTGTTAAAATAAACCTACCATTAAAATTATAGACTGATCATTTCTTTGTCAGTGGGCAAACGTACAAAATCAGCAGGGGATCAAATACTTTTTTTCCCTCACTGTATGTACAAATATAACAAGATGTACAGAATAAAGTAATCATTTCCTTTCATGTCCTTTTCAACATGCCCAAGATTTAGGCATGAGATTAGGATCTCTGATGATTACAATGATTCCCCAATGCTCATTAAATTCTCTATATACTGTTTTTTGCGTATAGGGTCAATAAATAAATATCCACCACCAGAACTGAAATCAAAATGTTCTGCTGTTGGCAGTGCCCGGGGAAAAAGGCTGTTGTAAGTATATCATTTTATAATTTTATATTTAGTTATGTTTAAGGTTTTATTTATTCATAGGGTATTAATCGGTGCTTTTTTACTAAGATCAAAAGGAATTATAATTTTAATATAGTAATATGTACAGTCAGTATATTTATTAATCTAATTAAAACATCTATTTATGAATTCTATGAAATTGTAAACAATAAGGCTCCATGCACACTGGACGCTATCTGGGCTCTTTCAGCGTCGGGCAGGAGATGCTGCTTACAAAACGTTCTTTTGCAGTGTTTTGTAAGCAGCGTTTACCGGCGTTTTTTGGCGTCTGCGTTTTTTGGCGTTTTTTTTTTTTCCTTCATTGGCTTCCATTGACTACAAAAAATGCCAGACGCCGATAAGCCGGTGTTTACCGGCGTTTATCGGCGTCCAGCGTTTTTTGTGGTCAGGAGAACGACTTTTGAACGCCAATTCAGGGTGTTCAGATAACAGCTCAAAAACGCCACTGCTGATAAACGACAATTAATGTCCATGTGTGCATGGACACATAGGATAACATAAAGTGGCGTTTTTGGGCTGTTAAAAAAAAACGACCAAAAACGGCCGTTTATCAGATACAGTGTGCATGGAGCCTTAGGTTGATTTACTAAAGGCAAATAGACTGTTTACTTTGCAATGGAAGCTGCACTTTGCAAGGGAATTTGCTCCAGAGCATAGTGAATGAGGTGAAGCTCTGCTGACTTCCAACGTCCAATTGTGTGCAAGCATAAATGCAGGTTTTTTCTTTTTGTTTTCCTTGCACGTGATTGAGTATTCTTTGCATAGTGAAACTTCACCATATTCTCTAAGCTCTGGGGCAACTTCCCTTGTGAACAGCCTATTTGCTTTCAGTAAATCATCCACAATGAGTGGTGAAAATGATTGGTTTGGTATCATATAAATCAGAGAAGGCTGTTTTGCAGGCATATGGTGACTACACAGCTGATTACTGTCCCTATAAAAAAAGATTTGGGTAAATGTTTTTTATTAGTTTATATGCTTCTAAACATGACATTTTTATATCCGTTTTCCATGACTTGCTAAGCTCAGGCTTTTATGGCATATGTCCTGACACTACTGGCCTGTTGTGTGGGTTCTGAGCCAGTTACACATCTATCTACAAAAATGGTTTATAGTATTATAATTCCCCCACTTAGGATTTAAATATGGTGTCCCTGTGAATAGTGATTGAGACTGCTGCCTCCTCTAAAACCTCCACTGGGTGAAGTATGTACTGGTATGGTAAAAAGAATCACAGCGGTAAATGGCGCTGCTTACAGATTAGTGGTGGGTATCTATTTGTGAGCTATGGTTGTTCAGCATGACAGTGTGTAATTCCAACCTATAATTTCATCATGTATAAATAAATTAACTTATTAAAGTGCTACGTGCTCAAATGTTAAAAAAAAACCTAATTGTGCAAAATCCACAAAAAAAAAATTCATATTCTAACGTCCATCAAAAATTTGTCTATGAAATAATATGAAACAAAATATAGCAAATTACAAAAAAAAAAACAGAAAACCAAAAAAATTAGAATATTTTTTTTTTCTCAATCAAAGGTTCCTCATAAAAAAAAGTTCATATAAAACACCAGCCCCATAAAAAGCAGTGACTTGTGCATATCCTGACAATTTCTTCTGCTTCACAAGAGGTTCCACATGTGCTCCCCCTCTCGTCTCCCCACTCACCAGAAGTCTGCACCCCTGCAGGGGTAACCCGTGTGTAAACACCACACTTCCCGGCGTCCTGGTCTCCAAGTGGAGCACGTTCCTCAATGGGCAATCAGTGTTTCACTGTGACATAGAAGGAAGGATGGATGGAAACACATAGCGTAATCCAGCAAAAATGTGTTTATTTGATCCAAAAACAATTTTAAAACAGTATAAAAGGCTAAACGCCCCCTTAATAGCAGCACATAGGCTTAAAAAAAGCACTTCCTACTACACCAATGGAGCCCATGAGGGGGCAATTTCTCCTGACAAACTCTATTCCATCTGTATTATGGCACAGCACTACCTACTGGATGGAAGAAAACCTGCACCTTCCTACAAGTACACACTAGCAGGCAAAATAGTATATTTGGTATGCAGTATATTGGGTTAACTCACTAGCTACAGTTGATTTCAAGGATTTGCAGGGGGTCTTAATGGTGATCTTGCACCTAAATAACAAGGTCCTCTTATTTAAAGATGGCGCCCTCCCACTTGCTGAAATGTTTAAAAAAAAAAAAAATCTGTGGTGCAAAAAAAGTTAGATCATATACGTACCTTTCCCCCGGCTTGCTCCAGTGGTGTATAAGTGAGGGTGAAGTCATTTGGGGGAAATCCCGGGAAATATTGAGTAGCCCAAATCTCTTAAGAAGGCAATCCTCCACTGTGCTTCAGTGGCTTCTCAAGAAATTAAAATTAATAAGCATTCTCTGGGATCTCCAAGCCCAGAGGGTGAGGCACTGTAGAAACCAAGGGGAAAGTGAATATATTATCTATCTTTTCTCCCATAAGTTTTTTTTTTAAGTTCAATATAGTGCCTTAACAAGGGAGAGTGGCTACACTAAATAAGCATACCTTGCCTGCTTTGCAAGGTCCAATTTAATGGGTTCTTTAGGCAGTGTAATGTGGCAGCAAACAGTCAAGTTGCCTACTTTCAGCTGAGCTGTGTAGCACAGACTCCCTGTTGGGTCCTCCTGCTACACCTAGTAGTGACCCACCTTAAACCTAAACTCACCGACACACCAGAAGTGTAAGGTGGGCTTTAACTTAAAAAGAAAGCCTTCAAGGAAAATTTTTGTTAAGGCGGCATAGCATTACCAAGCATTTTAATAATAATCTCAAGAAACAGACACAGTAATAATTAGCCATAAATGACAACCGTGAGCTAACTGTAATTTTAAGTGCCACTGGCCAGTATGGTCTAAGCACAGTCTGCTGAAAGTGGGACCCAAATTACTATTGGAGAGCTCTAGGGAGGGGAAGGTGCTCCAAAAACACTAAGCTGTCTCCTTGTGTGACAGCAAAATCTTTAAATAACAGGCAGAAAAGTCATAAGAAACACAGGTGGCCAAAAGGCTTCTCAGCACTACAGTCTCCCTGTTCCCTCAATGCCAGGCATAAGGTTACCCCACACAAGGGGCCCCCTCCCAAACCAGTGGCAGTTGGATTCATAGGTTTCTCCTACTCTGGAGATTTCAGTGCTCTCTGCAGCACAGCACGACTGGTTTTTAGAATCTCCAAAACAAATTACATGATGTAAGACATGCATTGTAGACAATCAGGAATGCTGTTCTGAAATAAACATGCTTGGAAATATAAGTTAAAATTATTTTCTGTAGTAGGTAGCAGACTAGCTTTGTATGTTTGCAAAATTGCAATAAATAACTCTTCTTAAAGTAAAGAACTTGATGATTAGTAAGTAAGAGCTTTAGTGCCCGTTCACATAGGGGCGACTTGCGATCCGACTTGAGTTGCCTCAAGTCGCCCCAAGTCGCTTGACATCTGAAATCCTATTGAAGTGAATGGGAGCCGTCTTAATATACACGACTGAAGTCGCTCCGACTTCAAGGCGACTTCTGAAAAGGTTCCTGTACTACTTCTAGGCGACTTCTATCCGACTTAGGATAGGATTCAATAGAAGTCGCCTCCAAGTCGGATCCCCCATCTACATGGAAGCGACTTTACAGTTGAAAGAATAGAATTTTTTTTTAGGCAGCCCCCTCCCTTCTCTGATTGGTCAAGGCAAAGTCGCCTGGCAAAAGTCGTGTTGTAAAGTCGTCTGAGGTCGCGCTGGACGTCGCGCTGAAGTTGCCTAGCAAAGTCGCGCCGAAGTCGGGTCGCCCCTATGTGAATGCAGGCTTAGGAAATTAAAGGACCCAGGCCTCGAAGAAATGATTTGAGTAGGTAGGTTATACTGGCCCTACAGAGAGTAATGTCTACAAATGCTACAAATGATCTGAGCTTTTACTTCAGTTACTGGGTCACGTTCTGATTAACTCCCAACAATAATGAGCACTTGTGTTTCCTTATCCCCATTGCTTATAAAACATTATAATATTTACCCTGTTTGCATGACGCCTTAAAGTGGTGAAAATCCTGACACATCTGGAGATGAGACACGTGCTTAGTGCATGGGTATGCAATCCAGACCAAAGCATATAAGATGCTGGTTCAGTATATCTTAGTACAAGTAAACAACATAGGGTATAGCCTGTAGTTTCAAGTGATCTTTGGGGGGGTTGTGTATAGCAGTGGGGGAAAGGAAACAAAGGCACTGGAGTCTGCCTTATACACAATGGAAGGGTTAAGCTGGCCATAGATGGATAGAATTTCAAATCAAATTTCTTAGGAAAATTTGTATGGAGATTATAAGAACATTAAAGATTTTGTTTGCTTTTAACATTTGATTTTGGAATGAATGGATTTTCCCAAATGAAAACCACATTTACTGTTAGAAATGAGTTTGATCGAGAAATTATTATTTTCCATCCTGCTCCTTTGAATTTTCTCATCACTGTGGTTGAAAACTAATGTCAATTTAACCCTCTAATGATTAGAAAAGCAAACAAATTTCCTTAGAACATTCTTTTCTTAAGAATTTTCATTCAAAATTCTACCCATCTGTAGCCAGCTTTAGTTAGGATTTCCGTTAACAGAAGTTCACTTCAAAGAAACAGAAGAATCAAATGGTATGATGTGAGATATCATATCATCAACATATTGTTTCTTCACAGATCATATGAAGAAAAATTGGGAAGTGAACCACACCATCGTTCATCAAGAAACTTGATGGCCAAAGATGAAAGCAGCATGGAGCCTCTTTTGTCATTTACAGTCGATTCAGTAAACTCTCGTAATCAAAGGGAACTATCCAACTTTTCTGGTAAGTGAACAGGATGGAATTTGAAACTGGATTGTACAGAAGCTTATGTCCAAAGATTTATTTTGCATTAGGAATAATAGTAAATCAATCAAGTAAAACTCATTAACTTGAGAAGGACCCTCATAAGTTTTATTTGAATTCATGTATCCTTACTTATAACTTATTTTTTAAATAGTCCCAAAGGGAATAACCATCATTAGGATTAACCCCTTCCCATCCGGGCCAATTTTGGCACTCCTCTCCTACATGTAAAAATCATCATTTTTTTTCTAGAAAATTACTCAGAACCCCCAAACATTATATATGTTTTTTTAGCAGAGACCCTAAGGAATAAAATGGCAGTCATGGCAACTTTTTATGTCACACGGTATTTGCGCAGCGATTTTTCAAATGCTTTTTTTTAACAGTTTCCTGAATTTAAAAAAAACAAAACAGTAAAGTTAGCCCAATTTTTTTGTATAATGTGACAGATGATGTTACGCCAAGTAAATAGATACCTAACATGTCACGCTTTAAAATTGCGCACCACTCGTGGAATAGCACCAAACTTTGGTACTTAAAAAGCTCCATACGCAATGTTTTAACATTTTTTACAGGTTACCTGTTTAGTGTTATAAAATAGGTCTTGGGATAGAATTGTTGCTCTCGCTCTAATGCATGCGGTGATACCTCACATGTGTGATTTGAACGCCTTTTACATATGTGGGAGCGTGACTTACGTATGCGGTCGCATGTAAGGAACATTATCCTTTTTTTCACTAGTTTTTTTTAAATTTCTCTTTCGCATTTTTATTTTTTTATTTCATTTTATCTCTTATTTTTTTTTACTTTAGCAAGGGACAGCGACACACGAGCGAGTGTCTTCGCTGGCGTATGCATTCAGTGCGAGGGTGTATACATTTTCCGCAAGTTTAGTGTGTACACTCCATAGTGGCGTACGTAATCTCGCTCTCGTTGTTAAGATAGGGTTCTGGATAAAATATTGTGATTTGTCCATTGGACATTTTTTACAATTTTGTAACGCATACCTCGAAAAATTCATGGTTTCAAACCACGATAAGGTGCTCACCACGCGTTAAAATTTCGCACTGTACAATCCATAGATAAA
>BLSH010058087.1:850319-899887 GCA_018402905.1 Glandirana rugosa
AAATGTTCCTCAATTGTATCTGAACTTACCCTCCTCAACTTTCCGAAGTTTGCGGAGGACTGAACTGTACTCCGAATTTAAAACTTCGCTGCGCTACGATTATGAATCACACTTGACGTGATACTCGACAGATAACATAGAACACGTCTCCTCAAACTCCCCGTAAAAATTGCGGAGAGTTTACGGACAAAAATTACGGTCACACTTGAATCGGAATTACCATTTAGTGACTATTTTAGTTACGAAGTAGTAAACAGGATAAAGATCCTGTCGGAGATCAACCGGTAGAAGGTAGTTTTCCGATTTTTGGACATCGTCTTTAATCCTTGTCTCTCTATAGTTGAACACTAAGTTCATTTTAAACTTACCTACATAAAAACGTCTTTTCACTAATGGATTTTTTATTCTTGCACAGGAAATACTTAAGGAAAGATTACAGGCCCTAATCACTTTTCTGCAAAAATACATCCATTCAAATTTTACTTGAATCACAAGTTGATATCTCTCTGTTCCTAATTTCTGCTACAGGTTTTTAGCCTTTTGATGGAAGATGGCCAACTAGAGGCTGTCCTAGAAATAGGACAAATGATGAAGCATTGATTTTATCAGTGATTTACCATTAAGGCTAAGTTCACACTGGCATTAAAAACAGGCATTTGAGAGGCGTTAAAAATGCCCCTCAAACTCCTCTGCACAAGATACAATAGACAGCTCATAGTGCAGTTCACACTAAGTATTAGCATCGCGTCGCTTCAAAATTTAAGCCTCATGTCAAGTCAGGAGGCGTTTGAAGCCTTTCGACTCCTCCCATTCAAGTCTATGGTAATTCCTCGTAAATGCTCTGTCAGGCATTTACAGGGAGGTTGCAGGGCGTTAAGATTAGTTCATTTAGGGCTAGTTTACACTTGCTTCGGCTTCAATGCTCATTAAAGCTCATACAGCTTCAACAAGCTTTTATGATGTGTTTTTGAGGCTTTGGCGGTGCTTCTAAGAGGCTTCAGTGAGGCTTCAACAAGGCTTCGACGAGGCTTCAGTGATGCACTTTTGAAGCCTTGTTGAAGCTTGGTAAACAACCTGTGTGTTTGTTGATATCTCACACCTGCAATTTCTCCAAAACAAAGCGAAGCTAAAGCTGAATTACAGCCTCTGGAAAGGTGAAGGTGCTTCAAGAGACCTTCAAACAAGCTTTGTCATAGACTTCTGTGCAGGCATTGGAGAGGCTTTGAAGCCTGGCTAAAGCTACATGGGGTATCATTTTTGACACGAAGCTGAAGCACAGCTAAGCCAACGCAAGGTGTAAACAGGACTGTAAGCCAACCATTTTATTTAGTGACATGGGCTTTGACTGGCGTTAAGGGAGCTTTAACAATGCCTGTCTGACACCCTGTTTTAAAGCAAGTGTAAACAAGCCCTTACTGCAATGGAATAGGCATTTGTGAAGCAGATTTAGCTCGTCAAAGCTTCAAAACTGCCCATAGGGCATTTGAGGAGCATTTTTAACTCCTCATTACAGCTTGTGAAACACCTGTCTAATGCCCATACTAAAGCTTATTAAAGCGGTTGTATCCCCTAAAATTACATTTTTACCTACAGGTAAGCCTATAATAAGGCTTACCTGTAGGTAAAAAGAATATCTCCTAAACCTGTACTGTTTAGGAGATATTCTCACTGCAAGCGGTGCTGACGTCAACAGGCACATGCGCAGTGATGTCCCAGCGAATGCCTGGTGCATAGTGCCGGACCCCGCCGAAAAGTCTGCCGTAAAGATGGGCTCCTGCGCATGCCGGAGCCAGAGCCGCGTACCTGGAAGGATACAGGGAGGGAACATGGCAGCTCCCTCCTCGGGAACGGGCGGACCTGTGGTGCATACTAGCTCATTATGCCTTTGCCTTGCAGGTGCTTTTTTTTTTAGGGGAGACAACTGCTTTAAAGCAAGCCTAACACCCATACTCAAGCTATAGAAACATTTGTTAAGTGTTAGAAATGTAGTCAAGTGTGAACAAGCCCTTAATGCTATGCTATGAAAGACCAGCAACAATTGATCCCATTTGATTGTTACCACATATCTGACCTTCACGAGGATTGCAATCAAATCTGTCTTTTGCTCATGCAGGAAAAAAGCTACAGGTTTGTTTAGATACCCCCCCCCCCCCTTTCCAACAACACATACTTATCTATTCTTCTAAGAAAAAAGAGAACTTCCAGATATGGAGGCGTGCATACATAACTCCATGTGACAGTGCTGGACCAACTATCCAAAAATAGTTTATCATGACGAGAAATGTGAATTCAATGGTATATATATGTATTATTAATTATCTATTAATCCATTTGTCATATGAATACAATGTTTTGATCCAATTCATTGAAATAATTAAGGTAAATCCATTTGTTTTCAGGTACTGGAGAAGAAAGGTGAATATCTAATGGAATTTGCATACAGACTTAAGAAGAGTACAGATTATGAAGAAACATGAAACGGGTTAAGTCTAAGGACATCGTGGAGCAGAAATCAATGTCACCAAAATATATTTTAAATTTTTTTTATAGGAGGGCTGGACAGATTACAGTACCCAGATATCAAATGTTCCAATTACCTTTTTTGAGCCTTTTGCCTTCTGACTCCTAAACTAGACTGACCCTACCATGCGTTCTGCATTTGCTTGTCTACCCCAGCTTCAAAAAATAGGCTTTAAAGAAAACAAATTATTTTGATACAAAAATTTGTAGAGTGTTTTATAAATGCATTTTTTTTCAAACCTATTTTGATTTCCATATTTTTGTGCTTACATGTTTCTGAAGTGAAGGTAAAACGCTGACAGCAGTTTTGTTCCCAACACTGCTGTCAGTGGAAACAAGACTCAGTGATCCAGCATACTAAACTACAATATGTTAACGTTTAAGAATGGATCTTAACATGTAATGTGATTTTACGGTGCTACATAAAGAGTATGTAAAGAGTATAAACATCTTCATGTGCCATCAGTGTGAAGATAATACAAAAGTCTATTAAATAGGCTTCAAATTTACCTGCATCTGAAAAAGTGTGTATTGGTGAATAGCTGTGACAATCATTTACATATAGATAACTGTGACAAAATATTCATTTTCCACATTATACTAAGTTGTTGAAAATATGGCTTCAGTACAGATGATGTGGCTGAGATTTCAAAACCAGGTGCTAAGTCTGCTTCCATATCATTCTAAGGACTGTACACGATTCCTAGGAAAAAAATCCTTCTACTTTAATATCAGGTACAGAAATAAAAGCATGTGCTGACTTCCATACTTAACACTTGATATAATTGCAAACATTAGTACTGTTACCATTACTAGCTTATACATACAATGGAATCATTTGCACTAGACTGATTTAATATTTCAGATGGAGCTGGAGAGTGATTTTGTATGCTTGCTATTTGCTTTTTATACCAACTCTCTTTAACCCATTCCTGCCTGCTGAGTCAGTATGGGTGTGGGATCCGCCCCTCTGTGCCCAAACTGAGGCACACTTGGGAGGCCCCCAGATTTGCCTAACCAGCATCACCAATAGCCAATTCCATACCTTCCTCAGGGCTTATGACAAAAGACCCAAATAGCAGACTCACCCAATGCCTGTTTCATTTCCATAAGACTTTGCTATCTGGAGGTTAGGAGAAGAAATATTCCAAACGACAGACTTTTAAAACAGTACATTACATATATACATACTTTTAGTCATCCCAATGGTGGAGGACACATGCTTTTGTTGCAAACAGAGAACAGCATAGGTGAGAGCAGAGTGGAGGAGCAGCCCATACCGTTAAGGTATGCCAGAGTTCTACATTCCAAGCCAAAGGAAAGTGAGTAGTCCTATTAGTCCTGCACCTCTACTTATTTTCTTCCTCAAATATTATACCTTTGCATGCTTTGCTTCTTGCACTGGGCTGGCAAATCATAACTATCTTTTGTAAACCCCATTGACTAACCTGGGGACCTCTAGCAGCTACTTAGGCACTTGCACTGCTTACTCTTAACTACAGGTTTCGCAACCCTAACAATGACATCATGTCTTGGCTAATTTGGGGAACTACACTGAACACCTCTGTACCCCTACAAGTATAACTTTAATGAATACAGTTTATTGAATATGGTATCCTTCCTTCTCTTTCTAAGATCTGTCATCATGCACCCAGGCTAGTGTAAATATTTCTTTGGCTGGTGCATGACCTAGTTAAATGTGTACAGGGGTTGAATTCTCTAGCAGTTTATAATCTGTTTTATAGTTCATATTTGAGTGCAGTACAGAAGTCATGATTTATGACCCCTAGAAATAAAGCCATTAATGCAAACAAGAATTTGTTGAAGATTTCTTCCAAGCTGCTCCTATGATCACTTGTTACCACAACTTCCCACCTCATCTACTGATCTAACAGAACCCAAACCTGAAGGTTTAGATGTCTTAATGAGCATCAGCATTCCAATAAATTTTAGGTAGCCGAAAAGCATACATATATACACATAGACGTGTACCTGGCAGATAGCTATACATTTATGAAGGACATTCAGAAAACTAACAAGGGCCTAAAACTATTTTTTGGCTAATTAAAAGTATGCATTTTTGCTAATTCGTTACCTAACAAAATAGTGAACATAAATATATGTTATGAAAAAAAATGTACATACTTTATTTTCCAATGTGCAGATATTTTTTAGAATGTAACTATAGAAAGTGTATCTAAACATAAGTACAAAATATTATATTATGCAGCCTACCAGTCCTCAGACTTAGTGTCTGAATTAGTTTTCCTTTCTTTCAGGATTTTTTTTTATTTTTGCCTGGTGATCCTGAAAGTAGCACACTTCCTGTTTTAGGGTGACCACGCTTATTGACTATACTGTATGAAGGAGCAGTATTGTCACCCTAGGACAGGACTACAGAAACATCCCCATCTCCTCTCATAACATAGATGGGAGAGGTTTGTAGTCTTCAGAGATAATTGGGAACAATGCACCTGATAAGACTGCAGTACAGGCAGAAAGCACACAAAGTTATCATCTGATATGATATCACAAAACATTTTCAGTGGTATATTGACCAGACCAAAAAAGAGAAGTTCATTGTTAAGGTTTATATATCATTTATTAAATGTTTCCCAATGAAAGAAACATTTGGAAGCTCAAACTAATTCAACCAATCAGTTCACTAGGAAACAGTGATATGACTGTTGTATAGTTGCAAAAAATAGCTTGTGCCACTTTAGCTGCATACTTCCACTTTTTTCTCTTCTTCCTCTCTCTGTATCTAAACTACCCCTTATCCTGAGCTCTTTTACAATTTTTTTTCTCACCTAATACAGTAACTAGGTGATGCCCACTACATATTCAGTGCAATGATACACTCTCAGAAGCGTCTAACTCCCTTATACTTTAATTAATGAGTTTTTTATTTATAAGTGACTGCAAATGTTTGATTTGCACATTTCTATTATATATCAAAATGTACAAACTGCTGCAGACTCTCCATATTATTTGTTATACTTTCAGTAAACAAATGACTGGATCTGAAATATTGGTCAGTGCAACAAAAGGCACTTTACATTGTATGTATATGGTACATTTTAACATGTGTAGACTTCAGATTGTCACCCAAGTTTGTTCAATCCAGTACTAAAACATGGTCAACATTTTCATTTTAGCTAAATTGTTATTACCAAGGATACAGGCCCCTTGTGCTGGAACACAAAAAAATAAATTGCATATCACAAAGAAATATGTTATTACCAAACATTATGTATGACTCTAACAGCACGTCCACCTATGATCTATAAATCATGAAAAAAACATTTTTCTTTTCATAGATGAATGAGTTGATCTCATGGAACAGATGTTACTCTTACACATATCACTAAATATAAAAAAATGGCAACGGTTCTGTTTTAAAACTGTATGTGTCAAGATTTTGTTGTGATAAAGCATAATGTGACATTTGAAATAAAGCCAGAAAAGAATGATGATTCCATTATTTTTTTTAACTTTGATTGGTTATGAGATGGCTGCAAAATGAACAAGATTTGGCACCATCCATTCAGGAAATACCCTTATGCAAGCCATTGTTTTTGCCCAGCATGTGGTTTAAATAAACGCTCCTGCAAAAATCACGACAAATGATTTTAGGATACAACACAATCAGTTAGTAAAGTCAAATCTTATTGCAATATGTCAGTTACTATGGTACAGTGGTTCTCAACCTCATTCCTCAAGTACACCCAATGGGACATGTTTTGGGAACTTCCCTTATATAAAATATCTCTTATCAATACCATGTCATTGATATAGATTTAAGCAGCTGTAAAGTAAAGGAAAACCTGAAAACATGGCCCCTTGGGGGTACTTGAGGACGGAGGTTTAGAACCACTGCTCTAGTAGACTTCTACACTTATCCCCAGGTTCATCCACTTACTACAGTCATTACAACATTTTGTGTTTGACATTATGGATAACTCAAGATGATGAGAAGTACTCTGAGTCAGGACCAGACATTTGCAAGGAGAGATCTCACTTCTAAATGTCTTAATGTATCCTCCAAAGACAGCTTTCTGCCTTATTCACCCTTACAAAAACCTTTTCCCTTGGAAGGCTGTCTTCTTGGTCACCATCACATCTGATAGCCACTTTTCTTGTTTTGCACAAGGAAAAGGTGGTTATGAGGTCAAAGCCTTCCTTTTTGTGTATGGTAATCTCCTCCTTTCACCTCTTCTGTCCCGACCCAAAACATGACAAGGAAATTGCCCTACATTGGCTGGATGTTGTCAGGGCTGTCAGGGTCTACCTGAAAGATAAAGCATCTATTGGAAAGTGTAAGTCCCCCTGTCATTCTCATGGGCCCTTGTAAAGTTTACCCTGCCTCCCACACCAGCATTGTCAGATGGATCAGACAACTCATTTTCAGGGCTTATGCTCTTAAGGAAAATGTTCCTCCCTTTCCCATCAGAGCCCATTCCACAAAAACCGTTGGCATCTCCTGGGTTTTTCAGCATCAAGCTTCTGTACCCTAGATTTGTAAGGTCGCCACCTTGCCCTTTTCACAGGTTTTTCACATACTACCAGGTGGACAACCAGGCCCCAGCTGATTCAAGCTTAGGCGATAAGGTGGTCTAAGCTGCATTGTTCAAGTTTCTTAAAGCCCTGTTTTTTCTCATGGGCCTGTTGCTAATTATCAGTTGCTATGTTGTTGCCCACCCTTCAGTTATATTGCTTGAGATGGCCCATGATCTATAAAATACAGTCCTGTGTCCTTTACTGTACGATTAAGATAATAGGAATTTATTCGTACAGTGCAGAACAGATCAGTCCCTCCTGGATCACTCCTTAAAACTTGCTAAAAACTGTACAAACTCCACCATGCCTCTTACTAAATACCTTGGACTGCCTAATTTCCAAAAAGGGGTCATTTGTGGTATATTTGTACTGTCCTGACATTTGTGGGCCTCAGGAAATGAGATAGGCCATCAGTACATCAGGATTGATCAATTTTCAGACATATGCTATAGTATGTGAACTCTAAAACTTTCATACAGACTAAATAATATACACTGATTTGGGTTTTTCACCAAAGACATGTAGCAGAAAACATGTTGACCTAAACTGATAAAGAACAAGTATTTATTTGCAAAATATTATAACAGAAACAGAACGAAAATCTATTTTTTTGTTTGTTTATTTAGCAAAAAATAAAGAAAACCCAGTGGTGATTAAATACCAACAAAAAAAAGCACTAGTTGTGTGAACAAAATCATAAAAATTTAGTTTGGGTACAAAGACTGTGCAATGTTCATTCAAAGTGAGACAGCAGTGAAAGCTGAAAATTGGTCTGGGCAGGAAGGGGATAAAAGTGCCCGGTGGTTAAAGTGGTTAAAAATCTCTGGGTGCAGAGACCACTCCCCTAGGTCTATGCATTAGAAAATTCAACTAAATTGTCCACTCCCAGATTAACGAGAGGGATGGAATGTAAGATTCTGACAAAAAAGTATTAGATTGGTTTCTTTTAGGGCTGCTGGACTTCTGGTTCCCCCTTAAGCATTTACATATACCACTGATGTGGCATTATCCGATTGAACTTTCACCGGGAGGTGCAATGTTGTAGAGGCAGTCTAATGGCTGAATGTTGTTGGGTAGTTTTGACTCCTGTGGGGACCACGTCCTCTGAACAGTCAGTGAGTTTAAACTCCACCCAGCCTGTAAGGCTTACAGCTGTTACAAACACATTCCAAGTCTTGTGAGGAAATGACTGCCCCAATTTCAGGGATTGGAGAACCACCATTTCAGAGAGATCTTCATCTAACTGGACAGAAACATTGGGCAAGGATTTGACTTCCTTGCTCCACATCTTGAGGATGCTGGATTGAAGGGATCTGGAGTGAAACTAGACAAAGAGAACTACCTCGAAAGAGACCATTACCCAAAAGCCCAAAACCTTTATGCAGAAGTGACTTGAGGGACCCAGAAGTGGGAGGCAACTGTCTCCTGAAGGAAGCAGATTCTGGGCTGGGCTGTGTCCAAGATTAGACCCAGGTATTCAAGGTGATGAGAAGGCTGGAGGTCAGACTTTGGAAATTTGATTATCCAGCCAAAGGTTTGAAGAAACCAGATAGTTCTTCGTAAGTTGGCAGACAATGTCCTTCAGCAAGAGCTAATTCTGGTAACCCTTGAAATAAATGCCCCGGGTTCGCAGAAAAGCCAAAGTGGGACAATCACTTTTGTGAACACTAAGGGTGCAGAGGTGAGCCCGAATGGCAGAGCCACAGCTGACAGCATTGGTGTGATGGGAAAATGAGGCAGCGTGGTGTGATGGGAAAATGAGAATATGGAGATAGGAATCTACTGATGCAAGAATTTCCCCTGGTCTGAGGGAAGCAATCATACATCTCAAAGGTTCCATCTAGAATTTTGAAAAGCAAAGAATTTTGTTTAGGGATTTTAGGTCCAGCATTTGGGGGAAGGTCATTTGATTTTGGCACTGTGAATAGGATTGAACAGAAACTTTGAAATTAGTACAACCACTCCTTGTGCTTGGAGTTGGAGCAGGGCAGTCATCACATTTTCTTTCTATTGGGAGTAGAAATAGAAACTCTAGCCACCTCTTTGAAATTACAAATTAGACACAAAGGTCTAGTACAGTGGTTCTCAACTCCCGTGCTCAGGACCCACTAACGGGCCAGATTTTAAGTATTACCTTGGGGAGATACAGACTAGAATACTGCAATGAGCAGCAAATGATATCACCTGTGATGTATTTCAGTTATCTTGCAAACCTGACCTGTTAGTGGGTCCTGAGGACAGGAGTTGAGATCCACTGGTCTAGAATGTCCTGGATCCAGATGTCCCTCCACTGGGAGGAAGGGGGAGTACCTTCATTGTGAAAAGAGCTTCTGGGAAGGCTTGGTAGGTCAGGGCTTGAAGCAAAAGCAAGTGTTAAGCCAAGGTTTAGAGGTTGACACCTTGATAGAATGGAAAGATCACTAGAGGTAAAAGCTGAAAATGTAGAAGACTAAGGCTTTTTCTTGTGGAGAATTTACCTTTCCCCCAGTTACTTTCTTGATGGATTGATCAAATGATTCCCCAAAGAGGGGTTCACTATCAAAGGGCATGCGTAGAAGACATTTCAGAAGACCAAGCTTTTAGTCATAAAATCCTGTGCATGTGCACAGAGAGGAGAGACTCTTGAGACTTGTTGAACGACATTTTCAAAAGCATTAACACAAAACAATAGGGCTAAGGACATCCGCTATTATTGTTTTAAGAGAACAGGGTCTTTAAAGCAGGGCTCGACAAACCCCAGGCGCCAGGTCACCATGGTGACCAGAAACCGCGTCCTGGTGAATGGCAGCTGATCCTTTTCTCCCCTCACTATCTTAAAACAGCTTCTCCGATTCAGTGAAGAGCCGTTCTCTGCCTAAGCTGACAGCTGTTAAAGAAAAACAAAAATCCAGGCAGCCTGCCAAGTTCGCTGATAAGTAACATCGCTGATAAGTATAAACATTGTATCCTTTGGTTCTGTTATTAAAGGAATGAACTCCAGTCTGTAAATGAGGTCAGTTTAATCACAAAACCTTTTCTGACAATGTTGCTTACAAGTAAAAATTTGTATTTTCTGCTAGAAAATTACTTAGAACCCACAAACATTATATATTTTTCATAGCAGAGACCCCAGAGAATAAAATGGCGGTTGTTACAATATTTTATGTATTTGTGCAGCGGTCTTTCAAAAGCAATTTTTTTTAGAAAAAATACACTTTACTGAATTTAAAAAAAATAAAATAGTAAAGTTGGCCCATTTTTTTGTATAATGTGAAAGGTGATGTTGCACCGCGAGAATCGTGAGAGAATCATGATCTTTATGCTAAGCCACATAATCGTGATTCTCATTTTAGCCAGAATCGTGCAGCTCTACTGTGTGCTGTGAGGTGAAGGAGGGCAGATGAGGCAGCTGGATATGCTTTAGCAGAGTCTTTCTATGTCATCTGATAAAGCCCTGTGTACCATCAACAATTACCACTCTTTATGTGCAGCTGGGCTCCAGTATTTCATGGCTGGAAACCCACCAGAGCAATGAAAAGTCACAGTGGGGGACACACATGTAGACAGGAAGTGGCTGCAAAGAGGCAGCAGAAGATCAGCAGCATTGGAATATTTCTTTCACCTTTTTTTTTGTATTTTATTTAGAGTGTCACTAAGGCTTCACTTAGATGTGCAGTTGGGTGGTAAAAATGTGCAGAAGAGACATGTTTTTGCCACCCACCAACGGCCACCCTTAAGCTCCATTAGGCAGTAGATGAGGGTGTTTTACATGCCGCAGCCACAATGCATTAGGCATAATAAGGAGTTTCCCCCTATAACAAGTTTTTAGTGTCACTCTTACTGGCCAGCCTATAACCCTGGTGTTACGTTGGAGTTATTGACTGGCTGCTCTGCTGTAAGTTAGGGTTAGGGGGCTCAAATTACTTGCCTTACCCCGGGCACTGACAACCCGCACTACGCTAAAAAAACCTGGCTCCTAACTTTTTTAGCTGGCTCCTAGATTCAAAGCAAATTTGTCAAGCCCTGCTTTAAAGACAGGCTCCTGATCTCAGTTTATGCATCTTGTCCAGTTAGCAATAGTCTGGCAAATAGACATGGCAGCAGTTGTTGGCTGCAGGGCTGGATCTTCAAGAGCAAACATGTTTTTCAAAAAAGGACTTCAAATGCCTATGAACAGTCCTTAAATGTACCTAAACACAAAAACGAAAATCTAACATTGCAGTTTTACATAAGTGAATAAAAACTGACCATTTTAATAACCACGATCAGTGTTAAATAGTTTCTCTCAACCCTCTAATTTCTACTTTTGCTGGACAGCTTGGTCTGCTAACCACTTTCTGTCCAGCCATTGTAGATAAATGGCCAGACAGCACACACTTGAGAGCAGGAGGCATAGAGATCTGCTTTTGTCACACAGTCCACATGGTGCATGCCTGGTAGGGAGCCAGAGTTAGATGAGGGGAGCAGTGTCAGAATAGGATACTGCTTTAGGACAAGGTAAAGCCTAGAGTTAATGTACAGGGAAACCTCATCTTACCTTATTCACAAAGGTGGGCAATAATAAGGTCCATGCTTTGCATGTCATGGGGGCATACCCTCAAAGGGGTCTTCAGGGTCTGCAAACCATAAAAATGGACCATGGTCCTGGACCTGTATAGCATCCTGGAATTAACTTTTTACACAAGTTGCCTAATTTAAAATCCAGTGCAAGCAAAGCAAACATTACAAGTAGGCCCCACAGTGTGGGGTCTGGGTATGGTTCCTGAAATGCAGTCTGATGCCCCGAGCGCCAGCTGAGGCCTACACAGCGCCCAGGACACTGATCTGCTCTCCTCAGGATCTACATGTGGTTTCAAGAAGGTTTCCTTCTGGCCCCCGTGGTCCTCCTGTTCCTGCTCTAGTCCTTGGCTCGCCTGGCCGACGCCAGCAGCTGCTGCCCCATGAAGCCCCAGCAGGCCTTCTGCAATGCCGACATACTGTAGGCGAGGCTGCCTGTATAGTACTCTAGCCTGTCTATATACTACTCTAGCCGGTCCGTATACCTGTGGACCACGGCTGGTGTGAGAAAGCGAGCCAGTGCCTCCAGAGGCACAGGTGCGGGCCTGTGGACCACAGCTGAAGAAATAGGTGGAGGTGCTGCAAAAATTTCCACAACGCCACATCCACCGTATACATGAGCAGGACAAAGGGGGTGGACTCAGGGGCAGAGCCAAGGGGAGAGGCAAAATGAGGTTTCACCTAGGGTGTCAAAAATCCTTGCACCAGCCCTGCTTCAGCTCCCTCCACAGTTCAGCGCTCCAGTGAGCGCTTGAGGGGCAGAGCAGAGAGCTGGTAATTGACAGTCATCGGCCCTCTGCAGCCTGAAGACCAAGAGCTGAGTGATCAGCAGTGTTTGATCGCTCAGTTCTCGGTCTGGAGCCGGCGGGGGACATCCACCTAGGTGAGTATAGATTTTTTAGGAATCCCAAACGTCTCTTTTCAGATAATAGCTTTTGTATAAATAAGCACATTGTCTGGAGTGACCACAATAGGAGGCCCAAACATTCACAGCCCTTTCAGTATGAGGATTTCAACCCAGCCTGTCTGTTGGATAAAAAAATAATTAAACTGGCAGAATGTTTAAATGGAAAGGATAAATTATTAGTGTGTGTTTTTTAGATATAAACACACAATAATTGGATATTTTTACTATTCACACCAGAAAAAAAGTAAAAAATTAATTAACAAAATGTATTGTTTAAATAAAAATCACATGTATACAAAACTTTTTTTTTTTCTTAAAATCACGTAGAAAGTTACAACAATTCTCCAAGTTAGAAACCTTATGTAGAAACCAGGTGGTTTTGTAAGTGTCCACCATACATTCAAACTATGTATGTGCTGTGTGCTCAACGTGTTTTGCAAGATGATAGATTCGCTTCCTCAGGAGAAGCACATGGTTACATTTGGAGGTAAAGAACACATGTAAGATACCAGGGAGGAGAGAAAAAAAAAAGACCCAAAATACCAATTTACAGTTAGATCAAAAAAATTCAGTTCAGTGATTTTCTTAAGAATATAAGCATTATTAAAAATCTTCAAGCATATAAAAATCAAATAGAACCACCCTCAGGTTCATAATATACTCTTCCCCCTGGGAGTCGTGGTAGGTGGGGAAATGCAAGAGTGGTGAGGCACACCCAAGGTGTACCCCTCCCCGGATCACTGCAGAGCATTAAGAAGAAGTGGACGGATCCTAGAAAATAGACAAAAAGCCTCATAAATACATAATAATGAAAAGAATATGTATAGATCAATGCAATATAATAAAGATCATGACCAAAGTACTTAATAACTCAAGTCCATATGTGTAGAATTAATTGTAAATCTGCTGAAATTAAATAGTGTTGATATTATCAAATATTATTTATTTGTCTCAAAAAATCTATGTGTATAGGCAGATGTTATTTATTGGTTTCAGAAGATCTATGTGTATGAGCCATTGTGAATAATGATATAAATGATACTGTGACCTACTACTCATATTGGTGTGTTTAATTTTGGCTACACATATAAAAAGTGAAAAAATTGCATGAAAAGCACTGGCCCGAGGCCAGCGTTTTCACAGCCTATCCTATCAAAATAGATAACCCCACCTTGAAAAAATCAGCCCACTAATCCAATAACAAAGTGCTAAATAACACAATCAACCAAACCAAACAAACATATACCAACGAACCAAAAAAACGTTGCCAATTAGTGTTAAAACAAGTGGATACTGAGTCCGTTCGCTTTGACCCAACATGTAAAAACAAACCTAGAAACAAACATTTGCCAAACAATCCTGAAAATCCCTTACCTGTGGCCAGTTAATGTCAAAACAAGCGGATAATAGGTCCGTCTGTTTTGACCAAACAAGCATGTGCCAACAAATCTCAAAACCCCTTACCTGTTGTCTCCTGTTGCATCCCAGGCTATATATATACATATATATACCTCACTTCCCACCTGACCAGCGTCATCATGGCGACTAGAGCCAATTGGCTCGGGCTAACAAGGGAAGTGGTGTGATACCCCACCTCCAAGAAAGTCCTGGCCAGATCTCCCTGCCTTCCACAATTCCTGGAGTAGCGCATCTCCGCTGTCTCATCAGCATACACCCACCCAGGGAAAGGGCCAGCCCTTACACATGTCCACAATGGGGATCCAGTGTCCGTGCAGGCATGGGAACGCCCCACACAGATGTCATGCCTATCCGGAAGTGGCGCGCGGATAGCTCCCAACAAATTTGGGAGAGGTTAGATGACGCCAACCCCAGACAAAAGAGTGACATCTGCTTATACAAATAGTTTTTTGAGACAAATAAATAATATTTTATAATAATATCAACACTATTTAACTTCAGCAGATTTACAGTTAATTCTACACACATGGACTTGAGTTAATAAGTACTTTGGTCGTGATCTTTATTATATTGCATTGATCTATACACATTATTTTCATTATTCAAGGTGAATGTACTTATGAGGCTTTTTGTCTATTTTCTAGGATCTGTCCACTTCTTCCCAATGCTCTGCAGCGATCCAGTGAGGGGTACTGTCATGAATCAGCATTAACATTCATGTCTTGTCTGTTTGCTTGCCTGTCTGCTTGTGGTCAGCTTAGAGACCGTGCATCCCTCACCTGTGTGCTTTAGTAAGCTTTCCTCAGCAGAGCTCCACCCCAGGTCCTAATTAGGAAAATTATATAACACCTTGCAGTGCAAGTCACTGACGCCGATCAATATTGTGTGTCTGGCTCTCTGTGTGTGTGGATCCTGCTGAATGCTCGTCGTCTTGTCCCGTGTACCGACCCCGGCTTGTTTGTGACTATTCCTCTCTACTTGTTACCCCGACCTTGGCTTGTTTGTGACCATTTCTGTCTGCTAGTTACCCTGATCTTGGCGTGGTCTCCTGTCTCTTCCTGTCTGCTTGTTGCTCTGACCCTTGGCTATCCCACTGGCTATTCCATTCTGTCCTGTACTGCTGCATTCTCTCTATTCACTTGTAGCCAGCGAGTGAGCTGGGGGACCCGGGGGCTGCGACCTGGAGCCAGTTGCAGCCAAGTCCATCCTCGCCACTAGAGGCTCTGGTGAACACCTGCTGGCTCTTAGACTCCGCGCCCTGGGGAAACCTATGCTCTAGCTC
Organism: Glandirana rugosa; assembly: GCA_018402905.1. NCBI lineage: Eukaryota > Metazoa > Chordata > Amphibia > Anura > Ranidae > Glandirana > Glandirana rugosa. The sequence goes on from BLSH010058087.1 coordinate 865,544, forward strand.
CCTGCATATCTTGTCAGTGCTCCAGTGGTCCTGCTTCCATTACCACCCAGAGTTCAATTTATGGCAGTCAGCTAAGGGTTCGCAACTTTAGCGGTGCACCCCCAACCCTAGTGCACACCTGACAGTTTGATTGGCCATGGACTCGGCTGATGTGCCGCTACCCGCAGATGATCTGCTGCAGGGCAAAGTCTGCATACTCGAGATGCAGGAATCTAATCAGATCCAGGTGATGCGATTCCTCCAGGATTTGGCCTCCCACTTCGAACAGCTTCAGGCCTCCTTAGGACCCCCAGTGCAACAACCTTAACTGCCATCTGCTGCCGCACCCATTCCGGTCACAGCCGCAGCCACTAATATTTTGCATTTACCAGCTCTGTCCCGGTACTCTGGGGGACTCCAAGGCCTGCAGGGAGTTCCTTAGCCAGTGCACCATTAATTTTGAACTCCAGCCCCAAAACTTCTTGTCCGATCAGGCAAAGGTAGCCTATATTATATCTCTCCTATCCGGCGAGGCATTAGCCTGGGCTTCCCCTTTCAGGGAGAATGATCCAGTGGTTTCTAGCCTGTCCAGCTTCTTGAAACTCTTTGGAATATCTTCGAGGAACTGGGTCGTGTCTCCTCAGCAGTCAGCACCCTTTTACGTCTCTGTCAAGAGTCTGCTTCTGTAGGACAGTATGCACTTCATTTTTGTACACTGACTGCTGAGCTGGAATAATGATGGTTAGTTGCAACCTTTTTACATGGCCTCTCTGATAGAGTAAAGGATGAATTAGTGGGAAGAACCATCCCCGCTGATCTGGACGGGGTCATCTCCTTGTGTAACCAGATCAACATCCGTTTTCAGGAGAGGTCCCTAGAAAAAAGATGCACTTCCCGGCCCTTAGGCAGCCTGAGCTCCCCCTCTCTTCATCTCAAGGAGCATCCCCTGCCAGCTGAGGAACCCATGCAGCTGGGTCAGACCAGGCTATCTTCCAAGGAATGGGCTAGGTGCAGAACTCTGGGCCTGTGGCTCTATTGTGGGGACAAAGGTCACTTTCGTGACACTTGCTCACTTTGCCCGGGAAACCGCTAAGGTCCAATACATCTGGAAGGTGGAGTATTGGACCCAGAATTATCACTTTCATCTTTTCGTCTTCTTGTTTCTGTGTCCCTCCATGTTGCCACTTCTTCTCATTCGGTCGTGGCATATCTGGATTCCGGAGCTGCTGGCAATTTTATGGACTGAGGAACTGCATCTTCTATGGGACATACCCTTTCACCACGCCAGTGATGGTATTGGCAATTGATGGCACTGTTCTCCCAGGGGATCCTATCCGCTTCCAGACCCTCCCCGTTGTCGGTGGGGACACTCCACCAGGAGTGGATGTCCTTCCTTATCTTGCCTAAGGCCTCAACCGCCATCATATTGGGCCTTCCTTGGTTACGGCTCCATTCTCCACACGTGGACTGGACTTCTGAGCAAATATTGATTTGGTGTCCCTCCTGTTCCCCGTCTTGCCTACTCAAGGTTGCCCCAAAAGTGGAACTTCCTGTTGCCACCTGTTCTTCCCAATGCGTGTAGCGATTTCTATGAGGTGTCCTGCAAAAGTTAGGTTGATGCACTCTTTGGTCATTTGGCCCTCTGGGTGAGCAGTCCACCTGAGAACCTGAGCCTATCTTTCTGATCTCATGCGTTCTTGCCCATTCTACCACCCTGGAGTCAAAAATTCCTCTGGGCAAGACCTTTGTCCCCACTGAGTTAAGAGCTAAGATTCTTTGTTGGAGGACATGATTCCAAGAGGGCTTGCCATGTTTGTGCCCGGTCTGAATCCACCACACAAGCTCCTGCGGGTCTTCGCTTGCCCTTGCCCACTCCTAAGAAGCTTTTAGTCCTCAATAATTCCTTTTGTCCTCTCCCTATCTCTGTTCCGGTCTCTGAGGAGGATCAGGAGTGCAAGATTACTCAAGTTCTGGATTCCCGGCTCTGTAAAGGCATTATTCAGTACCTCAGGCTTTGAAAAAGGTTTAGTCCTGAGGAGAGGTCTTGGATCTCGGCATCTGATGTATTGGCACCTCATCTTTTGAAGAGATTTAATTTGAGGTTTTCTTCCAAGCCTGGGGGAGGTCTCGTAAGAGGGGGGTACTGTCATGAATCTGCAGTAACATTCATGTCTTATCTGTTTGCTTACCTGTCTGTTTGTGGTCAACTTAGAGACCGTGCATCCCTCACCTGTGTGCTTTAGTAAGCTTTCCTCAGCAGAGCTCCACCTCAGGTCCTAATTAGGAACATTATATAACACCTTGCAGTGCAAGCCACTGACGCAATCAATATTGTGGTTCTGGCTCTCTGTGTGTGTGGTTCCTGCTGAGTGCTCTTCATCTGATCCCGTGTACTGCTTGTTTGTGACTATACCTCTCTACTTGTTACCCCGACCTTGGCTTGTTTGTGACAATTACTGTCTGCTGTTTACCCTGATCTTGGCGTGGTCTCCTGTCTCTTCCTGTCTGTTCATTGCTCTGACCCTTGGCTATCCCACTGGCTATTCCTTGCTGTCCTGTATTGCTGCGTCCTCTCTATTCACCTGTAGCCAGTGAACGTGAGCTGGGGGGGCCCCGGGAGCCGCGACCTGGAGCCAGTTGCAGCCAAGTCCATCCTTACCACTAGAGGCTCTGGTGAACACCTGCTGGCTCTTAGACTCCTGGGGAAACCTATGCTCTAGCTCCCTGCATATCTTGTCATTGCTCCAGTGGTCCTGCTTCCATTACCACCCAGAATTCCATTTACGGCAGTCAGCTAAGGGTTCACAACCTTAGCGGTGCGCCCCCTACCCTGACAGGTACACCTTGGGTGTGCCTCACCTCCCTTGCATTTCCCCACCTACCACAACCCCCGGGGGGAAGAGTATAGTATGATTATGGTTGTATATTATGATTGTGGTTCTATTTGGTTTTTATATGTTTGAAGCTTTTTGATCAGTTTTTAATCATGCTTATATTCTTAAGAAAATCACTGTGAAGAGAGATGACAACATTTTTGATCTAACTGTAACTTGGTATGTTGGGTCTTTTTTTTCTCTCCTCCCTGGTATCTTACATGTGTTCTTTACCTCCAGATGTCATCATGTGCTTCTCCTGAAAAAGCGAATCTATCATCTTGCAAAACGCGTTGAGAACGACAGCACAGACATAGTTTGAATGTATGGTGGACACTTACAAAACCACCTGGTTTCTTCATAAGGTTTCTAACTTGGATAATTGTTCGAACTACGTGATTTTTGGAAAAAAAAACTTTTTTTGCATGCATGCTAATTTTTTATGTGTAATACATACTGGTGATCATATTACTACCCCGTCCCCTTCACTCAATCCAATAATGCCAGTAAGGTGCCATTTTTGTTAAAGAAATATCCTTAACCAGTTCCCGACCGCCCGCTGTTATTTGACGGCGGCAACTTGGCTTGATATTGCATATTGCGGTCACCTGCTGCAAGATCGCGGATTGTGAGTGCACACGCCGCCGGAGACACGCTCACTGTGTATCGGGGGAGCCAGGGAGCAGGTAGGGCGGACTCGATGTCCGCCGGTTACCCGCGATCGCTTCCCCGCAGTGAAAGAATGGGATCCGTGTGTGTAAACACATGGATCTCTGTTCTGACATGGGAGGAGAGTGATCCATGCTTCCTGTATATGGGAGCAGCAATCACTTTCCTCCCCAACTCAGCCCAACCCCTATACAGTTAACACCTCCCAGAGAACACAGTTAACCCCTTGATCGCCTCCTAGTGTTAACCCCTTCCCTGCCAGTGGAATTTACACAGTAATCAAAGCATTTTCGTAGCAGTGATCGCTGTATAAATGCCAATGGTCCCAAAAAAAGTGTCAAAAGTGTCCGACATGTCCGCTTCAATGTTGCAGTACTGCTAAAAATCGCAGATCATCGCCATTACTAGTAAAAAAAATTAAAAAAAATAAAAAACCCATAAATTAATTCTCATCATTCGTAAACAGGGCAACTTTTGCGTGAACAAATCAATATACGCCGATTGCGGTTTTTGTTTACCAAAAATATGAGGAAGTATATATATATCGGCCAAAACTGATGAATGCATTTTTTTTTTGGATTTGTATTTTGCCAAAAAGTAAGAAATATTGTTTTTTTTTTCAAAATTGTTGCCCTTTTTTTGTTTATAGCGGTCATCAGAAGTGACGCAGAGGTGATCAAATACCACCAAAAGAAAGCTCTACTTGTGGGAAAAAAAGGACGCCAATTTCGTTTAGGTACAACGTCGCACGACCACGCAGTGCCGAATCGCAAAAAGAGCTCTGGTCTTAAAGGGGGAAATCCTTCCGGGGCTGAAGTGGTTAAACATCTTCTTCCTGGACTGACATGCCATAGATGTCATATATGGCACAATCATACAAATCCTGGTGCCTGTGTAGTTATTGACTGTGTTCACAAATAACGGACAATGATCAGCTTTCTGCTGCTGCCTCTCACCATGTAGTTTACTTCAAAGATACAATTTTTCAGCAAAATCTCTTTCTTGAAGCTCAAAGCCAGTTTTGGCATGTTAGGAATAATTGAATCCATAATTTCAGCCTATTTAGAACTAGAACATCACATTACCCATTCTATTTTAGTGTACGCAGATCAGCTGATATAAATCAGCAGTTAGAGGGGAAGTGTTGATATGTATTACTTATTACATTATACCTCTGCAGCCAGCACTAGATCTTGATTCCAATTTAGGAATAATTCCAATGGATTACAGTGATCACATTGAAAAAAAGTGATGATTCTGCCATCTCTGGTGCCTCCAAGGCCATGAGTGCAATGGCTGTGGAACCATCCAGTGACATCATCCACTCATAAGTGCTGAGTGACAGCATAATTGTAATAAGTCCACTGCAGTACTTACAGTAGTAGTCATGATTCATTATTCATGTCCAATGAGTGTTTTCCAGAGCAAATATCCTTGCAGTGCCACTAGCACCGGTTTGAGCCTCTGTAGCTGATACAATACTATAGCATTTTAAAAATGTATTTTTTGTAAGTGAAGACTTTTAACATAAAGCAGGGGTTTCGCTTTTGAAAGCTGAGTTTACTCTGGTGCCCTTACTTCAGTTTTAATAAGTGTGGGTACAAGCAGACATCAGATAACTACAATTGTTGCTTTCAGCTAATCAACCTTTTGCTTTTCCTTACAGGGAATCTGTATTGATAAAATGTGGCAACCCAAAGGCAGGTTAACATTCAGGAATAACTGTACTCACCTGTCCTCCTGCAGATCTTTAGAGTGTGCTCCACTGAGAGGCACTGAAAAGTCTTCCATGGGGGTAGCATCTTCTGTGCAGACAAATCTATGCTCACTTCTATGGAGAAATTGGCTAGAGTTGGACCACCTAATAGAAGGCCTCTATAAAGGAATGAATAGAGGTTTCTCCTGTATTGACAGAGGAAGATGTCTAGCCAGGGGCTTCCAGCAGCACGCACGACCAAGATTTGGCAGGAGAGATGACTGAGGAGTATGACACTTCGGATGCTGTTGTTTAGGGAGGTCAGTAAAAGGGTAACTGCACTAAAAGTATAAATATACTTTAACCACTTCCCGACCGCCGTATGCAAAATGACGGCCGGGAAGTGGCTCAGTTATCCTGACTGGACGTCATATGACGTCTGCAGGATAACAAGCCGCCGCGCGCCCGGGGGGCATGCATTGTGGCGATCGGTGGTGTGGGAGGTCAGTCTGACCCCCCGCAATACCGATCTCTGTAAAGCGCTTCGATCCGAAGCACTTTACCATGTGACCAGCCATGACCAATCACGGCTGGTCACAGTGTAATACAGGAAAGCCGTTTATCGGCTTTCCTGTACTCAGGTCTGCAGACCTGAGGAGGGGAGAGCCGATCGGCTGCATCCCTGACAGGGAGGGTTTGTGCTGATGATTTATCAGCACAGCCCTCCCTCGGATCGCCACCCTAGACCACCAGGGAGCCTGCCCAGGGACCACCAGGGATGCGCCCACCCAGGACCACCAGGGAGCCGACCAGGGACCACCAGGGAGCCGATCTGGGCCACCAGGGAGACCCTCCTAGACCACCAGGTAAGTGACATACTGCCCAATGTGGATGGCACTCAGTGCCAGCTTTAGATGCCACCCTAGACCACCAGGGAATGAGCCCCTATCAATATATATGCCCACCAGTGCCCCTATCAGTGCCCACAAGTGCCCCTATCAATGCATACCAGTGCCACATATCAGTGCCCACCATTGCCACCTACCAGTGCCCACCTATCAGTGCCCATCAGTGCCACCTATCAGTGCCCAGTGCCGCCTATGCGTGCCAATCAGTGCTGTCTATTAGTGCCCATCAGTGCCGCTTAGCAGTGTCCGTCAGTGCTGCATATCAGTGCTCATCAGTGCTGTATATCAGTGCCACCTCTCAGTACCCATCAGTGCTGCTTATCAGTGCCGCCTAACAGTGCTCATCATTGCTGCATATAAGTGCCTCATCATCAGTGCCACCTCATCAGTGCCACCTCATCAGTGCCAATCAGTACTGCCACATCAGTGCCCGTCAGTGTAGCCTCATCAGTGCCCACCAGTGATGGAGAAAATTTACTCATTTACAAAGTTTTGTGACAAAAATAGAGAATTTTTTTTTTTTTCAAAATTTTCGGTCTTTTTTTATTTGTAGCGCAAAAAATAAAAACTGCAGGGGTCATCAAATACCACCAAAAGAAAGCTCTATTTGTGGGAACAAAATGATAAAAAATCTGTTTGGGTGCAGCGTCGCACGACCGCGCAATTGTCATTCAAAGCGCAACAGCACTGAAAACTAAAAATTGGTCTGGTAGTAAAGTGTTCTAAGTGCATAGTATTGAAGTGGTTAAGTTAATATTTTTCCAAAGCTTTAGATTTGGCATAAAAAGAAAATAGATTTATCATGAAATTGGATTGTTACCAGGTTCATTTTATTACAGGTCATGAAACTTTGAGCTAATTTTCAAAGAATGTTAGATAACACCAGTTTATGGAGAGGGAAATGTGTTAGATGGGATTTGCAAAATCTGTAAAATGAGTTCATACTCTCACAACTAAAGCTCTTTATAGCAGTCATAGAAAAAGCAGTGTAAAAGACAATAGGAAGCTTAAAAACAACTATAATAAAACAATTTGCTCCCCTGTTATAGGTTTTGAATATAATGATTTACTGTAGAAAAAAAATTTAAGTTGATCTCAACAAAAGTGACAGCAGAAGAAAAAGACATATGGTCCATTGAGTCTGCCCTTTTTTACTTTTTTTTATACATTTTTTTTATAAAAAAAAAGATAATGATTTATGTTTGTCCCAAGAATGGCAAACAGCTGAAATGCATACATAGGATTTGTAATCCTGTTCAGCTAGTCCAGTGGTTCTCAACTCCGGTCCTCGGGACCCCCCAACAGGCCAGGTTTGCAGGATAACTGAAATACATCACAGGTGATATAATTTGCTGCTCAGTGATTGCAGTATTCTAGTCTGCATCTCCCCAAGGTAATACTTAAAATCTGGCCTGTTGGTGGGTCCCGAGGACCGGAGTTGAGAACCACTGAGCTAGTCTCAGGTCCTGGAAAATGAAGAACAAGGACCACACTGAAGATTTTTTTAAATACGTTTTTGGTAATGTCTTTCTTTATTAACATAAACACTGGATTAGGAGGGCTGCTGCATCATATCGCAACTCTGCCAGATTTCTCCAGGTCCTCCTTGGTAACTCAGCAAGAAATCATCTCCTCTACACCCCCTTGTTTGCAGTATACAGTTTTCTTTAAATATCACACCAATATGAGCAGTCATTAGGCTTGCTTCGCAATGCTAGCACACCAGGACAAGGATACTTTTTTTTTAATGACTGTCATTTTAAAATTATTTTAAAATTACAATTAAATTACTAAATTTTAAATTTGTATTCTTGCGTTAAAGCTTTGCAAACTTAATATTCATTAAAAAATACCAAAAGGCAGTGCTAAATCCAAAAATCAGTACTTTGAAACAATAAATACCACACATTAAAAATTAAATAAAGTGCAACAATACAATTCATGCTCAATAAACATACCTGTAAAGTGCAAATAATAATAGAAACAGTTTCCAATTTTGCAAATAATCCATATTTAATAGCTTATAAGCACACAATCCTTGATAAATGACAACTTATATGTGGCAACTAATATGTTAATTTCCGTCAAAATGCGTAAGCCGTGGCTACAACGTGTTGTCATGATTGCTGATCGGAGCCTGGCACAGCCAATTCAGCATACAACACTGGAAGCGTTACCAGAGGTTTTACTCATTTGGAATGTGCGATTATTTTAGCTTGCTATATGCAAGGCTTTATAGCGGTTGTGCCCATTTACATGTCATTTCAAAATTGTTTCGCCTAAGTGGTGTTTTTTTTTTAATAAGATCAAATTTTTACATACTTCACTATGGGCATGTACGATTTTTATTTTTGATGGGAAACATCTAATGTTGGTGGAGAGATCTGGATAGAGGATGAACCTCAAGCTTGGAAAACCATGTGATGAGGGTTGTGTTTGAGCGCTATCTGACTATTTTTTTTATAATTTAATGGTCTTCACCAGGGGTGTCCAAACTTTTGACCTTCCTGGGCCACATTGGAAGAAGAATTGTATTGGGCTGCATTTGCTTGGGCATGACATTTACAGGAAAATGGTTCCCGTACCCTTTTTGTGAATATCTGGATTTTAATAACTGTCCTTGAATTTAATGATGGTTGGCAACCCTGGTATGTGCTGTGTGGGGAGGTTGTGAGGGGGAGGGGGGGTGCAACTGAAATCTAGAGGGGCGTAGCCCACCCCAGCACCCCCCTGATACAGCCATTTGACATTTACTTGCCTGGTGCAATATGGAGTCCCGGCATTTGCTGTTGCCAATGCGTTTACAAAAGAGGCACTCACAGCATCCCTTTCACTGTGCCTGATCTCTGTGCCGGCCACCGCAGCCTCTATGCACATACGGCATCCCCTGCATCCCTTTATATGAGCATATCCCTGCCGACCGCCGTGGCTTCTATTCTTTAAGGGCATTCCTCCACACTGTCCGGTAAGAGGATGATACATCGGTGGTGGATGCACACATTCTTAAGCAGGAAGTAGGAGTGTGGGGACACTTCTAGCAATGTTAGTTGCCACATATAAGTTGTCATGTATCAAGGATTGTGTATTGGACTTTTTTCTTCACTTCACATATGTTTGCACTTACAGTATGTCACAAAAGTGAATACACCCCTCACATTTTTGTAAATATTTTAGAATATCTTTTTATGTGACGACACTGAAGAAATGACACTTTGCTACAATGTAAAGTAGTGAGTATACAGCTTGTATAACAGTGTAAATTTGATGTCCCCTCAAAATAACTCAACACACAGCCATTAAAGTCTAAACCGCTGGCAACAAAAGTGAGTACACCCCTGAGTGAAAATATCCAAAGTGGACCTATTAGCCATTTTCCCTCCCCGATGTCATGAGACTCGTTAGTGTTACAAGGTCTCAGGTGTGAATAGGGAGCAGGTGTGTTAAATTTGGTGTTATCGCTCTCACTCTCTCATACTGGTCACTGGAAGTTCAACATGGCACCTCATGGCAAGGAACTCTCTGAGGATCTGAAAAAAATAATTGTTGCTCTACATAAAGATGGCCTAGGCTATAAGAAGATTGTCAAGACCTTTAAACTGAGCTGCAGCACGGTGGCCAAGACCATACAGCGGTTTAACAGCACAGGTTCCACTCAGAACAGGCCTCATCATGGTTAACGAAAGAAGTTGAGTGCACGTGCTCCGTGTCATATTCAGAGGTTGTCTTTGGGAAATAGACGTATGAGTGCTGCCAGCATTGCTGCAGAGGTTGAAGGGGTGGGGGGGGTCAGCCTGCCAGTGCTTAGACCATACACCGCACACTGCATCAAATTGGTCTGCATGGCTGTCGTCCTAGAAGGAAGCCTCTTCTAAAGATGATGCACAAAAAAGCCCACATACAGTTTGCTGAAGACAAGCAGACTAAGGATATTACCGGAACCATGTCCTGTGGTCTGATGAGACCAAGATAAACTTATTTGGTTCAGATGGTGTCAAGCGTGTGGTGGCAACCAGGTGAGGAGTACAAAGACAAGTGTGTTTTGTCTACGTCAAGCATGGTGGTGGGAGTGTCATGATCTGAAGCTGCATGAGTGCTGCAGGCACAGGGGAGCTACAGTTCATTGAGGGAACCATGAATGCCATCATGATATACTGTGACATGCTGAAGCAGAGCAAGATCACATCTCTTCGGAGACTGGGCCGCAGGGCAGTATTCCAACATGATAACGACCCCAAACACACCTCCAAGACAACCACTGCCTTGCTAAAAAAGCTGAGGGTAAAGGTGATGGACTGGCCAAATATGTCTCCAGACCTAAACCCTATTGAGTATCTTTGGGGTATTCTCAAATGGAAGGTGGAGGAGGGCAAGGTCTCTAACATCCATCAGCTCTGTGATTTCGTCATGGAAGAGTGGAAGAGGACTCCAGTGGCAACCTTTAAAGCTCTGGTGAACTTCATGCCCAAGAGGGTTAAGGTAGTGCTGGAAAATAATGGTGGCCACAAAAAATATTGACACTTTGGGCCCAATTAGGACATTTTCACTTATTATTTTTATTTGCACTTTACGTTTATTGAGCACAAAAAATGTATGGTCGCACTTTATTTAATTTTTATGTGTGGTATTTATTGTTTTACAGTACTGTTTTTTGGATTTAGTGCTGTTCTTTGGTATTTTTTGTTTATTAGCTATTGGTATTACAATTGCATAGTGGCTGCTTTATCCAGGAATATGTAAATAAGTCAGAGTAGATATTTATTTTATTTTATTATTATTCATTGCTCTGAATTCTTCTCCTCAAAAAGATAGAAACATAGAATACTGGCAGAAAAAAAGTCCAAGTGATTTATCCAGTCTGCCCCATTTCTTTTTATTATTTTTTATTTTCTGCCTGAGTACTTACTGTTAAGCGACTCACTACCTTAGCTGGCTGTTTATTCTAAGCACCAACTACTCTCTTGGTAAAATAATATTTTAAGGTCATGTTCCTGTGTTCTTGATCTTAGCCGCATTCCCCCCCTTAGGGCTAATTTACACTTGCTTCGGCTTCAATGCTCATTAAAGCTCATACAGCTTCAACAAGCTTTTATGATGTGTTTTTGAAGCTTCTGTGGTGCTTCGAAATAGGCTTCAGTGAGGCTTTAACAAGGCTTCAATGAGGCTTCAGTGATGCTTTTTTGAAGTTTTGTTGACGCTTGGCCGATGCCCTGTGTGTTTGTTGATATCTCACATCTTCAATTTCTCCAAAACAAAGAGAAGCTAAAGCTGAATTAAAGCCTCTGAAAAGCCACAGGTGCTTCAAACAAGCGTTGTCATAGACTTCTATGGAGGCGCTGAAGAGGCTTTGAAGCCTGGCTAATGCTATATTGGGTATAATTTTTGGCGCAAAGCTGAAGTGAAGCCAAGCCAAGCCAACGCAAGGTGTAAACAGGACTGTAAGCTAACCATTTTATTTAGTGACATGGGCTTTGACTGGCATTAACAGAGCTTTAAAAAGCCTGTCTGACGTCCTGTTTTGAAGCAAGTGTAAACAAGCCCTTAATGTATTTAAAGGTTTCAATCATGACTCCCCTTTCCTTCACTCCATACACATTCTCTCAAATGATGCTGCACAAATTTAGTATACAGGTATTTTTGTTTTTAATATCAATATGAGAACATTAGTGCAAAATGCATACTTTCATCCATACTCGTGTAAACAAGCTTTCAAAGTATAAACTAACAAACAATTTAAATATCATGTATCCACAGTTTACAGCATGTATACACACAGGAATGAGAAAGCTGTTAATATATGCAGGGGTCATGGGAAGAGAACATTTTCCAAAAGATGTAATAAGCTCTTAGACATTCTGAATAATACTATGAACAGTTTGTATGGAGAAGGCTCATTGCAGAGCCATTTTATGTCACTGGCTGACATATTCTGGACTGGTAGCCCTGCTTAAGAGGCCTACAACTCAAGCCATGCATAGCAGGACTCAGCAGTTGTCACTGGTAACTAATAGTGCTTTAACAGGTTCCAGCTTCATTAAACTTTACTTCCACACTTTCACAATGCCATCCCTGGAAGCTGTTACTATAAAGCCTTGTGTAGTTTGGAAGGTGGCCATGTCCGTAATAATGTCATGATGTCCTGCTGGCAGTGACTCAGGTCCTCTTCGAGGGGCATCTTCGCTGGGCCCCACTGTATGCTTACTCTGAATTTCCTACAAGTTAAAGTGAGAAATTAGGGATAGAGGTAATATGTGTGAACATTTTGCAAATCTGTAAATTTAGAAAACATAATAGGTAAAGGTTAACAATTAAGAGGAACAACAGAATTTTAATTTAACATGTGCAGATTAGGAAGTATATATTATAGGCTGCTGCCAAGAATGGATTGGCAAGGAGAGAAATACAATCTATTGTTTGAATGTAAAATAACCATATCGACATAAAGACTGGACTCTGCTGCACCCCTGTGGAAACAATTTTTAATACCAGTAACTGAAAGTGCTGCTGATCAAATTTTTACAATTTACTAGCAATGGAGAAGACAGGATCCAAACTTAAATGGCAACCAATCAGGTTCTATCTATCATTTTCAAAGCTTAACTGAACAAGCTGAGGCAGATTGGTCACTATACGCATCTGCTCAAGATTCTGTCTGCTCCAGTTTTTGCAAATTCCACCCTTAGTATTTTTCATATGGTGTGTGTATTTTTTTTTCTAAAGTATGGATAATACATAATTCACAATTATGCACTTTTTCTATTTTGCAAAAAGCCTCAACCCTTGCTGCAATAAAAAACACATGCCTGCCCATTGGATACACTATATGGCCAAAAGTATATGGACCAATGCTTTAGAATGGGATGTCCAACAAGCTCATATAATTGTGATGGCCCTACTTTTGGTCATACGTTGAAAATTCTAGCACGCTCAAGTCAAATAAAGTAGTTTATAGTTGAAGTTTACCTAAAGAAAAAACTTTTTGGGGATAAAATGAGAAGATTGGGAATGTGAAAATATGCCTCTTTATTCCGAGGATGACAAGTCTGAGCAATATGAAGTAAGTAAATGAACAAAGGTACTAACAGCCCTGGAGTCCAGAATAGGATGAATGATTTCTTTGGCTTTCAGAACTTCAATCAGGTTTGGTTGGAAGAATATATTGTTGAGACATGGAAAGTACTTCACACGCCCATGTGGGCCTTCCCAGATCTCCACAAAAGCCACCAGGTCCTCCCCCACCACTGATTGACTGATGGGGGCCTTTCTATATGTGGAAGAGGATTTAACCACAGATTTTAATCCTTTTAGTCCGAAAACCAGATAATTTCTTAGAGAAACTTTTCATGCAGGATAGAAAAATGAAAATGATATACAGTGATGGTCTTCTTTAGGCTAGGCCCTGAAGTTTATGCAAGCATCATACAATGTTAACTAGCATGTATGCCCCAGGAAAACGTTATGATTCAGATGATGGCCTTTTTTAATTCTAAGTGATTGCCAAATTACATTTCTCTATAAATCTATCTGTTTATCTCAGTCATGTTAATAGAGTGTCAAATGGTTATGCTTCAAATGGAACATTATTCTCTGATGTGTATGGTCGTCTTAATAGTGCAGGTCCATTGGTCAGGTGGATCCATAGGCCATTGGTCAGGAGGGCCCAGGATACTCATCACATTTGCTTAGCATGGCAGGCTCCTACAATCAGATTGTATGATGATTCCTTGAAACCTCCTCACACACATGATCAATGTAAGGAGCCTTTCAGTGAGTTTACTGTAACATCACTCTGGATTGTTAACAGATGCTAGCTGGAAAAGTGATCACAATGACAAAATGACTTGTATGCTTGTTATCACTAGGCAAGAATGATCAAATTAATTTCATCCAAGCCATTAGATCAGTGGTTCTCAACTCCTGTCCTCGGGACCCACCAACAGGCCAGATTTTCAGTATTACCTTGGGGAGATGCAGACTAGAATACTGCAATCACTGAGCAGCAAATTATATCACCTGTGATGTATTTCAGTTATCCTGCAAACCTGGCCTGTTAGTGGGTCCCAAGGACTAGTGTTGAGAACCACTGCATTAGAGTGTAGAATAGTAGGTATAGGAGACATGAGAAAATAAGGGCTTAATAACATTTCCTTTTCTTTTTCCAGAAATTATTGTTTTTGGCCTATTTTGGGATTAGAACCCTCAAGCAGGTGTTTTTCCTCAAGGTGTATGAGCTATAACCGACATTTATGGAAACAGAGTAGACTACGATTCTTCAAGAACCATGATTCAAAACCATTTCTCACCTTCCTCTGTGACTTGAACCCAGAGACCTAAACAGTTGTTAGGGTTAGGGTCATATACAGTATCTCACAAAAATGAGTACACCCCTCACATTTTTGTAAATATTTTATTATATCTTTTCATGTGACACTTTGCTACAATATAAAGTAGTGAGTGTATATTGTGCACTTTGCAAGTGCAGTTGCACTCTTTTTCCCTAGAGTCAATGTGGTAAAGCTCTGCTGATTTCCATGAGCATGCAATAATGCCCCCCCCCCCCCATACACAATTGGATATTCTTTACAAAGTAAAGCTTCACCACATTACATTTAGTAAGGAAAATGAATGCAACCCCAATGTGTCATTAACATTCCATATTATAGAGATCACGCAGAAAGAAATCTCCAGAACCTTAAACAAATTAGCGATTGGGAAACAAGGCTATTTCTTGTATGAAAGCCAAAATTCAAAAGCAGACAATGTTCTCCTAAGTTAATAAATTATAGTGAAGACTTCACATTTTTCACTTAGCTTATCAATATACTAAACAGAAATGTTTATTTGTATGCATTTAAAAAAAATATCCATGAAAACTCAAATACCGCTGAGTGCTTATTAAAGTGGACCTCACATCAAATGCATTGACCTCTATTTAGCTAGTAAATAAACAGCACAAAAACACATTCTCATTAGATTTGGGATTGTCAGCTTTTACACAATCCTGTAATGAGGCTGATACATCACCTAAATGAGCAGGCTGGAAAGCATGGTCCAAGTAATTTTTTCTTTCTTTTTGGATTTACTAATTTTGTCATTTTGATTTAAAACTAGTAAACGTTGATTGATAATAAATGGTTTCAGCCAAACACTATCTGTGCGTGAAAGAAATGTTTTTGTGTTCTCATTCATATTCTATGAAAAATGGCCAAGAAATCTTAAATTCTGCCAGGGTATGTAAACTTATGAGCACAGCTGTATCATTAAGTCATTGTCACATTATACTGAAAGAAATATTGTATTATGTGTATAAAACATTTGCAGAGCTTATCATCCTGTGAAATTTTTTCTCCAGCTCGAATGTTATTCATTCATAAAAAATAGAGTAGCTCAGGAAAATAGTAAATTATGGCTACTAGGTGGAGCTGCCACTTATAGTTAAGGATGAGCTTGGGCGTGTTCACAGCCGCATGTGCCCGAGCCCGCCAGGAAGCTTACAGTGCACCGCGCTAATCACAGGCAGTGAGACATTTCCAGATCCACGTCTGCCGATGTATCGCTGCCTGTGATTAGCGCAGCACAGTGTAAGCTTCCTGGCAGGCTTGGACACGTGCGGTTGTGAACACGCCCAAGCCCATCCTTACATATAAGGAAATAATTATTTATTTCCTATAATCTAATCTACAGTGCCATCTAGTGCCCATAATGCAGTATTTTTCCAATTCCTTCTATTCTGTATGAATAAATACCATTCAACCTGGCGAGTAAATAGTATAGTAATAGAGTTGCACGATTCTGGATAAAATGAGAATCACAATTTTTTTGCTTAGAATAAAGATCGCGATTCTCACGGCTTAACATTATCTTTCACATTATACAAAAAACTGGGCTAACACCACTGTTTAACAGAAAGAGCAATCAGTGCAAATACACAATAAATTGATAAGAACAATTGTATGCCAGCTGATGGCTTCATGCACACAGGACATTAAAAAACATCCTAAAAACGTCAGTAGCTTATCAGTGATTTTTTTCAGCTTTTATTAGCTTTATATTATAGACGTTTTTGCGCGTTTTTTCACGTTTTTAAAGGGCCAGCGTTTTTTTTCCTCAATTGATCTAAAACGTCCAAAAACGTTGGGGACCAGCGTTTAGCCACATTTTTGAGCGTTTTTACAACTGAAAACCGTTTCTCAGAACCCACTGGTCTTGGTTTTTTTTTACAGCTCAAAAATGTCACTGCTAAAAATAGTTGATAACAGCCTGTGTGTGCATGAATACATAGGACAAGATAATGTAGAGTTTATTGACTGTAGGAAAAAAAGTCTGCAGCTAAAAACAGCTGCTGTTAAACAGTCAAAAAACGAACTGTGTGCATGAGGCTGAACACTTAAGGTAATCACAACACTTGAAGGTAAATAAAAGATAAAAAAAAATTAAATTCTAGATATAATAGATAAATAATAAAAGTCCAGATATTCAGTGAGAGGAACTATAAAGCCCAAACAGCAGCAGCAGAGACCATTCATGTGTGGGAACAGACTATTTAGTTTTTCTTTTAATTCATTGAAGTGTATTTTTTCCCAAGAAATTGCTTTTGAAAGACCGCTGCGCAAATACCATGTGACATAAAATATTGCAACAACTGTAATTTTATTCTCTAGGGCAGGGGTCCTCAAACTATGGCCCTCCAGTTGTTCAGGAACTACAATTCCCATCATGCCTAGTCATGTCTGTGAATGTCAGAGTTTTACAATGCCTCATGGGATGTGTAGTTTCGCAACAGCTGGAGGGCCGTAGTTTGAGGGTGCCTGCTCTAGGGTCTCTGCTAAAAAAAAATATATATATAATGTTTGGGAGTTTTAAGTCATTTTGTAGCAAAAAATACTGATTTTAACTTGTAAGCAACAAGTGTCAGAAAAAGGTTTAGTCTAAGTGGTTAAACTGCCTTCATTTACAGACCGAAGTTCATCCCTTTGATCTAAAACAGGGGTCTCCAAACTTTCTAAACAAAGGGCCAGTTTACTGTCCTT
This sequence comes from Glandirana rugosa, assembly GCA_018402905.1. NCBI lineage: Eukaryota > Metazoa > Chordata > Amphibia > Anura > Ranidae > Glandirana > Glandirana rugosa. The sequence goes on from BLSH010058087.1 coordinate 882,696, forward strand.
CAGACTTTAGAGGGGCCCGACTGTGGCCACCACAGTCCTCCATCATTGGTGTAAGTGGAAGGTATTGTGCCCCATCATTGGTGTCATTGGGAGGCATTGTGCCCCATCATTGGTGTCATTGGGAGGCATTGTGCGCCATCATTGGAGTCATTCAGCCTCATTGTTGGTGTTATTGGGAGGAACTGTGCCCCATCATTGATATCATTGGTAGGAATTGTGCCCCATTGTTGGTGTAATTGGGAGGAATTGTGCCCTTCATTGATGTGAGTGAACAAAATATTTCCCAGAGGGCAAGATAAAAGCAAGCAAAGGGCCACATCTGGCCCCAGGGCTGCAGTTTGAAGACCACTGATCTAAAAATACCAAATACACTGTTTCTTTTTATCAGGTGCTGAGCAATGTTGTGATAAACTTGGCAGGCTGCCTTTTTTTGACAGCTGTCAGGGAACGGCTCTGTCCTGAATCGTGAAAATGCTGGATTAAGATCGTGAAGGGGGTTGAATTGAGATTGCGGGGTTTTTTTAATGATTAATCATGCAGGTCTACATAGTAACATTCGCACATAGCAAATGTACATGCAGTTTCACAGGACTGTGAATTTTTAATAAACATACCCCTATGCGTTCAACTAACATCACAAGTACTTTTATTTAACACAAATAATAACATTCTTAACTCTGATGTGTGTTAACACAATTATAGCATTGTACAGACTTTGAAAATTCACATCTACAGCACAACTTTGCTAGTCAAATGCTCAATTTTAATGGCCATTACTATTTTGCAAATATTCATATGCTTAACACACAAATAGCACCAAATAAATGCAGCCATATCTTATAATGATCACTTATAAAAACAAGAAACAGATGACCTTTAGCAAACATGTTGAGTTAGCATTTAATTTTCCTATTTCCACTGGAATAAATCCAGAAGCAAAAGAGGTTGGCTGATTTACCCATCTGTTCTCTACTCACCCAACATCCACTCTCTCCCTTGGAATACGGTTCTTTGAAATAGGTTTATGAAGAAAACTTGATTATTCATATTCTGATTTAAGTTTTGTATTATGTTAAGAAAACAATTACCTGAACAACTTCTGTGCCCTCAATTATCTTGCTGAAATAAGATACTGGTGGAGGATTATTGGCGCTTCCTGCAATTATGTATGATCTCTTCGGACAAGCGAGATTCCAAAATCTGAGGATCAAAGTCAAAAACAGAAATCAGTTACAACAATAATTGAATACTCGCTCAGAATGCTTGCAGCATTAGCACATCATCTTACAAACCAAGGGAACATTTTAGTTTAAGCAACAAATAATGCATGGGGGGTATTAAGCTCCATGGTTTCTTAAATATTCATTTTAATGTGAAGCCAACACGTCCCTTGGATAAAGATACCTAGAAATGTACCTCATGTTCTACAGAGATACAGCCACAAGAACAGGGAAAGCTCCTGGGTTATAGTGACTCCTAGATATGGAAACACGCAACCCCACCCATTCGGCACTCCATAGCTGTGAACTGTGCTGCATTTTGGTTTTGTGCTGCCCTAGGCAAGACTAAAATCGGGAGCCCCCATCTATCTGTCCCACCCCAGCCGCGGTATACCATTCTTGTCTCAGTGAAAAGCTGCGGCTTCCTCATCAGACCCTGAGACATGATTGATCCAAGTGCCACATATGTGGTCAATGGGGCAGAGGATGGGGTCAGTGGGACATAGGACGGGGTCAGCAGAGGATGTGGAGGCATTGATGAAGCTGCACTGATAGGCGGCACTGCTGGGCACTAATAGGCAGCACTGAAGGGCAATGATTGGCAGCACTGATTGGGACAGATTAGCAACACTGTTGGGGCTGCACTGATAATCATGACACTAATGATTGGTGTAGATGTCCCCTTTCACACTCACCGTTACCGGCTCTCTCCTCACACTTTGACAGCACAAGGAAAGGAATGCCGATGACTAGCAAAGGTGTTTACATTGTGATCAGCTGTGATTGGACACAGCTGATTACGTGGTAAAGCGTTGCTGTGATTGGCTCTTTACCCCGAGCTGTGATCAGCTGTGTCTGAAGGACACAGTGATCACAGAGCGCACCGGATGCGCGATGCAGTGGGCGCGGTTCTGGGAGGATGTCAATAGGTGCCCTTTGAGAACTAGACGACTGCCCTGTAGCCGTCATTCAGCTATGCCTTGTTTGCCTTGCGGTAGATACACCCCTGCCTGTGAGTATCCAACAGGGGATCTCCCCACTTAGCAATGGAAGATCACAGGTACAGGGGAGCAGGGACAAAAAGGCCAAATAGCATGCATTCTGCAGATGGTCTAGAAGAAACTAACCCCCGCTCAGGGTGATAGCTGCCTTCTTGTCCTAATATGACACCGACCCCATTATCAGACTCTGGCTCCCTTTTAGGAAAATAGCATGTGACATGTCTGAGAAAATCAAATTTCCCGGCTACTATAGTATGTCTGAATTCTTTGGAAAACTCGCAACACTTCTAGAACCTTCGGTATTCAGAGGCCAAAAATGCTACATGTGCTCTATTCCCCCTGTTCCTGTTCAGGATTCATGATTTTTTTCCTTGAGGTTATTGTGAAGCAAAGCATTGAGGACCTTGATTTTGTAGCAGAGGTTACAGAGGATTTTCTCCCTCCTGCATCTCATGAGGTATAACCTGCGACTTCATTCCAAATGTCCTCTACCGTGGACACAATAATTGATGCATGATGGACTACACTTTGCTTAGCAGTACCTGACTCTCGCCAGACTAAAAAAGTCCCTATGGGCAATAAGAGACTGGCTAAGTCAGAAAATACTTTTTCCATGCATGTCTAGATTAATTGTGCACTTTATCCTGTGGAAAAGGATTCGAAGAATTATAAGAATTTAATCCTCCTGGTGATCATTCCCATATTTCGGTCTTTAACCACTTGCCAACCGCCCGCCGTGGCTTGACGGCGGCAAAGTGGTTCGTTATCGCAAACCGCCATTACCTGATGGCAGCCGTGAGAACGACTATTGTGAGCGCGCACCGCCGGAGGCATGCTCGCGCACTCACTGTGTTCCGGGGGTCCAGGGAGCAGGTAGGGCGGACCTGATCTCCGTCGGCTACCCGCGATGGCTCCCCTGCAGTGAGAGAACGGAGGTCCGTGTATGTAAAAACGGATCTCTGTTCTGAAAGAGGGGGAAGGGATGTGATCACAGGCTTCCTGTATATGGAAGCCGTGATCACTCCCCTCACCCTGTCAGCCCAGCCTCCATACAGTTAGAACACACTAAGGAAACACATTTAAACCTTAGAGCACCCCCTCCAGGTTATCCCCTTCACTGCCAATGGCATTTACACAGTAATCAGTGCATTTTCATAGCACTGATCGCTGTATAATTGCCAATGGTCCCAAAAAAAGTGTCAAAATGGTCCGGCATGTCCGCTGCAATGTCGCAGTACCGCTAAAAATGTGCAGATTGCTGCCAAAAATAAAAAATAAAACCCATAAATTAATTCTCATCATTCGTAAAAGCGGCAACTTTTGTGCAAACCAATCAATAAATCAATGCGGGTTTTTTTTTACCAAAAATACAAGGAAGACTATAAATCGGCCAAAAAAAAAAATTTTTTTTATATTTTTTTGTATTTGTATTTTAGCAAAAAGTGAGAATTTTTTTTTTTGCAAAATTGTCGCTCTTTTTTTGTTTATAGTGGTGATCAGAAATGGATGCAGAGGTGATCAAATACCACCAAAAGAAAGCTCTATTTGTGGGAAAAAAAGTATGCAAATTTCTTTTGGGTACAACGTCGCACGACCGCGCAATTGTCAGTTAAAGCGACGCAGTGCCAAATCGCAAAAAGTGCTCTGGTCCTAAACTGGGAAATCCTTCCGGGGCTCAAGTGGTTAAGGGCACAGTGATTAGGGATTTAGAAAATATGAAGATCGAGAGGATTAGAGAGGCTAGAGACATCACTATGGGTATTAACAGCCTCCTCATGGAAAAAAGATCTGGTCTGACAAAGGAGAGGCTGTTGTGGTTCTTAACAAGAGTGATTATGCATAACATTTTGGATGATAGGGATACTTATCTCCCATTGAGTAAGAACCCTACCCAGCAGTTCTCTAAAGATCTTAGAACCTTAATAGATAGTGGAGGCAAGCAGGGAATCCTAAATAAAAAAGAGAAATCATTCCTTATTCCTAAAGCACCTCGGATTCCTATTATATATGCCCTCCTGAAGATCCACAAGGACACGGTACATTCTCCGGGTCATCCTATTATTAGTGGTATAGGATCCCTGACAGCTAGGATTGGGGAATATATTGATTTATTCCTACAGCCTCTAGTTGTGCAAACAACTGCTTACCTTCAAGATACGAACCATGTTCTTAATGCTTTGGATAATTTTGACTTTAAGGAAGGTATGATATTAGGGACAGCAGATGTTGCATGCCTATATACGAAAATTGATCATAATGACGGCATGGCTGCTATGTGGCACTATTTAGAACAGGATACCAGCATCCCTACTGTCCAGGCGAGTTTCATTCTGGATCTATTGCATTTTGCAATGACCCATCATTTTTGCTGGTTTGGAGGTACATTCTTTTTGCAGGTAAAAGGTGTGGCAATGGGGGCTAAATTTGCCCCCAGCCTAGCTAACTTATTCATGTCAAGTTGGGAGCAGGACACAATCTATAACCAGCATTGGCATCAGCTGGTGTTCTACAAACGCTTTATTGATGACATCCTATTCATCTGGCATGGTAATTTAGAGTCCCTCCACGAATTCATGAATAAGTTGAATGATAATAATCGCAACATTAAATTATCCTTTACAGTAAGCCCTACACAAATCCAATTTTTGGATTTGACCATTGCAGTTAAACATGGGGAACATTAAAAAACCCAAAGAAATTCTTTAAATATATTAATAATAAAAAGGCAAAACCAGAGCACATTGGCCACTTAAAAGATGATGATGGAAGGATGTTCACAGATGACACAAAAAAGGCAACTATATTAAATACCTTCTTCTTCTCAATTTTTACGCAGGAAAAGGAGGGGTTTACCGACTGAAACTATACTGTTAGTGCCACAGCACCGGACATATCCTCGTGGCTAATGGAGGCCGGAGTCAAAGAAAGATTTGAGAAACTTAATACAAATAAATCACCAGGACCAGGTGGCTTACACCTGAGAGTCCTCAGGGAACTCAGTCAGGTTATAGCCAGGCCATTGTTCCTAATCTTTGTGGATAGTATAAGGACAGGATTGGTACCAGCCAATTGGGCAGAGACATATTCTTGGGAATTACAGGCCAGTCAGCCTAACATCAATAGTGGGTAAGTTATTGGAGGGGATAATTAGAGACTATATTCAAAAAGTAACTGAGGAAGGTAACATCATTAGCAGTAATCAGCACGGGTTTATGAGGGGTCATTCCTGCCAGACAAACCTGCTAACATTCTACGAGGAAGTAAGCGGTCATCTAGATAGGGGGAGGTCAGTGGATGTAATGTACCTGGATTTTGCAAAAGCTTTTGACACCGTTCCCCATAAACGCTTGATTTACAAGCTGAGGTCTGCAGGCATGGACCAGAAGGTCGGTTCTTGGGTAGAGAACTGATTACAAGGGCGTGTCCAAAGGGTGGTGATTAATAATGTGTACTCAGACTGGTCTGGAGTGATGAGTGGGGTACCCCAAGGATCTGTCTTGGGACCAATTCTATTCAATTTATTCATTAATGAACTGGGGATAGGGATTAATAGCTCAGTCTCGGTTTTTGCTGATGATACAAAGATAAGCAGGGCAATAACATCACAACAGGATATTGACATTTTACAGAATGACCTGAACAAATTAATGGAGTGGGCAGACAAATGGCAAATGAGGTTTAATGTAGAAAAATGTAAGGTAATGCACTTGGGGGCAAAAAACATAAATGCAAAGCATGTACTAGGGGGAGAGCCTCTAGGGGAATCAAGAATGGAGAAGGATCTGGGGGTCCTAGTAGATGACAGACTGAGCAATAGCATACAATGTCAAGCTGCAGCAACCAGAGCAGGTACAATATTAGCATGCATAAATAAGGGGATATGCTTCAGGGATAAAACTATAATTCTGCCACTTTATGAAAGCCTGGTTAGGCCACATCTGGAGCATTCAGTTCTGGTCACCAGTCCTCAGAAAGGATATACTGAAGCTGGAGAGAGTCTACAGGAGGGCAACCAAACTGATAAGGGGAGTGGAAGACCTTACTTACGAGGAACGATTGCAAGCGCTAAACTTATTCTCTCTGGAGAAGCGACGTTGAGAGGGGACATGATTGCGATCTATAAATATCTCAATGGGGATCCAAGCATAAAAGATAAACTGTTCAGTCTCAGGGAATGTAAGAGGACAAGGGGACACACATTGAAACTAGTAGAGAAATGGTTTAATCTTATAATTCGTAAGGGGTTCTTCACTGTCAGAGCAATAAGGATGTGGAACTCTCTCCCACAACTAGTGGTGACTGCGGGGAGTATGGATATATTTAAAAAACTCTTGGATGTATATCTCAATAAGTACAACATACAGGGATATGGGTACTGACAAGAGTACACCTACACAGGTTGAACTGGATGGACTGTTGTCTTTTTTTCAGCCTTAACTACTATGTAACTATTATACAAGCACTAATTTCAAAACTACTGACAGGAATAGTTACATTCCGACTACCAGCTGCCATCAACCCTCATGGTTACGTAATATTCCTAAGGGCCAATTCAGTGCGACAATTAGGTGTAAATGTCGCACTGAGGGAGATTTCCATGAACAAGCCCTGTTTATAAAAGAATGGTTCCTTACTAAGGGTTACTCCGAGGATGAGCTATCTAATACCATCTCTGAAATAGCAAGGATGGACAGGAGTGATTTATTGGTAGATAATGGAAATAGAGAAGGAAAGAAAATGTTCTGTCCACTCATTACTAACTTTTCTGTCCAACACTATGAAGTAAAAAGAATCATCAGAAGGAGGTGGGCTATTTTGAAAGCAGACCCTGTGTTGGGTACCTCTCTTCCTGATGATCTGGATGTGGTATTTAGGAGGGCACCTAATTTGAGAAATAAAATTGCACCGAATATCGTTGACCCCCCTAAACAACCTACATTTTTTGGCCACCTTAAGGGCTTCTATCCCTGTAATAGGTGTGTGATACGTTGCCTAAGTCAATCCAGATGACGCAGGATGGATAATTTCTCCTCCTGTAGTACTGAAAAAACTTGACAAAGAACAGTTTATCTTGTGCGATACTAGATTTGTGGTCTACCTCCTTGAATGTGGATGCCACAAACAATATGTGGGTCGTACATCCAGGAGGCTTAGAGACCATTTGAGGGAACACGTCTATAACATCAGGACTGGTTATAGGAAGCATAGTTTATCTATGCATTTTCGTCAACATCATAATAGAGACCCCCGCAGCCTTAAAATCACAGCCATCTGCAAGCTCAAACCCCATTGGAGGGGCACTAACAAAATTAAGGAAATGTTTTGGTTATACGAGTTAAAATCTTATTTTCCGCACGGACATAATGTGGATTGGGAAAGTGTATTTCCACAATAAAGCCCTTTACTCAAAAGGTTTTATGCTATGCAAAGTCCTTTTTTTTCTTTCCATGTACCACTGCCTTGCTGGAGTGTACCCTCAAGAGGTGCTTCTGTGAGGACCTCTCCTTAACCCCATCCACCCAAACCTATGGACCATGTAGATCCATTGGACAAAACTGACAGAGCATGAGCCGATTGTTCTGTCAGAAAGGTCTCCAAATATCCCACAATGGGGATGCCCTGAGATTAAAGCAGAGCGAGAATTGGGTCTAGCGCCTTATTGAAGACCCAGGGTGCAGTGGGCAGCTCAAAAAGAAGGTCTACAAATTGGTAATGTGTGCCCACAACAAAATGCAGGTAGTGCATCAAGAAAATGGGAATGTGAGAATGGGAAGTTCACATCCTAGTTGTCAGCAGAAGCTAGAAAATCTCCTGGGTACAGGGAAGCAATGTCTGACCAGGTTGATTCCATACAGAACTTTTGAACGCTATGAAATGTAATCCTTTCCCTCTGGGGAGAGTGAAATGATTGGAATAAAAACCCAGGAACCTCTCTCCTTCTGGGACCATGGTTCTGACCCTCAGGGAGAGGAGCTGCTCTAGAGCAGCTTGGTGGTTCCCTATTCTTTGCAGAGACGTTGGCAAGTTTGGCAAAATGAAGCACAGGCAAAGGCAGAAACCAAAATTCTATTTAGTAGCCCTAAGAGACAGGGTTGCATACCAATATGTCTGAAATGTCCTGGGACAAGATAGCCACGAAGAGCATCCCCCACTTTTACAAGGGAGCACCCCTTATTGAGGAAGACTTGTCCAAGGACTAGGTGGATTTGGGGGTTCACATCTTACAAACAGAACTGAGCCTTAAAACCCTGAACAAAATAAAATGAGCGTGTTTTTTTTTTTGTTTGTTTCAGAAGCAGGGACCAGAGGTTTTGTCCTCTTTTTCAGGAGAAAAATGGTACTCTAGCTTTTTATCTCATGAAATGCCCATTACCTGTCTCAATACTTGCGGCATTATACATTTGCAATCTGTCAGAAAGAAACCAGACTTTTTTTTTGTTTTGTTACTTCTCTTTATAGTGGGTGAACATGAATTACAAGATTTGAAAGTGGATTGTGAGCTGAAAACAGTCTGTGACATTTGATATAGGATATCAGTGTGTATACATGTGAGAATTTTGGAAGGAGCAGAACTTTTGGTATACAGAGCTCTTGGCAAAGCAGATCTTTTGGCAGAAAGACCTCAAGTTTGTTTGACATTTAGGAGCGTGTGAAAGTGTGAACATTCACCTTAAATATCCAATCGTATGCAGGTGAAAAATAAGTAAAGAAATATTTGTTTTTCATGTGATTTTCTAACTGAAGTCAATATTCACACAATTTATTGTGTGAACAATCTCAGGTCCTTTAGCCTCACTATGTCTATTTATGTGCCTGCACAGATGGTTTGTGTATTGAACTAATTTGACAAAATATGCCTTTTAAGTAAAATATAAATAAAACATATCATACTGGCTCCCTGCCTATAATAAAACCATCAATTCAATTACACACCTCAGAGTCAGACCAGCAGACTATGATCAGACATATCTCTAGAGCTCAGATGTTTGCATAATTCTCTCCTGAGCAAATGCACTGAGATGAATATGGACACAATCATGTTTTGCTATTGCCATACCGAGAATATGAGTAATGGAAATTGACAGCTGCACATCATGTAGTTCCAATTGCCATTTATTAAAGTGGTTGTAAACCCTCCATCTACACTTTACTGCCCTGTAATGAGAACATTTTACACTCCTTAACAGCGCTTGTCTGATGTTACTCATAGTTGTAGTTTCCTCAATATCGCCTCTGAAAAGAATGACGTCAGCAGCACCTGCGCAGTTACTACATTAAGAAACGGCACATAATGTGTGCCGTTTCTGTCAGCGTAGCATGCCGGGATTACTTCCTTTCCATCGCAATGGCACAGCACACAGGCATCGCCATTCACAAATGCTTCCTGGTTCTCCCCTGGTTCTCCTCAACGCCACACAGGGGGAGTGAATTCATTGCAACTTATCTCGTTTGCCGTAGTAACGGCGATCGAGATAGAGGCTTGGTTTTAACGAGACCGAGCATGTGCGGGATTTAGGCTAGGTAGAGGAGTAAGAGCGGAAATGACGCCCGAACCAGACGGCAGAATCCACAGTTAAAATGGTGCATTAGATACCCAAAATAAGAGATATTTTAGAAAACAAGATTAAAGTATTTATAAGGAAAAAGAATTAGCGGTTTTACACTGGATTGATGCAGCATGCTATGATAATTGTCTTAAAAAAAAAAAAAAAAAAAAAAAAAGGCTGGCTTTACTTCCTCTTTAACCGCTTGACAACCGGCCCATAGCCGAATTACGGCTACAGGGTGGTTGCTTAATTCTGGGAGGGCGTACTATGATGTCCTCCCATGAACGCACTTCCCTGGGGCGTGCACATGGGAACATCCGTGATCGCCGGGTCCAGGGGATCACGGTGAATGGCCGCTGTGAGCGGACTTTTACCACATGATCGCTCCATCATATGACATGTAAACAAGTGGGCGGAAGTGCCAGCTTTTCTCTCCCCTCTCCGCACCGATCAGTGCATTGAGAGAGGGCGTGCTGCAGCGCAGTGGGCGATGTGTAGTGCCCACAGTGCTGCTAAGTGACAGGCTGCAACCCCCACCATCCATCCACTCTCACCACCCACCCAGCCATCCTCACCCCATCCATCCACCCCCCACCACCCACCCAGCCATTCTCACCCCATCCATGCTCACCCACCCAGCCACCCTCACCCCATTCTGCTCACCCAACCAGCCATACTCACCCCATCCATGCTCACCCATCCATCCATCCATGCTCAGCCACCCATCCTCACCCATCCAGCCATGCATGCTCATCCACCCATTCTTACTCACCCAGCCAGCCATCCATCCATGCTCACCCACCCATCCATGCTCACCCACCCAGCCATCCATCCATGCTCACCCACCCAGCCATCCATCCATGCTCACCCACCTAGCCATCCATCCATGCTCACCCACCTAGCCATCAATCAATGCTCACCCATCCATGCTCACCCAGCCATCCATCCATGCTCACCCACCCAGCCGTGCTCACCCATCCATCTATCTATGCTCATCCAGCCATCCATCCATGCTCATCCACCCAGCCATGCTCACCCACCCATCCGTGCTCAGTTATCCCCATCCATGCTCATCCATACCCATCCATGCTCAGTCATCCTCATCCAAGCTCATCCATGCCCATCCATGCTCACTCATCCCCATCCATGCTCACTCATCCCCATCCGTGCTCAGTCATCCTCTTCCGTGCTCAGTCATCCCCATCCATGCTTATCCATCCTCATTCATGCTCAGTCATCCCATCCGTGCTCATCCATCCCCATCCCTGCTCAGTCATCCCCATCCATGGCTCATTTGTGCCTCATTCATACCACATCAGTTCTCATCCGTGACACATCCATGCCACTACAGTGTCCATCCGTGCCACTACAGTACCCATCCGTGCCACTACACTGTCCATCCGTGCCACTACACTGCTCATCTGTGCCACTACACAGCCCATCCGTGCCACTACACTGCCCATCCGTGACACTACAGTGCCTCACAATAGTGTAAAAGGTAGTCAAATTGCATTTGAAATGTATGCCTCTAGAACACCGGTGCTCCCTGCATGTTGGGCCTCTGTATGTGGCCAGGCTGTGTAAAAGTCTCACACATGTGGTATCGTCACACTTGAGAGGAGTAGTAGAATGTGTTTTGGGGTGTAATTTGTGGTATGCACATGCTGTGTGTGAGAAATAACCTGTTAACATATGACAATTTTGTGAAAAAAGAAAAAGAAAAAAAAATCTTCATTTTGCATAGAATTGTGGGAAAAAAATACAACTTCAAAAAATTCACCAAGCCTCTTACTAAATACCTTGGGATGTCTACTTTCCAAAAAGGGGTCATTTGGGGGGTATTTGTACTTTCCTGGCTTGTTAGGGTCTCAAGAAATGAGACGTCAGTACATCAGGTGTGATCAATATTCAGTGATTGGCACCATAGCTTGTAGACACTATAACCTTCACAAAGACCAAATAATATACACTAATTTGTTTTTTTTTTACCAAAGATATGTAGCAGTATACATTTCGGCCAAAATGTATGAAGAAAAATTACTACTTTGCAAAATTTTATAACAGAAACAACGAAAAATTCATTTTTTTACAACATTTTCGGTCTTTTGTTAATTATAGCGCAAAAAATAAAAAAACCAGAGGCGATCAAATACCACCAAAAGAAAGCTCTATTTGTGTGAAAAAAAGGTCGCAAATTTCATATGGGTACAGTGTTGCATGACTGAGTAATGGTTATTCAAAATGTGAGAGCACTGAAAGCTGAAAATTGGTCTGGTTGTTAAGTGCCCAGTGGTCAAGTGGTTAAAAGCACCAATCCATATCACAGGACACCAAAAATGAGGTCCATGTAGACGCGTTTCACACACAAGGACTGTGCTTAATTATTACGTAGTATCTAGTATTTCGCGAAGGTGAGCCGGGGTCGGCACTCGCTGGGAGTTCTTATCAAGCGTATTCATCCTACCTGGAGAAGCGGTCTCTCTTTCCCTTGTAGGCCAAGAATATGGGCGGTAACAGTCTTCTGCAGAATTGGGTCCTGGTTGTTTATTATTATACTGACAATTTAATTAACAGTCCTAATAAAAGTACAGTTATACCTTTCAGTACCCACAGATATGGGATGGCTGTTGCTTGATCTGCCTAAATATCCTTGTATTAAAACTATTATATCTCTGTAGGAACTCTGCAACATGTGCAGACACTTTCTTGTAGACCGATCTGATGGGAAGGACAGAGCGTTCAGATTTTCCCAACTAACTTACACTGTTCTTTCAATATTACACCAACACCAGTGTTTGATCTTTGTTGTAAACCACTGAATAAGAAAAAAAAACCTGTTTAAGACAAAAGCATAATGTGCTAGTATGCGTCACATACTAGCACATTATGAAATACCTTGAAAAAAAGCCCTTCTAGCGGCACCGGTCACTGTAAGAGGGCTACGAACATCTTCCCCTGGCCTCTCTTCCAGGTTCATGGGCTCTGGTGCTGTGAGTGGCCGGAGCCGCAATGACGTCACTCCTGCGCTTGAGCACAGGGAGCCCTCGGTTCCAGCAAGAAGCTCTGATGACGGACCTTCAGAGCTCATGCGCCGTCATGTGATGTCAGCGGCTGCATGCAGGGTGAATATCTCCTAAACGGCGCAGGTTTAGGAGATATTCATTTTACCTACAGGTAAGCCTTATTATAGGCTTACCTGTAGGTAAAAATAACAACGCAGGCTTTACTACCGCATTAAGGGGCAACTAAATTAGCTCTTCTGCACAAACTAAATTGACAATCCACTTAACTTGCCTTTCATGTTGCCATTTAATCTTATATTGTAGTTTGCTTTTATGTCACACGTTCTTGATATCATAAGTACAAATCTATCAAATAAATGGTTCTGAAATCAAGTAACGCTTACCTAATTTTCATGTCAGATCCTGCAGTCAGTAATATGGGGTTTCCATCTGCTGGACTGCAGTAAATCCCGTGAACACTGTGAGGTGAAGGCTGTTAATAAAGAAAACAATTATCACTACAACACTTCACAGCATCACATCATCACAAAAAAGATGGTTAATGGTCATTTATTCTTTCTTGAAGGTATGTTGTTGTATGATGGAACCTGATAAAAAGTTTTCCTGCGATGTGTCTCCCTTTATGTCAGAACTCATGCATCCTCATATTTCGTATGTTATTTTTATAGTTGCAGTAGAAAAAGACACACTGATGAGTGTAATCTTCCAACAAGAATTAGGTTTTAGAATAAGTTGCTACACACCACCAAAAAAAAAAATTGGGTTTATTGTGCCAAAGCTGTATGTTTTAGTTAAGATTCACAAAATAGAAAATGTCAAAAGCAACAAAGTACCAGACAGCTCATATTAACACAGCCAGTCCTGATACAATAGAAAAACCAACTAACAGTATTTAGGAACATCTATCCGAGCTGAACTGTGGTTTAAAGCAAAACTGTGTTTTGATTGTGCATAACAAAGAAACATCACTTTAATGCCTTCTTGTTCAGCAACACATAACCACCTTTTCTTCAATTCTTTTTGGCATGGGAAAGCATGTGACTAAGCCCAGGTTGAAATTGGAGCGATTTGTCATGCGATTTTAGAGAACAAATTGCATGACAAGTTGCAGCCTATTGGCGGCAATGGTACTGTTCCAATGGGTGCGACTACTTTTGCCGATTTCAGGTGCTACTTCAATAGACATCTGTGCAGGAATGCAAACAGATGTCTATCAAGTAGCACCTGAAATCGCACCAACCTTGCTACTTTGAAATTGCGCTGCTTCAAGAGAAGTAGCAGTGATTTCAAAGTAGCATCAATGTGAACCAGGGCTTACTCCCATCTCTGGTGCTTGATGATTGGCCCAAAACTGTCACACGTGGGTGGGAAGAGAATCTTCTGTTTTGCGTAAGCTACAACTACTTAGACTAACAGCATGCACTAAGCTTTCTGAAGGGCTGAACTAAATGGCAAGGGAGTGAAGAAAAGGTTAGTATGCGCTGAGAGGAAGATGTTATCAAGACAAGGGAAATTAGCAAAGCACAGATTTGCTTTAAGTAAAGTATTTTATTAACAAGATTTATATGCAGTGTCTTTTAAGAAAGGAACTAGCCTTCCTGTCTTGTATAAAACTAAATTATAGTAATGCTGTAGCAGGTTGTTATAATACAACACAGGCCACAGTGAATTATATTAAACAAAGGAATTTGCTATGCTTTCTGGTTCAGCTCAGCATTAACAGCAGCTAATAACAGACTGTGTTTTCTTAATGGTCACAAAGGTCAGGTTGTGCTCAAATGTATAATAATTGGTCTTTTTGGAAATTGTAATTGAGGATTAGTAAAATATTCCTATGCAGTGCAAAGAAAAAAAACAGCTAGAAAAACCAAAAAGAAAAAAAAAAAAAATTTAAAGCTTGTATACCTTAACTCTTACTGCCAAAATGCTGTTTTGGGTAGGTCAGACTTAGTTAAGTTAAAGCTTGGGTTAAAGTACAACTAAAGGCAACATACATATTTTAGTAAATCCTCATATAAAGACCTGAAAGTTACACATGGTAATAAACATAATTGAAATTATTATTTCCCTACCTTGTAGCTGTGATTAGAGTCTATAATCCCCTCCATCAATTCTCCTTAGCTGTATAATGTAGTGATGATGGAAGGAGTTCTGCAGAGGTCAGATGTTATTTCCTGTCGGTGAATTAGCTGCTCTATCCCACAGACATCCAGACTTCTATGATGCTCAGTCTATTTTATATAACACACACCCATCTGCCAATCAATAGCTGTGTGTGTGCTATGTAAAATAGTGACAAGACAGTACAGGTTACTTTGCACACAGATCAGCCTATTAATTTGTGTGCTTCTCTCTGTCTGCACTCCTCTGGTAATTTGTAATGTGGCACAACAGAAGCAGCTAGCAGCTAGAGCAGTGGGCAGGCAAAGGCAGTACATAGGTGGGAGTGGGCGGGGCTTCA
The DNA here is from genome assembly GCA_018402905.1 of Glandirana rugosa. Taxonomy (NCBI): domain Eukaryota; kingdom Metazoa; phylum Chordata; class Amphibia; order Anura; family Ranidae; genus Glandirana; species Glandirana rugosa. The sequence goes on from BLSH010058087.1 coordinate 897,948, forward strand.
CATGTCGATCGTGGGCGGAGCCTAACCATGATTCTCAGCTTCCCATGTGATACAAAACCCCTCCCCCAGTGATATCAAGACTTTTTTGCAGAGAGAATAGATGCAAATTGAGACAACATGAGTCTAACACAGGCAATTAAAAAAACAGGAATTAAAGTTGTCACTTCACTAAAGGAAGTGCACATGACAGCAGGAGACAAGGTAGATATCTCACTATCCTTACTGCTTTTTGCAAAACAATCAGTAACATGTTTAACAGACTGTATGGGTGCATAACATATTGATTTCTTCATTTTGACCATAGTCCTTCTTTAAGTTTTACACCTAGATGTACTTTGGGGTACTATGTAATAGAACAACATATTAGGGTTGATTTACTAAAACTGGAGAGTGCAAAATCTGGTGCAACGGTGCAAGGTAGCCAGTCAGCTTCTAACTTCAGCTTGTTCAAGTAAGCTTTGACAAAAAAAAAACAAAAACTGAAAGCTGGTTTCTATGCAGAGCTGCTCCAGATTTTGCACGCTGTGTATACTCTGAAAAAGTAGCTCAGATAGCCCTGTGGTTGGCCTAAGTGGGGCTATCTCTACAGCTCAGTTAGGGTCCTTTCACACGGGCGATCTGCTCGGCAGACCTTCCTCTTTGCTCAGCAGGGGTTTGATCCACTGATCCCCGCTGAGCAGGTGGATCGATCCACTGATCTCCGCTGAGCAGGCGAATCGATCCACTGAGCAGGTGGATTGATCCGCTGATCCCTGCTGAGCAGGCAGGAGACAGGTCTGTCTCCGCTCACTGTGCAGAGATGGACCTGTCAGAGCCTCGCTCCCCTCTATGGGGAGATCAGACGAAGACAGACAGCCTGTCCGTTTTCATCCAGTCCCATCCGATCTGATCCCATTTCACGAACAGGATCAGGTAGCAGCGGGTGTCAGTGGACATGGCACCGCTGACATCCGCAGCTCCATAGGAGTGAATGGAGTGTTTGATCTGGTCTGCCTGAAAAACCTACAGGCAGACCTGATCAGAAAACCCATGTGAAAGGGCCCTCAAGCTTGTGGTGATTTGTTAATTAATGATGATATTACTATATGTAAATGTGGTGATGACATTTCTGTGCATCTTCATTTTGTGCTAAATCTGGACAATGTTAGGGATATATTGATATGTAGTTCACACCACATGCATAATTAGTACACATACAGTGGGGATCGAAAGTTTGGGCACCCCAGGTAAAAATTTGTATTAATGTGCATAAAGAAGCCAAGGAAAGATGGAAAAATCTCCAAAAGGCATCAAATTACAGACAGAGTCGGAACGTTTCCCCCGTCACGTACGATATTTAAGACGTCCCACGGGTTTGAAAACTTCTGCGGTAAAAAAACAAAAGACATTAAAACTTTCACAGTTACTACCTTTATTTTAGATTGAAAACAACTGTATAATATTCTTACAGATTAGACATTAAACTACGGAAAACCTCTAAAAAGGTAGAAAGGAACCGAAGAAATACGTGTAATTATGTTTAAAAATGGACCCCACGGGTTTGAAAGCTAGGGGTGACATACACATGATTAATACGTACACCACACTTGATGTATAGTTATATAGGGATTGTAACAGGTCTAAATCGTGTTTTACTTCTACGTGTCTTTACAGTAGTGGTGTAAATGTATATCATTATAGTAGTAATTAATTGTTTAGTGGTGTTCGAACTCCCGGGAAAGTGTACCCAAAAGACTAGTCCAGACGGACATCCAAAAAGTCCGTCTGGTCTAGTTTGTGAGGTAAGTGAGGATACCTCGACGCCTACAGTCGCCACGGTACAGGTGACTGTGGGCGACGATGGACTAGGACAAGCACTTTACCCTAGTCTAGCCTACCCTGACCTACTTTTGCCTGTCCGACAGACAGAAGCAGACTAGAGGGGTATCTCCCCTCGCTCC
>BLSH010058087.1:903686-914984 GCA_018402905.1 Glandirana rugosa
ACAGATTTCATTAATCTATAAAATGCTTCATGACAGTATTCCAATGACTAATATAACCCATAGCTATATGAAGAAATGGGAATACGTCTTGGGTAGGCCCATTTCCCTGGTAGACTGGGGGAAAATCTGGAGTTCAACTTCCAAAGTCTCTAGGTGTGTGGCACAAAAGGAGACGGCAGTCAAAATACTTTATTTCTGGTATAGAACTCCTGAAGTTTTACATGCGCGTCACCGAGAGACGTCAAATCTCTGCTGGAGATGCAATGGGGACGTAGGAACTCATCTCCATATATTTTGGGAATGCCCCCCAATACAACAGTTTTGGAATCAAATTCGGGAAGTATTACACACATTATTTCACATTGATATCCCCTTAAATCCTCTACATTATATATTAGGACTCCCAATTACAGACCTTAGTAAGACCGAAAGAAAGCTTAGATCGTTTATTCTACTAGCAGCAAAGAGGGTAATACCTCAGTGTTGGCTTTCCACCTCTCCACCATCCTTTGCTCACTTTCTTTCCACCCTGATGGAGATACGCAGGATGGAACATTTGACAGCAACGGTTGATGACTCTATGGCACGATTCTCTAAGATTTGGGAGGTGTGGGACACATCTCAATACTCCCCAGAGGTAAATTGTCCATTCTAACAAGAGCACAATAATAGTGTTCTAAATTAACATGATACTATGGCTTCAATGCTTCATAGACCTTGGAACCCTCCATTTAACTTTCTTTCCTTTCTGAAACTCACTAAGGAATGACTCATGCTATACTGTCTCAGTTAACCTTGTTTTTGAATATTTTAGTTTGATAAGCCATGTTCTCATGATTGGTTTAAATGTTGCATTATATTGGAACAATTGTACTCAGGGTTAATTTTGTTATGATCAATAATTTAGCCCATAGGCATGTATCGTATCTACAATACTGTTTCCCACATGGCATTGATATTTTCTTTGATCTATGGAAATACCAAAAGAAAGCATGTCTGTATTTGTTGTATTTTTGAAAATTCTATAAATAAACAATTTAAAAAAAAAAAAAAAAATGTATTTTTGTAAACCCTAACTGAAGTTTTTTTAAAACTATTGACTAGAAAGAACGAATACTGTGATAAACACTGAAATAGCATAGTCTTACCGTTTTACTACTGTATGTTGCTAAAGGTCTCTCTCCCCAGTCACCGTACAAGCCCTTCTCTAATGGCATTAAGCTGCAGAGAGTACCGCTGCTCTCTGAGTAGAAGCAGTGGGCTCTCTGAAATGGTCAAACATTTCCTCCGCTAAGTCAGCTAGAGCCCAGAACTCAGCAGAGCATGAGCTTTACTGATTACTGGGCTCTAACTGTGACTCTAACTGCAAACTGATAAAGTAAAAGTTACGAAACATAAATTAATGGCAATGTCTGCTACGGGTAAAAATAAAGTTGTCTTGACTTCCACTTTAAACTTTAGTGAACTTGTCAATGTCAGTAATGGAACTGTGCTATTATACAGTACAGTAAATGCGATTAGACATTTAATTCCCAACAGAGTGCAAGAGGACAACATATGCTCCCTTAACTCCAGCACAATGTTATGCTTGACCTTTTGATTGTATAAATGCCAAATTACATTCAGGAAATTAAAATCAAAAAGCATGAATGCCAGAGCATTTATTTGAAATTCACAGGAACTATTGAGACAGTTGATTTTCAAACATGACCTTGAAAAATCCACAGAGATTTACTTGGTTTTCTTAAAATGAAAGACAAGCAATTATTTAATCCTTAACGCCTTCGTGGCTAGACTTTTTTTCATAGACTTGTGTTGGAAAACTTTCCAGGCAAATTACTTTATTTTCCCATTAACTGGCTTCTTCACAATAACCAGGGCTGGATTCAATTTAAGTAACCAAAGACAGGTTTCATTGTGTTGCCTCCATGACAACATATCTTTAACAGTGACTTTTTGTTCATCTTCTATAATATAATCTGAGCATTTTAAATACAATGGAAGCTGAACCCACACAGATATTAAAAAAACACAGTTAAATGTAGTTGAGCATTCTATTAAAATTAAATGCATTTTCACATAGGTACTTAAAGGGGAACTTCTCTCTCTCAATCAACATTGACTATTTTTAATCCTTATACTGCCAGTATTAGTAAATGGATAGGAAAGTATATCATATATTCTTGCTTTAAACTGTTTTTCACATTTCTGTTTTTACATTTATTCAGTTACTTCCTGTTTTTTATGCCTAGGCAAATGATATCAAACATCCCAGGAGTCTTTAGTAGGAGAGGAGGGGCTTTCTCAGTTAAGCACACCCTCTCCTGCTTGCATGCCAGAGCTAATGGCAAGTGGATTCCAGGAAGTAAATACTACAAGAATCATCTGCCCTTCCTCAAGATGGCCATAGCCTGAAATGCTAGAGGGTGTTTTTCAAAGTGATTTCCCAACAAAACAAAATAAAGCACGGAGACATGGATGGATGGGTGAATTTGATTTGAATATTAAAAAATGAATTAAGTAGCAATTTTGGTTTGTGGTGCTCAGATCAAGTGTAGTTCCACTTTAAATCTGTCTTTAGACAGATCAACCTCCTGTCATCTGAGGGAGGAAAGAACAGAACGCTGCAATCCTAGAAAGGAGCCCGGGTATCAAAAAGTAGAAGCGGCTGCAGCCTGACTCCATCCAACCAGGCCCCCCTGACATATTTTGTACTGATAGAGCGGCCTCTAAAGTCTTTCCAGTTCTTCATCCCCTGCAGAGCAGCAATTTAGATTGGAAGAGAGAGGTGTAGTATTAGGATCTATTTAGACCCTACTGGAATAAAGTAAACTAAATTTTAATAACATCAATGACCTATACCCTTTAATGAGATTGTACCTTGCCCCTGAACAGACAGGGCCCTAAATGGCGGTACCTTTTGGTACAGTGTTCAGCCCAGTCCAGCCGCAGCCTGCCATAGACTTTGACAAGCACCTTGCAGTGGAGCTGGACACTGCGCCTATCCCTCCTGAGTGCACTAAAGCTCTGAGAAGGACACAGTGCTGCTGAAAAGCCCCGTGCACAAAGGGACCAACAGAGAAAAGTTGTGTCAGTTCACAAAGAATTTCAGATATGTCAGTTTACATAAGTGTACTTCAAATGAGAATTGAATTGTTTGATTGGAGTCCAGATTTAAAGCCTAAGTGCCTTCAAAAAAAAAAAATCAGCACAATATTTACAGTCGCTAGGTTGTGTCCCTTGTGCTGATGTCTCTTTTTTAGCTGAGATCCTCCCTCATAAATGCCAAACCCAACACCACTGCTGAAATTTTCTGATGTGGTGGGGGTTAATCGGACTGAGGGAGCAGAGACAGACACTTATCAAGAGTGCCTATGTCCGCCTAGCTCCACTATTCATAGAAGCCGTAACTACTGCTTCTATTAATGAAATGTGATCTATGAATGGAGTATGAGCAGATAATTGAAAGGTTTTCCCCCTTCAATCAGAGATCCTGCTTTAGTCAAAGAAGTTGTAGTGTGGCTCCAATGAATGAGGGAGCTGGGTGGAAAAGGTGGGCCTAGGCGAACATCTTCATGAGTGCCTGTCACTGCTCTCTCAGTTCTATTAACCCTCACTGCACCAGAAAATTATGGTTGGGGGGGGGGGGGGTTAAAGGAAGAGGATTTCAAATAACAGAAGAGACATCAGCACTACTGTGTTAAAGTAGTTGTTAAATCTTACATATATCCAGTGAAGTGACTGGTGATATATAGAGATTAAACAAGTCCTCCTACATAAGTTGTACCTATTTATCTGCAGCCCTCTCTTCTCTACATCCATTCAAAGTGCTGAATTTTAAAGCTTGTCTGAGAGTCCTGAAAAAAGGGGGCAGGGAACTGAAGTTACACTCTGCAGAGCTTAGTGAGAGGTCTGCGAGCTGATTGTAGGGAAGAGACACGTTCCCCTTTACACAGCACACAGGAACAGAGCTGAGACTGTCAATCAGCTGGAGGTCCATCCCCTGTCATCATTTTTCTATTGGTGTCAGGAAAACTTGTGAGAAGTGATTCATGCTGATAGAGGGATGAAGCAGCAAACAGAAATGACACTTAATGTTCTGGACTGAGACAATTACATATGCTATGTTCATATTTTATGTAAGTAATGTCACTTGATATGTTTTTTTATTTTGACGGCACTTAGGCTTTAATATATATTTTTTTAAATATCTCCTTTATTGAATATCAAAACAAACTTAAGACATACATATAACAAACTACATATCGGCATTGGTCCCCCAAAAAAAAAAATAAAAGGGGGGGGCAATGGGGGTTACATCAGCCATAACAGAACACGTCTCTGTTATATAATGTCTCCGATTCTATAAGTCCATTAGTTCAATTGCTGTAGTATGATCATTTAATCATTTTGACCAAACTTCCTCGTATTTTTTAAGGCAAGCCCAATTAGCATAAGCATCTTTAGACAAGGGCATATTAACATTTACCAAATGTTTCCAAAAAGCAATAGTAGGGGGGAGTGGTCTTTTTCCATGACATGGCAAAGGCCTTATGGGCATTATAGAGTAACAGACTCCCCATTGTCCTCCCTGCTACTGTAGGTACTACTTCTTCTACCAACCCCAGTAGGCACACCCTCACAGAGGGAGTTATAGTAAGGTGAGCAATGGTATTTATAATGGCAATCACTTCGCTCCAATAAACACCCATGGTCGAACAGCTCCAAAGGATGTGTATAAAGTCTGCCGGAGAATAGTCACATCTCCAGCATTCTTAAGGAACAGTTGGATTCATCATATATAACCAATGTGGGGTAATATATGCCCTATGGTTAATTTTATAGTGGACCAATCTGTCCCTTTGGGAAACTAGATGACGAAAAAGAAGGCCCCAAATATCCTCCCAATCCTCATTATTAAGGTCAGGTACATCTTTCAACCACTTCTGTCTCAAATTATATAGATCAGGTAGAGAGACCATCATTAATTGATTGTATATCACCGACATAGATATCTCTGAACACTCTGTTTGAACTACCTGTTCCAGTTCCGATTGCTCCAGCCTCAAAGGAATGTTCAAAAATTGTCTATTAAAAGCATGGGACAGCTGGAGATAATGGAACCTGTAAGAGGCTGGTACATTGTGTTCTTCCAAAACATATGTAAAACAGCGAAGAGTGCCATTAGTGTCAATGTGGGCGATACATTTAATATTGAATTTGGCCCATGCCCGTGGATCCAGTATGGTAAGGAAATGTTCCAAGTTAGAATTGTTCCACAGAGGTGTGTTTGGAGAGATAACATCCTGTGGTAGCTTTTCGTATGTCAACACTGCCTTCCATGCTTTGATTGTGGTTATCATGGACGGGGTCAGTGAGTAAGGGGCCTTAAAGAGGAAGTAAACCCAGGTGGGGTTTACTTCCTCTATGTCCCCCTGTAAAGTAGAAACAGAATGAGCTATTATGCATCGCATAGTAACCCATTATGTGCCACTTACCTGCAAACGAAGCCTGTGATGTCCCCTCTCCTGGCCGCATCCATCTTCAACCCCTCTTCCTTCCGGGGCCGCAACTCTGGCGCTGTGACTGGCCAGAGTCGCGTGACGTCACTGCCGCCAGTCACGGCACGGTCGCAGTGGAGGAACGGCACTCAGGCCGTCCCTTCACTGCGCATGTGCCGACATGACGTCGGCACAGCTTCAACACTGCATATCTCCTGAACCGTGCAGGTTTAGGAGATATACAATGCACCTACAGGTAAGCCTTATCATAGGCTTACCTCTAGGTTAAAGTGGTTGTCACAAGTTCACAACCACTTTAAAGCGGATTTCCACCCGGTTAAAAGTCAGCAGCTACCAAAAGGGTAGCTGCTGACTTTTAACAATCGGACACTCACCTGTCCCTGGCTCCAGCGATGCGGCCTGGCTCCAGCGATGCTCGCCCTTCTCCCCCTCTCCTCGGCAGCACCGGCATCACAAGTGTGGGCACCCGGCTTTGACTTCAAAGCCGGGCGCACACCACGCATGTGCGAGTCGCGCTTCACCTTGTGAATGGCTCGGTGTATCTTCTGGGACCTGTAACATGTCCCAGAAGATCGCCGAGAGGCAGGGGAGGAAGGGGAACTTCCTTAGGGAGCCGCGGCTCTAGGAGAGGAAGTGGACCTGGGACCCTGTGAAAACAGGGTCCCCGGTCCCCCCCAAAAATAAATGACATGCCAATTGTTGCATGTCGGGGGGGTCACCTTCCCTTAAAGCGGAAGTTCCACTGTTGGGTGGAACTCCGCTTTAAGACCACAAAAAAGAAGATGTCCTAATGCTTCCATTGAATGTAATACTGCTGCCTCTAGTATTGTGGATGTATTATATTTATCTGGACATAGCCACCATCTAGCACTCACCAGCTGTGATGCTAAGTAATACCTATAGCAGTCTGGAAAGGTAGCCCTCCTTTTAAAGTGGGTCTCATCAATGTTGACAAATTGTATCGAAGTGATCCAGATCCCCATATAAAGGACGAAAAAGTTGATTTAATTGCGCAAAAAAGGGTTTGGTGATCCATTGGGGTGAATGCCTAAAAAGATAAGTTAGCTTAGGGAGTATTTTCATTTTATTCAGATTTATTCGTCCTAATAGGGATATTGGTAATTTTTCCCAAGTTTTAAGTTGAGATTTAGTAGTTTGGTATACTGGAAGAAGATTGTATTTAACATAATCCAACTCAGATCTTGACACTATAACCCCTAAATATTTGAAATGGTCTACCCACTGTAATTGCATTGCTGCATGGACGATTTTTTTTCTCCCGAATCAATTGGAAATAATAAAGACGTGGACCAATTAACTTGTAGTCCAGTCACAGTTGAAAAAGCTTCCAACACCTGAAGCGTGCCTTCTAGAGAGGGTCCTGCATCATTTAGGCATAATAACAGGTCGTCAGCATACAGGGCAACCCTCTGTTCTAACCAAGCAATCTTCAGGCCCTGGATATGTAGAGAAACCCTTTTAGGCTTTAATATCTTAATAATAACCACCCATGATCATTTTCAACAAAGAAACACTGCTGAGGAGAAAAGAGAGACAGACTGTCATTACACAGATGTTTTTAGTATTTAGATCAGTGATTTCTGAACTCTTCAGTCCTTATAAGTTTGTTACAAATTACACGAGCCTCACATTTTATAAATTAAAAACAAAACAAATGCAGTGACTTTACAAATAACCTCCACATCCGTTTTGCATTTTACATCTGAACAGAACAGAACATTTTGCATGAATTCTAAAACAATCGTGAAAAAACATTAGTTTGTTAGATGTTTTTTTTGCCCAGTGGCATAAGTACTGGCTGGAACTCATAGATTATATAGATTCATTATACACAGAGGGATATATTTCAAGCATTTCTTTAGATTTTGATGATTATGGCTTACAGGTAGTGAAAACCCAAAATTCAGTATCTCAGAAAATTAGAATATGGTGAAAAAATTCATTATTATAGACTCATGGGGGTTGATTTACTAAAGCTTGGAAGTGCAAAATTTGGTGCAACTCCACACAGAAACCAATCAGTTTCAAGGTTTTATTGTCAAAGCTTGATTGAACAAGCTGAGGTTAGAAGCTGATTGGCTAGCATGCATAGCTGCACCAATTTTTGCACTCCCCAGCTTTAGTAAATCAACCCCACGGTGTCACACTCTAATCAGCTCAAAACACCTGTAAATGTTTCCTGAGCCTTTAAATGGTCTCTCAGTCTTGGTCAGTAGGTCACACAATCATGGGGAAGACTGCTGACTTGACAGTTGTCCAGAAGACAGTCATTGACACCCTCCACAAGGAGGGTAAGTCACAAAAGATCATTTGCTAAAGAAGCTGACTGTTCACAGAGTTCTGTATCCAAGCATATTAATGGAGAGTTGAGTGCAGGTCAAAAGTGTGGTAGAAAAAGGGGCACAAAAACAACAGGGATAACTGCGGCCTTGAAAGGATTGTGAAGCAAAGGCCATTCAGGAATTTGGGGGATATTCACAAGAAGTGGACTACGGCTGGTGTCAGTGCTTCAAGAGCCACCACACACAAATCCATCCAGGACATGGGCTACAACTGTCGCATTCCTTATGTCATGCCACTCCTAAACCAGAGACAACGTCAGAAGCGTCTTACCTGGGCTAAGGAGAAAAATAACTGGACTGTTGCTCAGTGGTCCAAAGTCATGTTTTCGGATTAAAGTAAATTTTGCATTTCATTTGGCAATCAAGGTCCCAGAGTCTGGAGGAAGGCACAGAATCTAAGTTGCATGAGGTCCAGTGTGAAGTTTCCACAGTAAGTGATGATTTGGGGAGACATGTCATCTGCTGGTGTTGGCCCACTGTGTTTTATCAAGACCAAAGTCAGCCCTCTACCAGAAAATTCTAGAGCACTTCATGCTTCCCTCTGCTCACCAGCTTTATGGAGATGCTAATTTAATTTTCCAGCAGGACTTGGCACCTGCCCACACTGCCAAAAGTACCAATATCTGGTTTAATGATCATGGTATCATTGTGCTTGATTGGCCAGCAAACTCTGACCTAAACTCCATAGAGAATCTGTGAGGTATTATCAAGAGGAAGTTTAGAGACACCAGACCAAACAATGCAGATGAGCTGAAGGCCACTATCAAAGCAACCTGGGCTTCCATAACACCTCAGCCGTGACATAGGCTGATCGCTTCCGTGCCACACCGCATTGATGCAGTAATTCATGCAAAAGGCGTCCCCACCAAGTACTGAGTGCATACTATACTGTACATGGACATACTTTTCAGTAAGCCAACATTTCTGTATTAAAAATCCTTTTTTTATTGGACTTGTAATATTCTAATTTTCTGAGATACTGAATTTCAGGTTTTCACTAGCTGTAAGCCATAATCATCAAAATGCACTTTTTTATTTTGCCCAGAGATACACTTTAAGAGGAAAACTAAGGGCTGTGAGCCCCAAACCTTGTTTTGGGGCAGCACTCTGAAAATGTTTTGTTCTGAATGCAGATGTAAGTGACTTGTCAGTTAAGCTCTGACAAAATACTATTCAGTCTGCTTTCAGCACACTGAAGCTGAAAGTAATTTGTTTTTCTGAGAATGATGTCACCTCCCTGGAGCCATTCCGACCAATAGACGGTTCAACCACCTCAAAAAGTCCCTTACATAACATATGGCTTTTTAAAGTTCCATTCCAAGCAGATGGAGGTGGACAAAGAATAAAGAATTTTTGGCTAATTACACAGCATATTGGGAAATGTGCAGAAAAACTGAGATTTATTAAGCTGAATATATTGCAGAATTTGGAGTTTTATTCTATCCAAATACAGTATATAAATAATGTTTTTAGAAATAAATGAGGGTGCCATCTACACTTTCAACAACATAACATAATGTAATGAAATCCCGCAACTGTAGTGACTTTTCAGTGAGCATCCTACTTGTATAGAGCAGGATTCCCCAACCCCCAGGCCGCGGACCAATACAGGTCCATGGCCTGTTAGTAAATTGACCACACACAAATGGAAACAGAGAGCTTCCAGAGCACTTTGCCGCTCTGGCAGCTGTCTGTTACTGGTCTCAGTAGTGGGCAGTGTGATGTGAAATTCAGTGCATCACATGGTTCTTTTTTTTTTGTACAAATTTTATTTAAAGTGTACAAAATTCACACTTCATTCAGGCAATGTACAGCAGCGTGGTGCGCTACAATGCTGTCCATTGCCATGCGATTCATCATGGTATGCTGCGATAAAATGAAGCATGTCTGCATTTTATTGCAGCACCCTGCAGTATGGAACACATAGGAAACAATTGTTTTCTGTGTGTCCTTGTGGTGACAATGCAGTAAATCGTCTGTTACAGCACAATGTGTGAGTGAGGCTGAATTCACACTAACTTGCGATCAAATGCAGTAAAAATGGATGTACATTTCAATCCATTTTATGCATGTTTCTAACGTGCATTGACTTGCATTGGTCTGCGTTTTAGATCTTTTTTAACCTCAGCCATGAAATTTGAACAAAGCATTTCCCGTTTATAGTGTGTACTTGTCTTAATTAAGAGCACAAAGTGTAATTTCTGTCTACTGCTTTGTTCCTCTATTATCAACATGAATCACTTCTGACAAGTTCTCCTGACACCAAGAGAAAAATAGTGACATGGGAGGGACCTCCAGCAGATTGACAGCCTCTGTTCGTGTGGGCTGTATGAAGGGGGGGTGTGTTTATTCCCTCCAATCAGCTCTCAAATCTCTCCTCACTGAGCTCAGCAGAGTGTAACTTCAGCTCTCTACCCCTTTTTTTCTGAACTCTCAGACAAGCTTTGAAATGCAGTACTTTTAGAGAATGTAGAGAAGAATTTTCTGCAGATAAACAGGTACAACTTATGTAAGAGGATTTGTTTTAGCTCTGTGTATCACCTGAGGCCAGTCACTTCACTAAGTATATGTAAGGATTTACAGCCACACAACCACTTTAAAAAACAATTGATTTTTATGTGTCCTGTTCACGCTACAATGCTGCCTTAACATGCGTTATGATAAAATGCATACATATTGCATTTTAATGCAAAGCAGGTCAAAGTAGTCGGAGGAAGATTTTTATTCAACGAAACTGGTGCCTGGTGCCAAAAAGGTTGAAGACTGCTGGTATAAATAGCAATGTAACCATGCAACCATGGCTGCATTTTGAAAATATCAAACATGAACACGAACAACATGAAATGATATACAAATCTAATGGCAAACAGCACATACCTGCTATCACCCAAGACTGATACATTGTGTGCATGCTCAAAGGATGCATCAGTAGTCGTCGTATTCTTGCTCGTGCTGGATGAGTATGGCTGGAGATTGGTAACTGGAACCTCATATCCCAGCATGCCATGGTTCCACTGCTAGTGCCTTACATGAGAAAACAACATTTTATAGCCATGAAATTAGAAAACATTTACTAGAGGCACAAACATCCATAGTGTACCTCACAAGAATACAGATTTAGATTTTTTAAAAAACACACTTACAAATAAATGTAAAAAAAAAAAAATCTATGAAAGCACAGCTAAACAAAGTTGAAAATAATGCTAGAACCATATAGCACATTCTGCTCTATTTGTATGTGTATTAACCGGTGACTGAAATTGATGAAGTAAGCACAAATTGAAGCCGGCCTAACCAGAAAAATGTATTTTATAGTATGCACAAGCAATTTATGTTCGGACAAACTACAAGACTTTCTTCTTTTTGAAACCCCAAGTGTGCCTGTGTAGAGCCGTAGGTCGTGCTCGTTCTTA
>BLSH010058087.1:914994-926878 GCA_018402905.1 Glandirana rugosa
GCCCCCCCCCCCCCCCCCCACTCCTTATCCTTTGAGTGTGACAAAGATTTTCTAAGGGTTTTGTACTCTCCCCCAAAAAAAAAAATGTAAGTCAGTAGCTACAAATACTTTAGCTGCTGACTTTTAATATAAGGACACTTACCTGTCCAGGGATCCAGCAATGTCGGCACCAGAGCCGATTCTTCAATCGGCTTCGGGTGCAGGCACAGGCATCTTCACTAAGGGAAACCGGCAGTGAACCCTTTAGGCGAGTGGTGCTGCGCTTTCTGAATGGTCTTGCTGTCGGGGGGAAGGAGGAGGGGCCAGACATACTCGAAAATCGCTGCAGCGATCTTAACCGCAAGTGTGTGCAGGTACATGTCAAGACCAGGTACCCACTCTCCCCTCCCTCCCAAAGAGTGGCAAATGTTGCAGTGGAGGAGGGGAGGGTGAAAACAAGCACATTTCCCCTTTTGGGTGGAGCTCCACTTTAAGCAAAGTGTAGTATGAGGTTAATTTTGTATGAGTAAGACTTGTGTTCACTCCTTCTCCATTCACCTTTTTGTCTCAATGACAGTCCCATTTCATGTCCTAGTGTCACAAGGACAGGAAGTAAGGGAATATCTTACTTTTACAGGGTCACAGACTGAAGGATACACCTAAAACATTTTACTCCTTCCCTCAGCTATCCAAAATATATTTTGATTGGATTTAGGCTTTAAACATTTTTGAAAGAGAAACAAAGAAAAGTAGTTTTACCAATACACAGCCAGCACTGGTGGATATCTACAGCAAAAGAAGTTATGAGTCCTAAGCGCAGGTCATGTTTTAAAGTCCAGGCGTTCGTGTTAGATCTCAGGTCCCAGCCTACCAATGACCCATTAACTGTGGCATAGGCAAGCACAGACTGCGAGCCTGAATTGAACTGATGCATATCCACTACACAACCATCCGCTTGTAGATCCAATGTCCTAGACAATGAAAGAAAATATACATTTTTTCAAAATCAAAGAAAATATCCAACAATGGGCCACAGGAAGGAATAGTAACATAAGATAAATGGTGCCCCAGAGAAGGATACCTGTTGTGGAAATATGAAAGCTGGAATGTCGCAGTCATGAGTAATACAACAACGTTTCGTTTTTAGCTTTAGTGTTCATATAGGAGGCTCAATTCAGAAAGCTAATACGCCAGTATAAGACTGTTCATTTAAAACGTTTTTTTCCTGATTAACTAGCCTAGAACTAGCTTCATAGGTGGCAATTTTGCCATCCTCTTGCCCCACAAACCTTGAATGAAAAATCAAAGGAGCTGGGCTGAGACACAGACAGCAGTAAAAGCTTGACAGAGAGTCCAACCCTCCCCTATGCCATTCATAGATATCCATACAGAAAGTATCTAAAGGTTTCTCCAAGCCTCCATGAAGATTTACTAGTACATTTGCAGTGATACAGGAAACCGAGAGAGAACTACAGCAATTTATACTTAGCAATGACATTCCAAGTGAGTTTCTTGAGAGCTGGTTGCAGGGGATAAAGGCAAACTCTGATTAAAGTATATTTAAAGCCAAAATTTTTTGTTTTGAGTAGTGAATGATTAAAAAGTTTGTTCATAGATTGACTTCCAACTCTGTGCTTTGTCAACAGTCATTAACACATTATTGACTGCAATATAGAGAATTAGGAGCATGCGCCTATGTGTGACACTAGCTATACAATGTTCTATCACCAATCAGCAGTTCCCAATCATGTGATCACTTTTTAAATAAATTAGGTTTGTTAACAAACAAATCTTTCACTTCAGCTGTCTTTTTGCCTTAAGTCCCATTCACACAGGCTGTCCGATCAGGTCTGCCTGTCAGTTTTTCAGGCGGACATGAACGGACCCTCTATTCACCCCTATGGAGCGGCGGATGTCAGCAGTGACATGCCCACTAACATTCATCGCTCTCCGATCCTGTCCGCAAAATCCAGACAAATGGTGGTCCTATTTTCCATCCATCTGGCGAATCGGATAAGATCGGATGAAAAACGGACAGGTCCGTTTTCACCCAATCTCCTCATAGAGGACCTGTCATCTGCCTGCTCAGCGGGGATCAGCGGAGCGATTCCCCACTGAGCAAGCAGAGTCCGTCCAACGAAGGCACCCGCATGAAAGGGGCCTTAAGCTGGTCATAGATGGTTCGAATCTCGGCCAATTCAGCAGGGACGGGTCGATATTGAAACTATTTAATGGGCAGGATGATTCTATCCAAGTCCATCCATCAATCAACTTGGGTACAACCAGCATGTTGCGATTATTGCCAGCAGCTATAGCCTCTAGCAATAATCGCTGTGTGTTCTCCCGGCAGGGAAGGCTCTCCGCGCAGCCCCCTGTCCGGAGAACACAATAGCTCCGCAGGAGGGATTCCCCCATTTACACAGTCAGAGTCCTGGAAGAAAATTGCAGCATCTATGGCCGGCTGTACACAGAGAAATGCAAATTGACAGGTGAAGCTGGCAGGCTGCAGTTGCCATTATACCAATAATGGTTATGTGCAAAAAAAACAAAAAGATTAATTTTAATATATTTTCATCCATTTGTCAGATTACAATTACAAACCTGAACAATTAACACTTTGTACCAAACAAAAGCCATTTTTAATTTAAAAAAAATTGAGGATGGGTTGGCAACTTTGCCCAGGTTTTATAGATGCCTATGGTCCTACTATGGAGACCCACCCTCTCTCTCTCTCCACCATTCTTACCATTGTCACACGGGCTAAAAGCAACGAAAAATGTAACATTCCTATCAATGGGGAAACTTGCTGAAGAGACAAATATCTAAGGGAATTTCTCTCACTCTGTTGTGTCCATAGGACAGAGATAATGTGAAACCTTCTCAATGGAACATGGATGCCAAGAAAAAAAAAAAAAACAGTGACGGTTTTAATCATTTTCTAATCCATCCAAACTAAAAGAAAAATTGGACTTCATATATACTTTAACAGTATAGTATACCATAGCATTCGTTAAATGTCATAGCTGGAAGAAATGCTAAGCAGGGTACTTCTTAGTATACTGTATTTACCCAATTTCTTTCTTTATGAGTGTAAATTTTTTGTAACACATAGAGGATGACATCATTTGTAAATCTAGTCATTTAAAATGATAATCATTTCTAAAACATTCATACCTGCTTTGCAGTGGATGAATTTTTGGAGACTTGGGTGGTTTCGAAGTTTCAATCCCAAGAAGCTGGATATTTCCATTATCAGATGCCACAGCTAAGTAATGCGATCCCTGGCAAAATGTCAGTGTCTTGACATGCCCGCCGATGCGAGAATAAGTCAATATTGACCTAAGTCAGAAAACATAAATTTCAATATTCATAATAGCCAGGTTAGCAGGCATGAGCAACACAAAAGAACACAATTGCTGGATAAAAACATAATGCAGCTATAAAGCATGCAAGATTGCTATTTGCTTTGTTTAAACCACTTCACTGCAGCTTTTACTAATATATAGATGCACAATGAATGCTGGAGGTACTCCTTTTATTTTTATTTTTAGGTCAGAAGCATAGCTGAGAGTTGTGACAGAGCTGGGGAATAATAAAGTGGCATTAAACGCAAAAATAAAAATATGATATTATGCAGCTTACCAATTCTTTAATGTGGTTGCTGCATTATATGTCTTTTTTTCTCTTATTCTCACCTGGTAATTCAGCCAGCAACACACTTCTGGTCTTAGGGTGGCTCCTCTATCTATAGTCCCCCTTGGACAGCAGAATTGTCATACACACTTCAATTTATTTTTTATCCGACCGATATGTGATTTGATCAAAACAATGAAAATCCACAATCAAATGGCCATAACTTCCTTTCCGATCTAAATTTGGATCAGACTTGATCAAACTGAGCCAATCGTGCAGGGCAGAATATTAGCAATCAATCGTTTTACATCAATTGGCAGCACTGAGATACTTTGTTCATGAATATGACTCTACTTCAATCAGATTATCAGATTCCATGGTGGAAATGCTAACTTATAATTGATTGTATTTCAACTATTGATCAGAATCCACTTCCCTGTGTGTGGCATATCGATTGAGTGGGTTGTCAACTATAGATTGATCATTTCTTTTCGGAAAAGAAATTGATCATTTAATCGAAGCATGTATGGCCACCATTGGATCTACTAGTAGATTTAGATGGACTTTACATAAGTGACTAACAAACCTAAGCCAAACTCCTGCTAAAACATTTTAAACAGCTACAGCGACAGTTTTGTTTCCTTTTGGGATAAAGATTTTACCAAAATGAATCAAAGCTGATCATTGTAAGCACCCATGTCAGTATTATGCTTAATGATTTGTCTCAACTCTCGAGCTTCCACTTCTGCTTGGCAGCTTGGTCTGTATAAAGGAAGCTGAAAAATACTGCATCATATAAGGTAGAGATGTGCTCAGGCGTGTTCGGGATCCTAGCCCCAACCCACCTGCCCAATCCCGCCAGGAACCCAACACTGCACACCGCTAATCACAGGCATTGAGATATTTCCCAGCCCGCAGCGGCACAGACCAGGAAATGTCTCACTGCCTGTGATTAGCGGGGTCCTGGCGGTATTGGGCACATGGGTTGGGACTATGATACCAAACATGCCTGAGCCCATCTCTAATATAAAGCATGTCAGCCTTTAGTACATATTTAAAAGAATTCTATGGAAACAGCATGCACTTTCATTTTAGAACATCAGCATTGCAATGTTAAGGTCCCATACACACGGGCGTATGAGAAAAAATAAGAAAAACGTCGTGTCCGACGTTTTGGAAAAATCTGCGTGTTTTTGACATTTTGCATCAGCGTTAGTGAGCGTTAGCGAGCGTCGGCATCAATCGGCGTTTTTTCAAAAGAAAAATATTCTGCTGCTATTTTTTAACCTAAAAACGCCGGTTAATGCCGGTACGGCGTTAGTAAGCGTTTTGCCGCTTTAGCGCCAAAAACGCCAAAACACTACAGCCTCAGAACGTGCTGGTCCCGCGTTCTAAATACAGCTCACTAACGCCGGCGCCCTCTACAGCTCAAAAACATCAGCGGTTTTATGGGCCCATTGAATAACATGGGGAGCTGTAAAAAAACGCCCAAAAACGCGGCATTAAAAAATTCCCGTGTGTATGAGGCCTAATACAAACATTAGTTATGTTTTACAATCCAATATGAGTTTACTTAAAAAAATCTTTGCTCATGTTGTGAGTTCTGCCTGGCTGCTGGCCATCTCTGCTTTTTATCTTCTCCTGCTATTTACTTTCTATTTCTAAAGACTACATATCCCATGGTACCTTACTGCCTGTAAGTAAGGTTTCCTGTACTGACTCCACCTCCTGAAACTCAGCATTTCTGTAGTTCAGAATGCAGGCTCTGAAATTTTGTGACACAGCAGAGCCTACACACAGGGCATAGTGAATATGTGTCACAGAATTCAAGGACGTAAATGTGTGGAAATTTTTACAAAGTAAATTTACAAACTTTAAGATCATTCAGAGTAATAGGAGTAGGTTAGAAATATTTGAAACAAAATGTGAAAACTAATATACGATTTTACACTTTGACCTTGGATACGCTTTAAGCATGCAAATACCCATACCCATGGTGCTACAAAGCAAACAATTAAAATGTAAATGTTTTAGGTATGTGATTAATAAACAATTTTACACTATGTGAGCTTTCTTTGGCTTTATATCACATGCTGAGGGCATACTTGCAAGCAGAGTTTCCTAACAGTTTGTAAAGAGGATTGACTGGCTGACTTTTATGCTTCATGCACACAGGACTTTAAAAAAACAGCCAAAAAACGTCAGTAGCTTATCAGGGATGTTTTCAGCTTTTACCAGCGTTATATTACTGCCGTTTTTTCGTGTTTTTCCCGTTTTTAAAGGGCCAGTGTTTTTTTTTTTCTTCAATTGGTCTAAGACGTCCAAAAACGTTGGGGATTTACGTTTTTGAGCGTTCTTGAGCGTTTTGGCCATTTTTAAGTGTTTGAATGTTTTTACAGCTGAAAACAGTCCAAAAAAACCCTCAGCTCTTGGGTTTTTTTACAGCTCAAAAACGCCACTGCTAAAAACAGTTGATAACAGCCTGTGTGTGCATGAACACATAGGATAACATGATGGAGGGTTTATTGACTGTAGAAAAAAACGTCTGCAGCTGAAAACAGCTGCTGAAAAACAGTCAAAAACCTGTGTGCATGAGGCCTTAGGCCAGTGGTTCTCAACTCCTGTCCTCAAGACCCACCAACAGGCCAGATTTTAAAGCGGAGTTCCACACTTTTTTTTGTTTATTAAAAGTCAGCAGCTACAAAAAGTGTAGCTGCTGACTTTTAATAAACAGTAACTTACCTGTCTCCCGGTCCAGCGACGGCTGCCCCCGAAGCCTCGCTCCTCTCCCCGCTCCTCCCGACGGCCCTGCCATTCATAGTGTGGGCACCCGGCCTGGCTTCACGGTCGGGCACCCACTGCGCATGCGCGAGTCGCGCTGCGCATTCCTAGTGGCCAGGCAATCTTCTGGGACCTGTGAAGATCCCAGAAGATTGCCAGGAGGGAGGGGCCGCCTAGGAGGAGAGGAGGAGTCGCCTAGGCGGCCCAGAGGCGGAAGGTGGAAGAGAGACAGGAAGTCCCTCTGAAACCTGGGGACACACTCCCACCCCCCCAAAAAAATTACATGCCAAATGTGGCATGTAAGGGGGCAAGGAGTGCTTAACCGCTTGCCGACCGCTGATCGGCATTTGACGGCGACAGAGTGGCTCTTTAAGGCAAAACGCCGTCATATGACGGCGGCTGCCAGATCGCGCACAGTGAGCGCGCGGCGCCGGAGGCGCGCCCGCGCGCTCACTGTGTCCGGGGAGGGCCAGGGAGCGGGTGCGGCGGATTCGATCTACGCCGGCTACCCGCGATGTCCCCCCCCCCCCCCCGGAGTGAAAGAACGGAGGTCCGAGTGAGTAAACACGGACCTCTGTTCTGTGAGGGGGGGGGAAGGACTGTGATCACAGCCTTCCTTTACACAGTTAGAACATGCCCAGGGAACACAGTTAACCCTTAGAGCGCCCACTGCAGGTCAACCCCTTCACTGCCAATGGCATTTACACAGTAATCAGTGCATTTTTATAGCACTGATCGCTGTATAAATGCCAATGGTCCCAAAAAAGTGTCAAAATGTTCCGATATGTCCGCCCTAATATCGTAGTACCGCTAAAAATCGCAGATCGCCGCCATTACTAGTAAAAAAATAAATAAATAAATAAAAACCCCAGAAATTAATTCTCATCATCCGTAAATGCGACCACTTTTGCGCAAACCAATCAATAAACGCCGATTGCGATTTTTTTAATCACAAATATGAGGAAGAATATAAATCGGCCAAAACCGATGAAAAAAAATGTTTTTTTATATTTTTTTTTTTGGATTTGTATTTTAGCAAAAAGTAAGAAATGTGTTTTTTTTTGCAAAATTGTTGCTCTTCTTTTGTTTATAGCGGCGATCAGAAATGACGCAGCGGTGATCAAATACCACCAAAAGAAAGCTCTATTTGTGGGAAAAAAAGGACGCAAATTTCGTTTGGGTACAACGTCACACGACCGCGCAATTTTCAGTTAAAGCGACGCAGTGCTGAATCGCAAAAAGGGCTATGGTCCTAAAGTGTTAAATCCTTCCGGGGCTGAAGTGGGTGGAACTCCGCTTTAAGTATTACCTTGGGGAGATGCAGACTAGAATACTGCAATTACTGAGCAGCAAATTATATCAGCTGTGATGCATTTCAGTTATCCTGCAAACCTGGCCTGTTAGTGGGTCCCGAGGACAGGAGTTGAGAACCACTACCTTAGGCATTCACAATAGTGTTTGTTCTCCTGCATTTGCTGTTGTGCTGCACTGAACAATGGAAATTACATTAATCTCTATGGAGCCCGTTTATATCAATGCAGTATGTTTTCTGAAAAGCTGCAGGCGCTTCTTTTGGTGCAGCACATTTTTTGCCCCATAGACTTCAATGTAAATGCACCAAAATGCCTGAAAAACTCATGTACACACTCTTTTTAGTCTTTGGCAGAGTTTAATGTATAAAATCCAGTCTCCAACAAAAAAAAAAACATCAAAAACTACACAAGGTTGCACTACAAAAACGCAATGAAAAATGCATCATGCAGCAGCAGCACTAGTGTGAACCTAGGTTCAAAGTGGTTGTAAACCCTTACATATATACTCAGTGAAGTGACTAGCCTCATATGATACACAAATTCTCCTACATACATTGTACCTGTTTATCTGCTGCATCTGTCCTGTACATCCATTCAAAGTGCAGAATTTACACATAAGAGGAATTATTTATAGAGTAGAGAGCATTACAGAAATATAGTTCATGAGATGAGTACTGCTTGATCTGGACAGTTTCAGCAGTTCAGATAAATATAAGCCTTCACACTTTGTTCATACATGCTATGAGAAGGAAACATGCTACAGTATATTCATCATGAGGCCTTAATAGAGGAGTCAACCCATTATACCTTGTGGTTGTGGTTTTTCCCTCCATCTTCTGACTGTTCCAAATTTTTACTGTTCCATCATTTGAGCAAGTGGCAAAAATTGAATGTTCATCAGAGACCCGAATTCTGTTTACTGGGCCCTTGTGTTCATGTAAGTGTGCCACCAACAAGCCTTTAGGGTGCCACCCTGGGAAGGCAACAAGCACATATTACTATTTTTCAGTACCCAAACACTAGTGAACATTTCTGTTAAAACGGTTGTAAACCGCGGCTGGTTAAAAAAAAACAAGTGTAAAGCAATTGCATAATGTGCTAGTACGCATCACATACTAGCACATTATGAAATACTTGCCTTAAAACAAAGCCCTCCAGTGGCGCGCTGTCACTGCCGACATCTTCATCTATAATTGGCCGAAGCCACAATGACATCAATGCCGCGGGAGCCCTTGGTTCCGGCACCAAGCTCTGAAGTTCCAGCAAGGAATGCCAGACCTGCAGAGCGCATGCACCAGTGATGTCACCGGCCGCATCAAGGGTGCATATCTCCTAAACGGCGCAGGTTTAGGAGATATTCATTTTACCTACAGGTAAGCCTTATTATAGGCTTTACCTGTAGGTAAAAATCACAAAGCGGGCTTTCCGGATTTAATTAAATAACCAAAACATGATTCAGTAACATTCCTAAAATAATTTGTGGGTCTGATGAAGGGTTCTTGCATAGCTATGAAACATCAAGCTATGATATGATCTTTAAAAATGTTTGCCCTCTACCATAATTCCACAGTATGTGATGCCAGCCAACAGTTATTACAGCAGCCAGTTTATTAAAGTGTTACTAAAACCAGGACAATGCATTCATTATATCTTGTCTCCCACAGTACACAGAACATGGAAATGTAATTATTTTAGTAAACGTAAACTGCTAAATACCTTTTGACATCAGCAGTTTATAACAGTCTTATGACTTCTATCAGTGTCAGGCCAAGCACTGGTTAAAGCTTGTAGGAGGAGTTTTCATTCTGCTCTGACTGCACGATCAGGCTGCAGGACCCTTGACTCTCTGGACATTGTTGATTAGCCCTGTGCTGATCACATGCACCCTCCCAAGAAAAGAATAAAACTCTAGCAATACACATCAAGCTGAGCATGTGCAGAGTGACTCCAAAGGCTCTGTTTTATCAGGAGACGGATTGGGGACAGTGGAAGAGGGGGAGGATCAGAGGCGACAGGATCAAATAGCCTTTTTACACAATGCATATGATTAACCCCTTAGGTTCCACAGTGAGTATAACAAGCATGCTTTACTGCATATACAGACTGATTTTACGGTTGAGGGTTAAGTGATACTTTAAAGTCTTGTGAATGATGGAAATATATTGATCAACAAAAAGAACCTGACAGGTCTAACCCCTAAATCTTTATCCAAAACTGAAAAAAAGATTTTGGCTTAGATAGATTAATATAGATCCGGCATCTACCTTGACACTGTATACCTGGTGTGTTCTCTACATACCTGTTGGTGGTGGTTTACTCTCCCACTCAGCACTCTCCATCATGTACTTGGCTAGTCTCTCAGCATTGCACTGCTCCCGCTTCTGCTGGATCAACTGTTGAAGTTCAATTTTACAAGTGGTCATTCGAATCTGGAAAGCTGACGGTTGAGATGTACTTGTGTAGATCTGCAAGGTGGGACGCCTTGACTGGATTCCTGTTCCTTCTGACGACTGATGAAGAATGTAAAAATTGTGACATATTTGATTAGTTACTAGAATCCTATTATTTTGAACATTTCTAATGTGGAATTCCAGCTAATTAAAGTGTTACTAAACCCAGGACCCTGCAGTCACTATATCTGGTCTCCCACAATACACAGAACATGGAAATGCAATCATTTTAGCAAATAGAAACTGATAAATCAAAAAAAAAAAATTTGTGTCGCACTGTGAATATACTCAAACAAACGTGTATAATCATGTAGCGCTCATACACTGATGAGAATAAATTGCTATAAGTGCAAAAAAGAATGGTCCCGCAGTTTTCTTGGACTGGGAAGGAGAATTTCCGCTCAGATCACACCTGTCAAAACTAGGTAGACCCTGGGAAAAAAAAGTGTAATTTCCTAAAGAGGAGGGGGAGCATGGGGGGGGCTTACAGCGGAGCTCCACTTTATATTTATAACATTCCTTACGAACTAATATGTGAACGTAATAATAAAAAAGTTTCCATGAACTAGTCCATTATTTATATTTGATGGCCTTTTTTTGTACAGATTTTTATATTCTGGTAACAAAAGTTCTTATATTCAATACCTGCGGAGAGGAAGACAATGGAGCATTAATTGCTGCAGAAGATTCTGAGCGAAGAGGTCTTTGGGTTTCCTGTTCAGCTGGAGGCAGAGTTCGTGTTACAGCCGGATTCATGTTTGCTGGCTCCATGGCACCAAACATGCTCTTCCATTCTTCATTCACATTGGAATCTTGCTTCACATGCTTTCGAGCTACAGACAGAACACAGTTCGTAACATTTATCACAATGCAATAGTTAAATTAAAGTGAGAATTGTACCGCTTTATAGTGGTCTCAACAAATAATAATTTCCTGAGAAACATTAAAAAATAGGCCTAAATGTCATTTTAAAGCAGAACTGCACCAATTATGTAAACTCACATCTGAAACCCAAACTGGATTACTTGCTTAAAAGTGTAATTCAGGGATCTCTGACAACATAGTCACTTCCTTGACTTCACTTTTCTGCACTGCAGTTAAAGAAATACCGCATGGTCAAGGACCTGGACAGCCTGTGAGTGGATAGTGAAGGAGCCACAGCTCTCTGATGAGGTCACCCATGTGCTCACTACTCCCTGTAAAGCTACTCCCAGAAAGCTCCCTGTATAGGAGTCATCCAAAATAATATGCAAAGGAAAACCTGATAGTCTTGCAGGGCTGCTGTCACTTCTGCAGTTGGAGTCCTGCTGTGGCAGCAGGGCTGGCTCTACCATGGGTCCCAGTGGGTCCATTGGACCCAGTCAGCACTTTGAGAGGGCAGCAAATTGAACCACGACCGTCTGTCCTTCTCTTCTATTTACTTAGCAAATTGGCGACCAAGATTTTTTTCCAGCAGTTTTGTGTGTCATAATGACAACTCCCCCTGGGCCGCTCCGCCTGCCCCTATACTACCCTAGCCTGTCTATATACTACCCTGCCTTGCCCTTATACTGCCTTAGCCCGTCGCTTGGAATTGAACATAATGGTATGTCATATAAGTTTTCATATAGACAAGGTGCTATTGCATGTAAATCTGACTTCCTGATAAATTGAATTTGTTTTAATTATCATGATATAAAATAATGGATGTAGGGGCCTTTTGGTGAGCGTGGGGGGGGGGGGGGGGGG
>BLSH010058087.1:934971-993326 GCA_018402905.1 Glandirana rugosa
GAGGCTCAAGTGACTGTCTACGTCGTGGGTGGGGAGACCCGAGACAAAGATATGCCGAACACATAAATATTCTAAGAGAGCCACACAATGTTTATTTCATAGACTTCTATGCAAATAAAGAACATCTAAATTGTGTCTGAGGGCATATGTGTATAGTATAACCTGAAGATCTGATTTCCTAAATCTTAGTTTTTCATGGATTAGTTAGTGGAATCTCACACTGGAATCTTATATTTTAGAGAAAAAGGGATTTTATTATAACTTACCGTAAAATCCTTTTCTCCGAGTTCACTGACAGACGCAGCTCTTCATGACTATGTGGGGTTTTATGTCCGTTACTACTAGGAGTTAACTAGGCAGGGAAAAGAAACAGCTGGCCCCTCCCCTGGGGGCCGTCCTCCTTTCCTACATCAAACCCCCTTCCTGTATAGCTCTTCAGTTCATACACAAGCCGTATAGAAACAGAGCCCAGAGGGGTGGGTGCTGCATCTGTCAGTGAACTCGGAGAAAAGGATTTTACGGTAAGTTATAATAAAATCCCTTTTTCTCCTTACGTTCACTGACAGACGCAGCTCTTCATGACTATGTGGGGACGTCCCAAAGCTGTGTCAAAAAAGAGGGGTGGGTAAACGCTAACAACTGTACCCAACTGAACCTCTGAAGAGGCGCCAGTCGCGCCTACACTGCCGCCTGCAAAACTTTGCGGCCAAAAGCAGCATCCGAGGATGCGAACACATCAACTTTGTAAAAACTTGGTAAAGGTGTGAACCGAGGCCCACGTGGCCGCCTTGCACACCTGGGACACCGAAGCCTGGTGTCTGAAGGCCCAGGAAGTACTAACCGCCCGGGTAGAGTGCGCCGTGACTGGGAAAGGGGGAACTTTTCCCCGAACAGAATACGCATGAGTCACGGTTTTTCTAATCCAATGAGAAATAGTAGCCGAAGAAGCCGCTAATCCTTTACGCGGCCCTTCTGGAAGAACAAACAAGGCGTCAGCTTTCCGAAAAGGAGCTGTAGCAGCCAAGTACACTCGTAAGGCCCTCACTACGTCCAAGGCGTGCAACTCAAACTCATTTGGGTGCGATGGACGAGGGCACAGCGAAGGCAGGATAATACCTTCATTGATGTGAAAGGAAGAGACTACCTTCGGAAGGAAAGAGGGAGAAGGTCGCAAGACCGCCTTATCCCTATGCAGTACTAAATAGGGAGACTTGCACGATAGTGCAGCCAATTCCGACACCCATCTAGCAGAAGTGATGGCTGCCAAAAAAGCCACCTTCTGCGACAGAAGCTGTAAGGAAGTCTCCCTGAGTTTCTCATAAGGTGGTTTCTGAAGAACAGAGAGCACCAGATTCAAATCCCACGGAGCCATCGGAGATCTTACCCGAGGCGCCACATGTCGCACACCTTGTAAAAAGGTACGAATCAGAGAGTGCGAGGCCAAAGGCCTCTGAAAGAGAATGGCTAAGGCCGAAATTTGTCCCTTGATAGTACTCAAAGCCAATTTTTTGTTCAGGCCCTCCTGTAAAAAGGTCAGGACCCTGGATACGACATAAGAGCGGGGGTTAAAGCCCTCCACCTCACACCAAGCAATGTATGCCTTCCAGGTGCGGTGATAGATCTTGCGAGAGGTACACTTGCGAGCTTTTAGCAAAGTAGGGATTACGGAGTCGGCGACTCCCCTGTCCCTCAGCACCTGGGACTCAATAGCCAAGCCGTCAAAGCCAGCGAGGGTAAAGCAGGGTGCAATATGGGTCCTTGAGACAGAAGATCGTCTCGCATCGGGAGCCGCCAGGGGGCGTCCGCCACCATTTGCACCACGCCGGCGTACCAAGTGCGCCGGGGCCAATCTGGGGCCACCAGAATTGTTGGTATCCCCTCCGTCATTATTCTGCGTACCAATCTCGGGAGCAGTTGAATCGGAGGGAGGAGACGATAATGGCTCCAGGGGGCCACTAGAGCGTCCGAGGCCACTGCCAACAGATCCCTCGTTCTGGACACAAAGGCTCTCACTTTGTGATTGAACCGGGACGCCATGAGATCTACATCCGGCGTCCCCCATCTGAGACAAATCTGATCGAACACCTCCGGGTGGAGGGACCACTCCCCTCGGTCCAGCGTCTGGCGACTGAGAAAGTCCGCCTGCCAGTTCTCCACACCTGGAATGTAAACCACCGAGAGAGCCGGAACTATTAGAGCTGCCTCTGCTGCCGCCGCTGGGCTCCTTGTGCCCCCCTGATGATTCACATACGCCACCGCTGTGGCATTGTCCGATTGAATTCGCATCGGACGGCCTTGCAATCTCATTGTCCAATGAAGGAGACACAGTCTGATTGCTCTCAGTTCCAGCACATTGATGGGCAGACGAGCCTCCTGAGCTGACCAACGGCCCTGGGCCGAAAGCTGGCCCAAGACTCCGCCCCAGCCCGTCAGGCTGGCGTCTGTGGTGATAATCATCCACTGAAGAGGCAGGAACGACTTCCCCTGCGTTAAAGCCGGGTCCCGTAGCCACCAGATCAGGGACGCCCTGGTCCGGGGGCTCAGCCTGATAGGACTTGTCCCACCGAGTCAGAATTGTTCGTTAAAGAGAGGACGAGTGTGACTCTGGGCAAAAGGTATCGCCTCGAATGACGAGACCATGAGCCCCAGTACCCTCATACAGAACCATAATGAAGACTGACGGTGCGACAAGAGGGTGCGCACAGCCGACTGTAGACTCTGCAGTTTTTCTGGAGGGAGAAACACCTTCGCCTGTTCCGTGTCCAAAATGAGGCTTAGATACTCCAAACGGCGGGAGGGAGCCACTGATGACTTCTTCAGGTTTAGTAACCAGCCGAAGTCCAGTAGGGATGCCATCGTGATGCTCACATTCTCCTCCAGAGCCGAGACCGAGTCCGCTCGCAGGAGCAGATCGTCCAGGTATGCCACTATGGCAATGCCTCTCTGACGCAGCAACGCCAACACCGGAGCTAACAACTTTGTAAAGACCCGGGGTGCGGAGGTCAGGCCGAAGGGAAGAGCCACGAATTGGAAATGGCGATCCCCCACCGCGAACCGCAGGAAACGCTGGTGACGAGGATGGATGGGTACATGGAGGTACGCGTCCCTTATGTCTAATGACGCCAAGAATTCTCCTTGGTGGAGGGCGGCCACAACCGACCGAACAGACTCCATCCGGAACTTTCGCTCCCTGAAATACTTGTTCAGAGCCTTCAGGTCCAGGATGGGCCGAAAACCCTCCCCTTTTTTGGGTACCACAAAAAGGTTTGAGTAAAAACCTTGAAACCTCTCCCCTGAGGGAACCAGAACAATCACCCCTTGGTCCGAGACAGCCTGTACTGCCTCGGATAGGGCCTTCCTGCGATCCCGCGGGAGATTTAAGTTTGAAGGGAAGAACCTGTCTGGGGGTGGAGAGAGAAACTCTATCCTGTACCCGGTGGACACCACTTCCCGGACCCAGCAGTATGAAACACGGGTCAACCACCGCTCTGCGAACCCCAGAAGACGTCCCCCCACCCGACCTTCGGGCGGGGGCAACCCATCAGGCTGAGGAAGGCTTGTCCTCCGTCTTTTCTGTTTTGCGCTGCCAGTGCCGTCTTCCGGCCCCTGCAGCGGCCTTACCAGAGCGGGTCCCTTTACCTGCCGTGCTCGAGGCACGAAAATGCTTCTTCTGACCTGAGGGGGAAGGCTCCTGTCTACGGCGAAACTCACGCCTGCGGGGCTTCGGAAGGAAGGTACTCTTACCCCCCGTGAAATCCTTGATGATTTCATCAAGACGTGGGCCAAAGAGACGTCCACCCTGAAAGGGGAGGTCAGCCAGACCTCTCTTGGAAGCGTGGTCGCCCGACCAGGAACGCAGCCAAAGAATTTGGCGAAGCCTGACGGCCGAGATCGATATTCTGGACAACAGGGGCAGAATATCCGTGGCCGCATCACAGAGATTTTTGATCCCTTGGAGTAAAAACTCAGCCTTCTGCGGCGCCTCCATCAGGCGACCGCCTTCTAGGTCCTTCATAAGGCCTTCCATGCATTCAGATAGATGCTGTGCCGCCATGGCCGAAGCCAGGGTCGGTCGTACAGCAGAGCCCGCGCTCAGAAACAGGGACTTCAAAAGTGCTTCTGTCTTCCTATCAGCGGGATCCTTAAAGGAAGGAGTCCCTTCCATAGGGATATTAGTCGCCCTAGTAAGGCGTGCAATCGGTGGGTCCACCGCAGGGGACTCCCACTTCTTTAGAAAACTCTCCTCAAAGGGATAGCGAACCGCAAAACGTGATGTCAGTGAGGGGGAATGCTGTGGGAGCTGCCATTCACGATATAGGAAATGGTCAAAGAATTTGTTATAAGGATAAGTCTCGGGGGCCTAGAAGATCCACACACATACGCAGCAGATCGCGATTCATCATCTTGATCCAGCTGCAACTTAGTGCGAATGCCAGCGATAATGGTGGCCACAAGTGCTGCTTCTTGTGCAGCTGCTAGCCCCTGGTCCCCTTCACTAGGTACACTGTCACCTACTGTCTCCTCATCAGATAGGTCTGCAGGGATCCCAGAGACCCCCGATGCCAGCTCTGGCTCAGATTCCTCCCCTGATGATAATTGAGGGGGAGGGGGACGCTTCCTGGGGACCCGCGGAGCGGCGTCCCCACGGGGAAAAAACTCGGTGAAAACCACCCGCAGCTGGTCCAGAAAGGCCCTTTGATCCGATTGGGGGGCTGCTGCTGATGCCACCTCAGCAGGTTCAGCAGGGGGATCAGTCATAGCTTTTTTTTTTTTTTTTTTTTCAAAGGTAAAAATGACACAAAAAAAGGGAAAGGGGCGCCCCCACCCAGCCACACACCCACAGTCTTTACTGAGGACAGTGCCCACCACCACCAGCACCCAGGGGGAGCCCAGCTATACTTGCTGTTCCGCTGCTAGTAGTGCAGATCGTCAGGAAGAGCTGTGCTGCGTGTCACCGCCGTTTCTGAAGAGGGGGAGAAGCTGCAGCCACGTGTAGATGCAGAGCATGCAGTCAAAATGGCTGCTGTGAAACACTAGAGGCCGACACACCCTTTCATGAAACGTGCAGTACCAAAATAGGCCGCTCCGAGCGCTAGAGGGAAAGCCCCATAGGCTGGGAATGTCTGCGGCTACTGCAAAATGGTGGCGGTCCGCCGCAAAATGGCGGCCGGTCGCCGCATGGCGATCCGGATGAGAAGGCCGGGTAATCGCAGTGGTGCTGGGAGGGGGAAGGAGGGGTGTGTGGCGGGGGGCAGGGAGCTATAGAGTCCCACCATTGGCTATCCCGGGCGTTACAAGAACCCAGTTTGCGGCAGTTGTCGGGCCCCCACATGAACCTAGGAAGGGGGGAGGGGGACGCTCACTTACCAATCCGACGCAGCGGTAGCCGCCTAAGCAGACTTTGCGCCCTTGATGGCGGTATGCTGCAGGCCCAAGTCGCCCAGCTGAATCGCATTGGTAGAGGGGACCAGCAGGGGGATTGCACCCCGGGCCGCCCGCACGGAACGGGCCAGATGCGGAGGGTCCCTAGTGGCGGGACTGGCTTCGCATCATGTTGGCCAGGTCGGGGAAAGTACAGAGCTCTAGGACTCTCTATGCCCCGACCGGCTTCTTGATAGAAGATTTCATCTTGATTGAAGTGAAAATAAGAAAAAATAAAATAAAAAAATGGTCACAATCGGACCGCAGTTCCCCTGAAGGGAAGCCAGGTCAACTCCTTGCGAACTAGGCATTGAAACTGAAGAGCTATACAGGAAGGGGGTTTGATGTAGGAAAGGAGGACGGCCCCCAGGGGAGGGGCCAGCTGTTGCCAAATGGGTGTCAATAAAATATCCCTTACTTCTAGAAACTTTGACATCAAGCTCTCACTGAGATCAAGGTTCACAAATGCTCAGTTTCAAAATCCAAAAAAAAAGGTCCTCCTAGCTCAATAATCAGGAAAACAGCATTAGGCTGGCCATAGATGGTTCAAATCTCAGTTGGTTCAGCAGGAACCGTGTATGGGCAGCCTGAATGTACCCAAGTTGATCGATCAATCAACTTCGGTACAACCAGCCTGCCATATTTTACTCACGATTATCGCTAGCTTCCTTCTCTTTTCCTGGTGTGGATGGGGCATCCCTGGTCCACCCCCCCTCCCCACCCACACCTGGGAGAATACAATGTCTTGGCAGGAGGGATTCCTCTGTCAGCATTGCCTGTGTAGATGGGGTAATTTCCTTCCTGCAACGCGTAAGAAATTTGCACGGTCTATGGCCTACTTAAGACAGCTAAACAGAAGCACAGGATACTGTGTTACTCCATCTACTGCCTCTACTTGCTGTAGCCATTTACAGTAAAATGCTAAAGGCACCATGAGAACTGAATGATTTCCTATCACAACTGCTCTCCAATGACATGGATTACCTGCACATTCAGCATGCAGTAATTATAATTGTGTGGTGGTGGCGCTAAACTGAATATATGACAAGTATCAGATGATGACAGATTATGATATTAAACCGATCATAGAAAGTAATGAATAGTGATCACTCAAGTGAGACAATTGTATATAATAAATAGGCATAAATCTGTGGACACCCGCCCGCTGAGGAGGACCGTGGCCATCCTAGCCCGGAACCAATCAACCAGGAGCAATCCGGAGACACCGGGAAAGGAACCGGAACCATCGGAGGAAGGTGACCAGGCTGTGTGACGCGACCTGTGCCGGAGACCCCCTTTCCTCACTGACGTCACGGGCCGGAGGGTCCTTATAGATCTCAAAGGCGCTTTTACATCTGAATTCTGGTAAGCCTCCACACTGACCAAAGTTGGAGCCCCTTTTTATCACATTGAATACTCATCACAAAGAGTCACCGATTTTACCTGAAGATTCACTATCTGGATATAGCACGTGGATTCCTGTCACACTTTATGGACACTTTGTCACTTTAAAACACTAAATATTATTTTTGTTGATAAATATTATCTATGAAAGCATATCTTTTTTTTATTAATTTATGCCTATTTATTATATACAATTATCTCACTTGAGTGATCACTATTCATTACTTTCTATGATCGGTTTAATATCATAATCTGTCATCATCTGATACTTGTCATATATTCAGTTTAGCGCCACCACCACACAATTATACATACTCTTACGATTTAGTTTGGTCGATACAGGTGGCTGCTTGCTGTCCCCATCCCCACATCACCCAGGGCATAGCGTGGTGAAAACCCCCTTTAAAAGCATGCAGTAATTGCCTGAAAGGGGAAAGAACTGGTAAAAGCTCAAAACACAATAGATATTTTTTTTACCAAAAAAATTGGAAACAAAGACTTGGTGGGTGGGCATGCTAGACTAAACTGAAGGAATGGGGTTCTTCTTTTAAAAAAAATGTTAATGAAATGAATCGATGCTCACTGACATTTTATACACTTATGTAAACTATGTCAGCTGAAACATTTCCAAGTAAAAAAATATATATTTTCTAAAATCTTACCAATGTCAAAAGAGAATTCATAAATGTGGGGTTTCTGAAGGAGGCCCAGTTGGCACATGCAAGTGAGAGCATTGAGAGCCTTAAATATCACAAACTCTTCCACATCGCTCAGCCCTTGCTGGAGAAGTGGCTTTAAGATGGAAGAACTCTGCCACCCAACATACGCTGCAACACCTGTAAACACACAAAGAAAAGAGAAACAAGAGATTAACAGGGTTGTGCAATCCAGCTACAGATCATTGTACAAGTCCTTTTCAAACTGAGCTATAGTTAGATGAATACACAACACAAAATATTAACAGTTCTGAAGCAATGACTTGGAGGCATGTACACGCAAGAATATATGACAGTGTCCTTCCATCCGTCACTGACTATGCATGATGAGCAGTGAAATATCTGGTCACCCGTATATAAGCTGACAATAGCAAGACCCACCACAATCTTACTCCGCATTCATAAATATGTTGGTGTTACATGCACAGTGAAAGCTTTTCACCACCACCAAAAAGATCTGTTAAAGCTGAAGCAGCCGTCATGGACACCTATGTGCAGTGTGTGGGTGTTCAGGCCCTCCTCGCTGCCACACGTATGCATTACGTGGTCAGCAAGAGGTTAAAATAACACTAAAATGATAATTCTGGTAAAAAAAACACTGCTGGTCCACCAGGGCTTAATCATAGGGCCCTGACCCCAAGCTCTGGGAGACAGGGATATACTTTGACATCTGCTTTGAGCGGAGCCAAAAGGAATATAACAGGTTACAGTGAGTAAATACAGAAGTATTTGTCTTTATGAGGCTTCAAAAACAGTGTTTATAAACACTGTGTAGGAAGGTCCATTTTTGAGAGCAGCAGCTGTAATATCTCCTGCATTTACACAGCAACTTCTGCTTGTCATTTTAAAAGCCATGAATTGCCAGCAAATGCAAGGAGGGGGGGCAGCTGCGGGGTAGAGGGGCAGGACATACTACACATGCCCTGTGTATTTTATGTTTTTGTGGGTGTGTGCAGCAGGCATGTCCCCAACAGACAACTGGACACATAAATAAAAGCTACAAACTTTAGGCTTGGTTCACATATGTCCAGGCATGGTTTCAGTGCGATTTTTCAAAGAAGTCCGGTGCAGGTTTGTTCACCGGTTCAGGTGCGATTCAGGTGTGAATTGAAGTGACACTTGAAATCGCACCTGAACCGGACCTAAAATTGTACAGGACTCTTTTGAAAAACACATTGCAGCCGGCCCGCAGATATGTGAATGTGTCCTGCGATTTGGGTGCGGTTCAAAAGGCATCCAATTCGCATATATGTCAACCGAACCTTTTACAAAAAATGCAAAGTCAACCTACAAAACCAAAAACCAACAGAAATCCAAAACAAAGGAGGTCCACCATGCTTGTAAAGACATGTGCATTAGAAACAAATACATAAGTGTTTACTTCAGATTTTTTTTAAATATGTGTATATGGTCGCTTGCTTGATTTTTTTTATCAGCTACATACCTACAATGCTGTCAAAAAATGCTCCTCTAAGGTGCCAGTCATTTTTATCATTGAGAAAAGTGATCATATGAGAGAGAAGAACATCATTGGCTTTTTGTCGCCCAAAAAAAACACAAAGCCTGGTGATTCCATTTTCCATTAATGTCTGCTTTACTATGTTCTCTGGGTCACTGAGCAACGTCACCACCTTTTGCTGGACCATCTCATGTAAAGCCTGCAATTCTGAGGATATAAAAATGATCATGAGTGCTAATGCCAACATCTGTGCAGTCAAGTACATTGTTACAGATTAAAAATAAATGGTAATAAATATATTGCAGTAAATAAAAAAAAAACCTGAGAAACTTCCAAGCAAACATCTTTGTAGCATTAGGATAATCACAAAAAGTTGCTGGACGGCCGCAGTCTGCTATAACATCTTTATTGTGAAAAGTAGTCCAGACAGTCCCAACATGGGTACAGAGGTGCAGGAACAAGCGCTTTGTAAGATTCCCCATATGCTTGATAATGAGTCTAAAGCTGGCCTCTAGACTAGGTTTTGACCTTCCTGGGCCACGTTGGAAGAAGAGGAATTGTCTTGGGCCTCACATAAAATATACTAACAATAAGGATAGCTGAGGAGCAGAAAAAGTCAGGCAGATCACAATCAATGATATACATGTATCTAAGTAATAAAACTTCATATCTTTTTTTAAATAAAAGTAAAAGAGGGCAATATAAAAACTAGTGTGATTTTTGACACGGTTTTTGAAAAACGAACACATCAATATTTGGTTGGATGGATGTAGTAGCAATTCTCCACGAATTCTCAAGGTGCTCATCAGATAGATATTTTGGTTCTCAGTTTGCCCTTCGTGTGCTTCATCCTTGAAAATCGTTACTCACAAATATAGGTGCTGCTGAAAACTGATGACGTGAAGAAGGAATGAATGTGAAGAGTGGGATATTTATCTTTGGAAAGATAAAAAACTTATAAAAGTCCAGTAAAGAGACACTGTCACATTTTCCTTCGGCACCATGTGTTTGCTAACTGTAAACGCAGTTTTACAAAACTGTAATAAAAAAAAAGTAACTTTAGAATTTTGTATTGGGCTGCTTTCATAACCGTCTTGGGCCGCAGGTTGGGCACCCCTGCTCTAGAGGGTAATGGGACATGCAAGCACGACACAACTGCCCTCATGAGTCTATTATCCATAATACATAGGTTGTGATGCTGCAACCCCTCCAGCTGATATGAAAGAGCTGCACTTGCTGTAAACAAACTAGTGGTCGACCGATTATCAGTGTGGCCAAAATTCACTTTTTTTGAAGCATTAGTATCATTCACAAACTTACCGATATTGTTTCAAGGGGTTGTATAGGGTGATGCCTGCAGCTGCAGGCATCACCCCGGTACCGTTCTTTAGAGCGGACGGTCAGCTTTCTTGTAAAAACAGCCAATGCGGCTCAGCAGCCGCTTGGCTGTTATTACAAGCAGTGGGAGGGAACATCCCCCCCACCCGCTGCCTTCCACCGCTCTCTGCCCGGGTATCCCGTCCCACTGGGAGACCCGAGCGACCAGCTGACACGTCCACCGTGTAGCCGAAGACCCGAACAAAGCAGATCAGCTTTGTTTGGGTCTTGAATCTAGTTACCCGAAAGCAATGTCATGACATCACTTCTGGATTACTGGCATCCTAAAGGCGCCAGTTTTAAAAAATAGAAAGTATTCAAAAATGACGATCTTCACATTTTGAATACTTTCAAGTGCAGAGAAGGGGTTTGGGGTCTTATAGACCCCAGATCCCTCCATAAAGAGTACCTGTCACTGCCTATTACTGTCACCAGGGATGTTTACATTCTTAGTGACAACAATTAAAGTAATAAAAAAAATTTTAAAGGACCGTGTAAAAATAAAAATTTTACATCTACAGGATATTGGCACCTGATATTGGCAATCGTCCTGAAAGGCAGCCGAAAAATCGGTATTGTATCACCCTGAAAAAACGGTATTGGTCGACCCCTAGAACAAACATCTAAATGATGCAAAGCAAAACGGTACCCAATGCTCTTAAAATCTTCTTTATTATTGATCCATCAGGAATTAAAGAATTAAAATACACAGAGAAGTCTTGGCGCGTTTCAGCCCTGGTCAGCTTTAGTCATAACTCGCGTGAGTCTATATTTATGACCAGGTCCCTAAACATGCCTTGCACAACCAATTGTGTTTAAACTACAGAATAAGGTGGGGAGGCGTACAGCAGACACTTCCAGCAGCCGCCAATAAACAAGATTTTATAACATACCCAATCCTATTTTCCCACCAATTCAGCAGGATTCTCACCACATGTTCTCAAGAATGTCAGTACAAAAAATCAAGTGTATCCATTATCATGAATTAGTACCTGTAAAGGGGCTCCATACATGGAAACAATGTGGTTCAACTACATATAGAAAGTGAAATTCAAGAGAGACTGTAGACTGTACAGTGATCACCTCCAAGACACGTAAAAAGCTGGCCAAACACAGTCTTTTTTTCGTTCCACCCGCAGCTGTCAGAATACACTGATCAGTGGTTGCAGCTGATTGATGGAAAATTTTACAACATATCTCTTCGACAGAAATTGATTAAACAATTGACTTGTGTCGAATGAGGGAGAGCACACATCAAAATTTGGCTGGTCCCTGCTACACCGGCTGAATTTTGATCAGAGTTTGGCCAGATTTAGACCAACGTAAATGTTCCTTTAATCATAGTGAGTCAGCATTTACAACTACATGTTACAGATTAGACAACAGCCAATGAAACTGCCTTTTGTGCTGAAAGAAACTTTACATACCAGACAGTTAGCCTTTCTGCAACCTCAAGAATGTTGAAGAATTGAAAAGCAAATAATTTAAAGTATCTTCCAGAAAGTATCTTAGCTGATATATTACCCCCCCCCCCCCCTTCTTTATATATACATGAACTTTTCTTAATAAAATTCAGATTGCTTCTAGGGCTTGTCCCCGATGGCTCTTAGAAGCACATATGGTGGGACTATTCAACCATTAAATCTTTTTGTAGAAATGTAAACAGTTCCCACAGCATGATTCTTACTTGTCAAATACTATTAACTCCTTGGTCTACCTTGTTCAGTGATGCTTTGGGTGCAATGTCAAAGTATGAAAAAAAAAGCTGTACGTGTTTTAAATAGAAACTGCTAAAGGGACCACCATTAAAACAACAGAGAAAACAATAAATACCATGGTGTTTTGTCCATAAGAAGGTT
Organism: Glandirana rugosa; assembly: GCA_018402905.1. Taxonomy (NCBI): domain Eukaryota; kingdom Metazoa; phylum Chordata; class Amphibia; order Anura; family Ranidae; genus Glandirana; species Glandirana rugosa. The sequence continues at coordinate 947,208 of BLSH010058087.1, forward strand.
AACAAAATTGGGATCAAAATGATTTAAGCCTAGTACACACGGGACGACAATCGTACGTACGATCGTTGCAAATCGTATGTTGCATAATGTAACTTGCATACTGACTGCACTACACGATCGTACGACCACAGAAGAACGTTCAGGCGCATGTAATTAGCATCCGGCCGTTCCTGACTTCGGAGCATGCGTGTTTTGCACAATACAACTTGTTGCACCAACTTTTCTGTACACACGATACAACGGTGGTATGAGGGCTTGTTGGTAGGACCAAGTTTTCTAGTCTGCTCATACAACTCCCTTGTACGACCGTCGTATGCTCAACTGTTGTAATCGCGCATACGAACGATCGATATCGCATACAACGGTCGTTAGTATGACCTGTTGTATACGATCGTCGTCCCGTGTGTACGAGGCTTTACAGATGTCTGTCAACATTGGAATTGCAACTTTTGCAATTTGGGCTGGACAGGTACCACACCTGTAAATTGACTCAAGAATCAATTTATCAGACTACAGCTGGGTATACATGGCTCAAAATTCAGCCAGTTCAGCAGAGACAGGTAGAATTTCAGTCCATGTATTGGTACTGTGGTTGTACAGAAGTTAATCTACCAACTGACTTTTGTAGAATCGCCCTGTTGGATTTCCCCCGCTCGATTAGTGCTGCAGGCTATAGCCTGCAACGCTGATCTGTGTATTATGATGGCAAGGGAGCCTCCCCACTGTCAGAATAAAATGTTGCAGCAGGTTTCCTCATCCATCTCAAATGTGTGGATGGGGGAATAGGATCATTTTTTATTTTTTGTACTCAATCCGCTGGCTGAGAGAAAAAGAACTGACTCATCTATGGGCTCCCTTAGAACATACAAGATACCACAGAAGAAGAACCATTCGAGATGCTTATTAGCACACCATTATACCCACATGATCTGAGAAACTTACACCACAAATACACTTGCCATACATTTATCAATCATTTTATGCTTAGGCACTGTCACCATTATCAGTAAAGGAAAATCCCACATTTTAAGTTGTCACCAATGGGAACACTACTTCTGGTGACAAACAATGATTTCCTTTCTTTGGGGGGATTTCTTTTAACCTCCTATTTGGGCTATGGGGCAGGAAGTGAAGGGAAGTCTACCCAATGGGAAAGAAAGAGTCTGCAAAATTCCCCCCAAGAATAGGGACATCCACCATAAGCTCTCATCCATCTGCACTTGAATCAATAGAAAAAAAAAAAGGTGTCAGGGTCTATTTAATAAGCTGCACATTGTTGGTACACTTTTTCCAGTGCCTTTCTCCTTTTTATTGTCATAGCAAAAATCATAATGAAAATGAAAACCAAAGATCATCCCTAGTTTATTCCATTCTGTTGTGTCTGAAACAGACAAAGGCATAATGCAGACCTACCTGTGTCATAGCTCTCATTGGGGTGTGACGTCTCATCCAGCTCCTCACTGTTAGGATCATTCTCCATGTTCAAATTCTTCAGCTGCACCAACTCCAAAAACCTTAGGGCAGTTTCTGCTAGTAAAGCTATGTTCTCTTTAGCAAAGTAAATGTAAAGAAAGAGCACAGGCAGTTATTACAAAACATACAATTACATTGAAAGTAACTTGAAAACGCAAACAGGTTGAAACCACAATCACAAAAGAACACAAAGGAGATAAAGGCAACTAAAAGAAAGAACAAAATGTTAACAAAAACAAATATACAGTACCCTTCTAGAACTCCAATTTCTGCACAAGAGTGTACAATGGAAAGCAGAAGTGTTGAGCCTTGCATACCTTTCATATACCTCCTTTAATTTTACAAAGTGGAGCATTAATAAATATGACTAGGAGTAATATGGGCAACACATCCCCCATTTAATTTCCATCAAACGTATGAAGAAGTCCTGTACAGTAAATATTGTTTGCTACTTCAGGGCCCCTTTACACACTCAATTTTTGTTAATTGACAAGAGTTGCGTTAAGGCAGCTTGTTCATTTTGAATACGTTGTCATTGCACCTTTGTTCACAAAAAATGCACTTCCAACGCAGCACACCGCAACCCATAAGATTATGACTAAGCGGGTATAACTCCCGCGAAACGCGTCAATCTATCTTGCCTTGATGTACTTCTCATGGACTGTTGAATCCTGTATGATGTTTTACTGAATAAACACAATTCGTTTGGAAGTTCCTGTGGTGCTGTCAAAACCTTCATTGATGTATCACAGTGCATTCACACCCATCCATTGTGATGAGCTATAAAGCAGCTGCATTTCAATAATTACAAAAAGTGTAGCTGCTGACTTTTAATAATCAGACACTCACCTGTCCCTCGCTCCAGCGATGCGGTCGCCTGAGGGCTCGCTCTTCACCCCCTCCCCTTGGTGGCGCCAGCATCATAACTGTGGGCATCCGGCTTTGGCTTCAAAGCCAGGCGCGCACTGCGCATGCACGAGTCGTGCTGCGCCTTGTGACTGGCCAGCGTATCTTCTGGGACCTGTGACGTGTCCCAGAAGATCGCCGAGAGGGAGGGGGGAAGGTGGACTTCCTTCCCTGAGCTGCGATGCCAGGGGAGGAAGTGGACCTGGGACCCTGTGAAAACAGGGTCCCTGGTCACCCCCCAAAAAAACCTTCCATTAAAGCGGAAGTTCCACTTTAGGGTGCAACTCCGCTTTAAGAATGAATAGCATCACACCATACATATACCGTGTGTTAATGTGCAGTGTCATAATGCATCGTAAAAAGGTACATAATACTGCATATTAAAGTGGTTGTAAACCTCCATTGCATGCACTATAAACACCATTTACCACAGCAATGATTCCACATGTATAAAGCAAATCGCTGTACTGTTACCTGTCATTTCTGTTTACCAGCGCCTGTGTAAGCCCGCAAACAAGCGCTGATTATTTGACGTGTCTTCATGTCAGAGATCAGGGTGGCGGAGTCATGACATCAGCAGACTCTCCTCCCATCTCTACACTCCTCCCAGCAAGCAGAACCTGGTGTTATTTTGGCTCTCCGGGCTGACAGTGGGACTGCGCGATCCCCGTTGGCTGGCCATGCCACTCACGAGTACCAACCAATAGGTCTGGGCCAATGAGGATATGGCAAGGAGCAGTTTATCAAGGGAGAGCCGGAGGAGAGAAATGTTACAGAAAGCTTGACACACTCACCCTTCTCTCATGCTCGTTCACAAGATAAATTACATCTGTCAGTCAAAGGAGCGGGGGCGTGGCGGCACAATTTTTTTTCAACCACTTGCCGACCGCCTAACTGGGAATTCACGTCATTACTTAGTAATACTAATATATATATAATACTACATAGTTATATACCGGGGCTATGGCTGCAGCTAGATGCCTTAACCTTGGTATTTTCTTTTCCCTCAGGCGGCCAGCTTTTAGATAAAAGTGATCCCAGCAGCGGATGCGCCATGGGATCACTTTTAGAAGCGGCAGGAGAGGTGCCCCTCCTGCCTCTTCCCAGGCTTACATTACCGATTGGTGAGCCTGGGACCCATCCGGTGTCGGCAGTATAGAGATGAACAATGGCAAGATGGTTACCACTCATCTCTATGTCCTTGGTGGACCGTCATGACTTCACTTCCGGTTCTCGGGCCGTGTACACATGGTTTTTGGGTTTTTTTCCCTAAAACAAAAGATAAAAAAAGTTTGTTTTTTTTATCTTTTGCTTTTAAGGTTAGAGGAGAGATTTGGGGTCTTTTAAAATAAAAAAAATTGCAGTGACCACCATTTTATTCTCTAGGGTCTCTGCTAAATATATATACTATAATAATAATGTTTGGGGGTTCCAAGCAATTTTCTAGCAAAAAATACTGATTTTTACTTGTAAATAACAAATGTCAGAAAAAAGCTGGGTCCTTAAGTGGTTAATTTGAAAGCATGCAAGAAAGCGGTGAGGATTAAACAATGCTGGATTCATCTTTCTTTACAAGACTGATGTTTAGCTGTACAAGGTACACTCCTTAGTTAAATTTTTATTTTCAGGTTTACAACCACTTTAAGGGTGAATCTACCCTTAAAGTGACTCTGTCATGACAGCAGTATGGGGCTGTCATGACAGCAGTATGGGGCTGTCATGGCAGAAGTATGGGGCTGTCATGACAGAAGTATGGGGCTGTCATGACAGAAGTATGGGGCTGTCATGACAGAAGTATGGGGTTGTCATGGCAGAAGTATGGGGCTATCATGACAGAAGTATGGGGCTGTCATGACAGAAGTATGGGGCTGTCATGGCAGAAGTATGGGGTTGTCATGGCAGAAGTATGGGGCTGTCATGGCAGAAGTATGGGGTTGTCATGACAGAAGTATGGGGCTGTCATGGCAGAAGTATGGAGCTGTCATGGCAGAAGTATGGGGCTGTCATGACAGAAGTATGGGGCTGTCATGGCAGAAGTATGGGGTTGTCATGGCAGAAGTATGGGGCTGTCATGACAGAAGTATGGGGCTGTCATGGCAGAAGTATGGGGTTGTCATGGCAGAAGTATGGGGCTGTCATGGCAGAAGTATGGGGTTATCATGGCAGAAGTATGGGGCTGTCATGGCAGAAGTATGGGGCTGTCATGGCAGAAGTATGGGGCTGTCATTGCAGTCCTCCTTCCTAAAATGCTAAATGTTTGGCTGTGTTTGACTTCAGTATCTTTTACAGTTCTGAAACAAGCATGCTGCAAATGAGTGTCACAGTTAATACTCTCTATACTTGCTCTGAATCAACAACTCAGACAGAAGTCAAAGTATCAAAATGACCAAGGAACTGTCATTCTCATAGGAGAGCTCAGTAATGCCAGCCCCCCATTAATCTCTCATGACAGTGGCCCTTTAAAGTAAACCTGTCATGACAGAAATACTGAGCTGCCACGGCTGATCTTCTTTTGGAAGTGCCGAGTTGTTATGCGGATTTGGGTGTTCTGAATTACAGACCATTGAAAGTCAAAGAAAGGTCCACATTCATCTACACCAGAGGTGTCCAAACGTTTGACCTTCCTGGGCTACATTGGAAGAAGTGGAATTGTTTAGGGCCACACATAAAATACACTAACAACAAGGATAGCTGATGAGAAAAAAAAAAGTCGGACAGATCAAGTTAAAGCGGAGTTCCACCCACACTTTTCACTAAAGTGCATCCTTAAAATGAATTGGCAATTTATTTATTTTTTTTTTTTTTCTGTTCACTTACCTGATTTTTGCCTATATCTAATTTCACTTCCTCCCTTAGAGGCCGTGGCGCTGTATGTCATTTTCAGTTTTGCATTTGCTCCTGGGAGATCTTGGTCAGCTTGGCATGGCACTGCTCCTCTAACATTTAACATTGGCGTCTATGGAAAATCTTCGTCAGCTAGGCATGGCTCTGCCATGCCAAGCTGACCAAGGTCGCTCCACACTGCACATGAGCGAGATTGGCAGGTGGGTAGCCAGCATGCACAGAATCCAGGAAGAAGGACACTGCAGTTCAGATGCCCACTCTGGAGATGGTCCCACTGTGCAGGAACTTCACAAAGTGAGAAAACAATGCTGCACAAATAGAAAACTGGGCATAGCTTACAGCATACCTTTGTTACATTGTAAAAGGCATGAGTATTCTAGGGGTATTTTTATCCTAAAAGTCATATTTCGGGCTGGAACTCAGCTTTAACAATCACTAATATCGATAATGTACCTGAGTATTTTTTTTATTATAAAAGTAAAAGAGGGCAACATAATACTAGTGCAATATTTGACACTGCTTTTGATAAACAAACGCATCAATATCTGGTTGGATGGATGTAGTAGCAATTCTCAATGAATTCTCAAGGTGCTCATTAGATATTGTGGTTCTAATTTTGCCCTTCGTGTGCTTCACCCTTGAAAATAGTTGCTCACAAATATAGGTGCTGCCGAAAGCTAATGTTATGAATAAAGCGTGATTGTGAAAAGTGGGAGATTTTTCTTTGGAAAGATAAAATGTATAAAAGTCCAGTAAAGAGACACTGTCCAATTTTTCTTTGGCCGCATTTTTAAGTTAACGATTTTGCATTGGGCCAGATTCATAGCTATCTTGGGGCGTGGGCCACAGGTTGGACACCCCTGATCTACATGCTTGCTCTGGGTCAGTGAATTGAAGTATTGATGCAAGAGGGTCAGCATTATGCAAGGGGGTCTGCACTACAGCCAAGCATTTAGTATCAGAAGGTCAGCAATGCTAGCGTATTTGTCTCTCTTATGACAGGTATACTTTAACTAGATTAATTTTAGAAGAAGAAATTTGTTGATAATTGTTGCATAATATATATAGCAGGAGATTCTTCCTTGTGATCAGATGCAGAGTCATTTTCATACAGGAAAGCTTTCTTGTTTTCTAGTTTCTGTATTTGCTCACAAAAGGTGAATATTTTCTCTGTATTTAGCCGACTTTGGAGAGGATTTTGTTTCTTTGCACTGAGATAAAAGACTGTGGTTATACAATACCATGTTCCTGGTGTGTAATGAGGGCATATTAGAGCAATGTTTATAAGCCTGTCCTCACATCCCAGCAACACTGCATGTTATGCGGGTCACCTTACATACAGGCCTCTTGTTTACGCACCTGCGTGCATAGGCACATTACAATTAATGGGCTGTATTTTAGCGCAGTACAAAAAATACAGCTTCACTGAGCTTTTTCAAGCTCCATGGCCTGAAGAAGGTGCGTAGACCCCGACAATGCATTGCCAACTCTGTCATCTCACTGCCCAGAAGGGACCCTGAGCCACACCAGAAGTCAAGCTGCACCATTCCGCTTGGACCACAGGGAGCGCCGGAAACCACCAGCGCCCACCTCACCACCAGCCGGAACCAGCCAGTGACTACTTCCCCTCACCCTGGGAGCAGGTGAGTCTCTTTGGACACTGTCACGCTTCTAGCACCTGGACATAGCTCGCAGTAGCTCACACTGCCATGCGATTTTTTACCTCCACGTTTGTGAGTACCTCTTACTAGTGTTTTAATAAAACTTTTTTATACAGTTTACAATTAAAAGGGCGCTTGCCTGTGTTCTTATTTCCCATTCAGCAGCTGATGCCACCACCTACGCATTGCCACCAGTCACCCGGATATAGCCCGCAGCGGCTGACCCTGCCATGCGATTTTCATCTCCATGTCTGTGAGTACCTCTAACCATTATCTTTACCATATATACCACATACGGTTTACACTTAGAGGCCCGCATGCCTTTTTCCTCTGCTCTTTTGTATAGAAGATGATTCTGCTTCTGACATGACGCAGCCGCACTAGTGGAAAACCCTTCAAACTTTTGTACTATATCATCTATCGTGAACACACATTCTTGGACTATACTACCATCTGATGAGTACCTATTGTGTCACACACATTTATTGTATTCCATTATACTTTATCATACCGCTTCCCCTTTACGGTTTATATTATGTTGTTTGTGCTTACAATGCTCCCTCCTCTTCAAGCTGCAGTGTGCAAGAGGCCATAGAAAGATGGTATCATTGTGTCTCTGCAATGTCATTTAGCTACCCATGTGGATATCCAGAACACATGAATTGTTGGTAGAATGTGAGAACAAGTTGTCCTAAAGGGTCATGTTATAATCACAATATGACTGCATTCATGTAGCTACATAAGATCCAACCTGTTCACTAACACATTGATAATTACTATTGCCTTATAATTAAAGTGATTGTAAAGGCTCCTTTTTTTTTTTTAAATAACAAACATGTTATACTTCCTCCTCTATGCAGCTGGATTTTCACATAGCAGCCCAGATCCTCCTCTTCTCGGGCCCCTCTTGTGCACTCCTAGCCCCTCTCCCTCTGGTGAGTGCCCCCTCAGCCAGCAGCTCTCTATGGGGGGCACCTGAGCCCAGTTAGTGCTCCATATATCCATTCAGTCACTGAGCTCCGACCCGTCCCCACCCCCTCTCCCCCCCGATTGGCTGACTGATTTTGATTGACAGCCGCGGAAGCCAATGGCGCCACTGCTGTGTCTCAGCCAATTAGGAGGAGTGTCTGGGACAGCTAAGACACTCGTGGACATCGCTGCAGAGAGAAGGGGCTCAGGTAAGTAATTATGGGTGCTGGGAGGCTGCTACACACAGAAGGTTTTTCTATCTTAATGCATCTTTAGATACAAAACCTTCTGCCTTTACAACTCCTTTAAAATGTTAAAGTGATTGTAAAGGGTTTTGCACAGAGCGGCCCCGATCCTCCTTTTCTGGGGTCCCCCAGCAGTGCTCTTGGCTCCTCCTCTTCGTCGGGTGCCTCCACGAAGAGATGCTTTCCATGGGGGCACTGGTGTGGGCGGGCTCCCGAGTCCTGTTGTTGCATCCATTGACAAAGATAGCAGGATTCGGCCCTGCCCCCGGCTCCCATGTCACTGGATTTAACTGACAGCAGCGGGAGCCAATGGCTGCTGCTGCTATCAATCTATCCAATGAGAATCCAAGACAGCAGCTGTAGCTGCAGTCTAGCGATGTTGCAGGAGTGTCTCAGCTGCCCAGGACTCACCTCCTCATTGGCTGAGACACCAGTGTGGCGCCATTGGCTGCCGCTGCTGTCAAAGTCAGTGAGCCAACAAGGAGAGAAAATGGACGGGGCCGGGCTGCAGCTCCGTGTCTAAATGGACACAGGGAGCTCTGGCTCGGCTTGGGTGCCCCCATAGCCAGCTGTTTGCTGTGAGGGTACTCAACAGGAGGGTGGAGCCAGGAGCAGCGAAGTGGGACCTGAGAAGAGGAGGATCCGGGCTGCTCTGTGCAAAACCAACTGCATAGAGCAGGTAAGTATAACATGTTTGTTATTTTTAACTAAAAAAAAAAAAAAACACGAGACTTTACAATCAATCACTTTAAACATAATTTTTGGTTTGACACATTTTACGAACTTGCTTATCCTGACTCTCCTGCACTAATGCGTTGGGTCAGTGAATCAAAGGATTAAAGCAAGAGAGTCAGCATTACAGCAAAGCAACTAGCATTAGAATAAGAAGTTTACTTTAACTAGAATTAGAAGAATTTAGAAGAAGGAATTTGTTGATTGCATAATAAAAAAAGGCTTCCTTCTGATCAGATCCAGAGTCATTTTCATATAGAAAAGCTAAATTGTTTTCGAGTTTCCGTATTTGCTCACTAAAGATGAGTATTTCCTCTATATTTAGTTGACTTTGGAGAGGATTTTGTTTGTTTCCACTGACATAACAGACTGGTTTTACATGCCATGTTCCTGGTGACTAATGAAGTCATCTTAGAACAGTTTTTATAAGCCTCTACTTTTGCATATGAAAATGACGGAGTAATTAGAGTCTAGATAATGTCACTTAGTAACCCGTTTGGATTTCCACAATACAAAAATCGATGGTAGAACTTGAGCACAAGCTGTCTTAACGGGTCATGTGATGAACACAATATAACTGCACTAATGCGGGTCAACTCACATATGCACAGATGCATTTAGTCACCTGTGTGGATATTCACAAAAAAGGATAACTGTAATATGACTGTATAAATCCAGCAATCCATTCACAAAATACAAGACAATTTTTGAATGGACAAGGGTAGAGGAGGGGCTGATGACACTTACTGTGAATACATCACAAAGACTGGACAGTTTACACCTTAGAGTTCTCAAAGAACTTAGCTATGTTATAACCAAACCATCATTTATATATTTTAAGGAAAGCTTATTGCCTGGAATGTTAACAGCTAATTGGCGAAAAGCAAATGTGGTATCAATATTCAAAACAGGGCCAAGATATATTCCTGGAAACAGATCAGTCAGTCAGCCTTTTTTAGTGAAGGAATTATTTTTTGTCCCATATTTCTAATATTTGCCAAAGGTAAACAGTCAGAATCCCCCAGGAAAACCAATTGTGGCTTCTATGGGTATTATTACTAGTGGATTGTCATTGTATATTGATGTTTTTACAACCATTGGTGATGGGTCTGCCATCATATATGTATGACTCTGGTCATTTACTAGAAACTCTAAAATCATATAGATGGGAATCCAGTTATTGGTGGCTCTCAATAGATATGAGCTCCTTCTATACTTTGATTCCCCATGCCATAGGTCTTCAGGCCATACAATATTTCCTGTTTAGTTAATAGGATTTGCACTATAGACAGGCAGATTTAATTCTGAAATCGACAGAATTCTGTCTTACTCACAATTATTTTGAATTTGAAAATACCTACTATCTTCTAAACTAAAGGCACAATGATGGGCATACATTTTCCACCCAGTTATGCCAATCTGGCATTGGGCATGTGGGAACACCATTATATCCACCACAATAATCAATTTGCATGGCATATTGTATACTTTGGCAGGTATATAAATTACATTTAAGTCATTTGGGACAGTCACTCATCCCCCATGTTTCTAATAAAGATTCATTATTGATCCTTGATCTTATTTTAAGCTCCCAAGGCGACAGAATAATATCCATCGCTCATTTAAAACCAACTTCTGGCAATTTATACATGCATGCTAAGAGTTGCCACCACCCTATGTGGAAGAAAAATGTGCCAAAGAGCTAATTCCATAGGCTTTAGAAAAACTGCACTATGTTACCCAGAGCAAAATCTTGCAGAAAAAGTCTTTAGCTAAAACCTTCTGGAGATAACTCTCCCACTAGACCCAATCCATTATCTCCAAGCATGCCCAAAAGCTGATCGCATTTATACTTTTAGCAGCTAAATGGGTGATTCCCTTAGGGTGGTCATCTACCTCTCCACCCACATTAACCCAACTATTGCAGGTCCTAGCTCAAATACATAGAATGGAACACCTTACTGCTATGGTACACGATTCCCTACCCCAATTCTGCAAAATTTGGGAATTATGGGATAACTGAGATTAACCCTGACTCATTACCTCTAATATCTGAATAATTGTTTTTCTCCACCACTCTGTGTAGATCGTTGAATTGCCTTTTGTCCCTCCGTTTTCATCTCCCATAGTGTATTCCCCCTCAGGTTACATACCCTGGGGGTAACAAATTATGTCATATGGGGGAAGTGGTTCATATTGTATCTTTAACTTAATTTGGTCTCCTCCAATATGGCACCTGCTGTTTGATCTCTTCCAAAATGGCTCCCACAATTTGAGCTACACTATTATATGACTTCCTTAGTTCAATTTGGCCTCCCCTGATATTTATTCTGCTGCAGCTCTGTACAAGATAGGCTTGATAAAGGGGTAGTACCACCCAAAAATACATTGCCATGCCCTCTTGTGATGTCATCACCCCCTCCTGATGTCCAGCTTCTGCCTCGAGTATTCTGTGCAGTTTACAGATTGCCTTGCTGATCCAGGACAAGAGCCTATCTACAGGGGATACTAGACTTGGCTGTGGAGAGGCTGCCACCTGCTGGTTTGACTTGTATGTGCTTTTGGAAACACACATCGTGACTGCATAACTGTCTTTTATTTATCCGATTAATAAATCTGCTATACGTAGTTGGTGGCGCTTGAGCCTCTCTCTCTTTTTGTGCTTTTACATAACATCAATAGTATGCAAACTATTGGAAGGAATGGTAAGAGACCATTATATTATTACCATACAGGATTTATATTGCGCCAACAGTTTGTGCAGGAATTTGCTGATGAAAATAGTATCATTAGTAGTAACCAGCATGGGATTATGAAAGACTGTTCTTGCCAAACCAAATTGCTAACATTCTATGAGGAGGTGAGCTGTAATTTGGATAGAGGAAGGTCAGTGGATAAAATTATCTGGATTTTGCTAAGGCATTTGATCCATGAGACAGACCTAGTCGGGACATGGGCTTTTGGAGAGGACTGGGAGCAAGCCCCTTACCCATTGACTATGGGTCCTGGTATTTAAGGGGAACGGTTCCATTACAATCCAGTTAAGATCTGTTGGCATTGACAAGATCATATATACCTGGATAGAAAACTGGTTGCAGGAGCACGCCCAGAGGGCAGTAGTTAATGGAATATTTTCGAAATGGTGAGTTGTGAGTGGCGTACCCCAGGACTCTGCCCACTTCTGTTTAACTTGCTCATAATTGATAAAGAGGTTGGAATAAATAGTTCAATCTTGGTGTTTGCTGATGATACAAATTTAACATGGAGGGGAGTTGTTAGAGCTGCAGTGTGCATGAGCCCTTAGGGATTTGAGATTTAAAATGAGGTGGTTGCCATGCATTTGGAAAAAGGTTAACAGACTTATCGAGGACTATTTAATATACCTGATATACTGCTTATATGTGAGGATAAAGAGTAGTATCTAGTCAAAATATAAAGAGAAACAAACAGCGGTACCTGATATGACTATCGGAAGTGCAAATTATGCTTAACTTACAAGACAAAAAGCCACTTTGCTCGGACTGCAGAGTTCTGACAGCTGTCCCGCCCACCCCTGACATCACTGTGGAGTTTTGACAGCTGTCCTGCCCACCCCCGACATTACTGCAGAGTTTTGACAGCTGTCCCACCCACCCCGACATTACTGTGGAGTTCTGACAGCTAGTCTCAGCAATCAGTTATATTACATGAGTTTCACACACTGAGCAGCTCTTACAAGCGCAGTGTCAAACTGCTCATCTCCTCTGTTGCATACAGCGGCACCCGGGGCGGACCCCGTCCCCTTTTCGGTATCGGCTTCCTCCACCCCCATTCGGCGAATACTGAAAACACTGATTTCAGCCGATAATGACGATAATTTTCGGCTGCCAAAATTTTGGTGCACCTCTAATACTTTTAGGAGTTTTTAATCTTTCTTTTTCTCCATATGACTGCTGCTTCCAGATCTGTGTCAGGTTTAAGGGCAGGATCTGTGTGAGGCAAATGTAGCAAATCAATGCTCCTGTTTCACACAGACCCCACCTCTGCTCAGCACTGGAAGTAGAGATTTGAAAAAAGTGCAAAGATCTAAACAAGTGAGCATCTCTGTGATCTCCAAAGCTATTAGTGTGAGTTTAGGGTAGCGAGCAGTGGGACACGAGAAAATAAGCCTCCCCAAGTCCAAAGTTCTGTTTCAACAGATCATTTAGACATGTGCGTTTCGTTACAAATAGAAATTCGGCCGAACTGTTCATTATTCGGAAATTCAGATGTATACAAATTACAATAGTAATAAATTAAAACTAATCCGAAATAACGAAACAAATTGTTGTCCGAAATAACGAATTATCTGAATTTGAAACAAATTAGAAAACTAAATCAAATTCAAAAACAAATTAGAAATGTAAACATATTGCTGACTTTCTTCAAAGACTTTGTGTATTAGAACATAGCCATCTTCTGAAATTTGAATTAGAGAAGCAAATAATAGAATAAAATGGTATAGAAAATGAAAGAATAGAATAGAAAAAGTAGACTAGAATAGAAAGCATATAGCCGTCTTCTGAAATTCAAATAGAATAGCATAGAAAGAATATAGCTGTCTTCCAAAATTCGAAAAGAAATAGAAGAATAGAATATAGTAGAATCGAAAATAAGAGAATAGAATAGAAAAAATAGAATAAAAAATATAGTGTATAGCTGTCTTCCTAAATTCAAATTTCAAAAAGAATAGAAAAGAATAAAACAGAATAGATTAAAAATAGAATAGAAAATAAAAAAATAGAACGAATATAGCCGTCTTCAGAAATTCAAATAGAATAGCATAGAAAGAATTTAGCCATCTTTCAAAATTAGAAAAGAATAGAAAATAAAAGAATAGAAAATAAAGGAATAGAACAATACAGAATAGAATATAATAGAAAATAAAAGAATAGAATAGAAAAAATATATAATAAATTAGAATATAATAGAATTCTAATAATATAGAATTTAAAAAAAAAGAATATAGCTGTCTTCCTAAATTCAAATTTCAAAAAGAATAGAAAAGAATAAAACAATAGAATAAAATTGAAAATAAAAAAAAGAATAGAATAGAAAATAAAATAGACTAGAATAGAATGAAATAAAAAGAGCATAGCTGTCTTTCAAAAATCACATTTTCGAATAGAATAGAATAAAATAGAATATAGCCGTCTTCCAAAATTCGAATGGAATAGGATAGAATAAAATAGAAGAGAATAGAGTAAAATAAAATAAAAAATAAGAGTAGAATAGAAAATAAAAAACTAGAATATAATAAAATAGAAAAGAATATAGCCGTCTTCCGAAATTCTAAAAGAAAAAAACAACTATTCTTCATAATGAATTCAGATTAATTCGATATGAAAGAAAAAATTTGAATCTGGTTGAGAACGAATAAACAGAACTAAACAAAATTAATTTCATTACGAATGCAACAAACAAAATTAGAAACTTAACAAATCGATACAAAATGATTTTTTTCCTTCTGCACATGACTAATCATGACCCTTAAAGTGGAGTTCCCCCCAAAAGTGGAACTTCCGCTTTAACTGCAGGTGACCCCCTGACATGCCACAATTGGCATGGAACTCCACTTTAAGAGGTGGACGGCATGTATAATGTATAACCATAGGAAATGTGCAGCCATAATTAGCTTTTACTCACCTGCATATGCTAATCTCACAATAGTGGCTTCATCCTGAGCTAGATGGGCTATGCCAGGTAAGATGTACTCTGGGTAAATATTGATATCATTCCTAGGTACCTCTTTTACCAAGGCTAACACTTTGGTCAAGGTCCTTACAGCCTCGGCTTTCACTCTGGGCACAGAGTCATTACTAAAGTGTAGTAGATATGGAGTGATGCGATCCAGTAGAATCTCAACACTTAAACGTGGAGCAAGGTGGAGAATGAGTTCTAGGGCAGCCAGTTTAGAGTCACAATACTTTAGTGTCTGCAAACAGGAGGTAATTACTGAGACCAAGATAAGGAGGCCGTTTTCTTTGGTCTCACCCTCTGTTTTTTCACTCTGGTCGTCTCCACACACGTTATGGATGATATTATCCAAATCCTTACGGATAACCAGGATGCGTTCATCAGCAGAGTTAAAGGTTTCTTTAGCAAACTGGGCCATGTAGGGCTGCAGAAAAGAGTAGAATATTTCAGGGAATGCATTGCCCTTTTGTTGTTTGAGGTAATCTTCTGCTGCCAATCGCTTTTCGGGCTCACGACGGATCATTTGCGTGACCTTTCAAAGACAATAAAGAGACACATTACTCTATGTACAATCTATTATATACACCAGTTGTCAGGTGTGCACTATTATGTATATTTTCTTTAAATCTACAGATAATACAAACAAATAAAGTGTCAGCTATAGCAGAACAATAGTTTAAAGAAGGGCTCCACACATACTTAGGTGTGGTCTTGATCCACCACAAACATTCGATTTTGCCGCTCTATGGTAGCACTGACTTGTCAGATATTGTGAATGGAGGTGTTCAGAAACAGGTTGGTTGCTAGGTAGCTTGCTAAAAAACAACCATCTACATTCTACAATCTGGTCAAGCAGTTGTCTACATTATATTCTCACTTTGGGTGGATTTACCAAACGCAAAATAGACTGTGCTCTGCAAGTGCAGCTGCTAGAGGGCATAGTAAATGAGGGAAACTTCTGCTGACTTCCATTATCTAATCATGTGCAAGCAAAAATGTAGTTTTTTTTTTTTTCCCCCCGATTTCCTTCCATATGATTGGCTATCCTTTACAAAGTGAAGCTTCATCTCATTAACTAAGCTCTGAAGCAACTGTACTTGCAAAGTGCACAATTTATTTGCCTTTAGTAAATCCACCCATCGGTTTTCAATACACACGTTGAGGATAAAGTGAGTATTCAGAAGAGAAGCTTATTTGGTTTGATTCATTTAGAAATCAATTTATCGAAGTGTAATGCCGAGTACACACGAGCCAAAAATCAGCAAAACATGATCAGTTCAGCAGGAACTAGCCGACTTTCGGGCCATGTATAAAGCTCCCTGTCCGACAGAAGCCAGTCTCACAACCGGCTTCTGTTAAACAGGCATGCTGGAAAACCAGCATCCAATCAGTGTGTCCTGGTGGGGTTCTCTCCTCTGTCAAAATACAATAACACAGCAAGAGAAATCGCTGTGCTAGCATCATTTGTGTTAGAACGGCAATCTGTCAGTTTTTTTTTTTCGTTCTGCGGGTTGAACGTAAAAATGAACTTATAGTGTGCATCAGGCTTTAGAATCCTGTTAAAGAAATTGTAAACCTAAAAAAAAATTTAAAAAACCTGTACGGCAAAGGCATAATGAGCGAGTATACATCACATACTAGCTCATTATGAAATAATTACCTTAGAATGAAGCTGTTGCAGCGGCGCCCGCACACTGCTAAGACGGCTGACATTTTCCCCAGAGTTTCTTTCGGGTTCGCGGGCTCCAGCGCTGTGATTTGCCAGAGCCGTGATGACGTCACTCCCACGCATGCACGCGGGTGCCCCCAGTCACGGCACAGGGCCCTGAAGAAGCCGTTCCTTTGGTGCGCATGCGCTGATGATGTCGACAAAGGTGTATATAGTAAATATCTCCTTAACGGTGTAAATTTAGGAGATATTTACAGTACCTACAGATAAGCCTTATTATAGGCTTACCTGTAAGTACAATTAAACAGGAAGACTTTACTTCCTCTTTAAGTGACACCCACAGGCAACACTGCTATGGACCAATGCCATATGTTCTAAATAGATACTAAGGTGAATAAAAACTTCTAGGTTCCTGCACTTTATACCTGTGAGCAGCTCTCTTTTTGTTTAAGTGATGGAATCACTTTAAGAAAACCAGTGGTGTGACATGAAGGCTGAAATAACTGACTTTCTCTGCTGAAAATTTTAGGCTGTCACACTGACACTCATGTCTCAATATTTACTCCAATCACTAGCCTGGAACAAGCAGACAGACAATGATCTTTGACTATTCTCCAAAATTCCTGGTCTGCATACATATTTCTGGTAGGTGACTCATGTTCAGAACAAGGTCATAAATTTCAGCTTCCATATTTTTCTCATGGCAGATCTTGGAATTTAGGAATATTACAACAGATAAATGTTGGGGGAAAATTAAGCGTCAAGAAATAATTTTAGGGATTAGAGTGAAGGGTTCAGGAAAACCAAAGTATACGTTTTGGAGCTACTTAAAGCTACTTTCACACTGGGGTGGGCGGGCAGTAGATCCCCGCTAGTTTCAGTGGGGATTTACCGCTGTTATAGCGGCACCACTATGCAGGTGGGAGCACTGCGCTTTTAACCCTCCACAAGGAGTTAAAATGGGGTTAAAAGTGCCGGCGCTCCGCGCTACCGAGGAGGTGTGACAGGCAGACAGTTACACTTGGGGGGGGGGGTTATTTACTAAAGGCAAATCCACTCACTCTGCACTACAAGAGCACTTGGAAGTGCAGTCGCTGTAGATCTGAGGGGGACATACAAGGATTGGATGATAAAATTAGCAGATTCCCCTCATTTCAGATCTTCCTCACAGATCTACAGCAACTACACTTCCAAGTATATTTGCAATGCACTTCTAGTGGAGCATGGATCTGCCTTTAGTAAATAACCCCAAAGACCGGAAGAGTCAATGAACTATCCAGAGCGCTTAACAGCGCCATGGTAGTTAATTGAGAATTACCGTCAGCCAAAAAGCCTGTCAGTACTTGTAGTTCATTCATTCACAGACGTGCCTGTGTGAGCGGAGCCCCGTTCTTTTCAAATAGTGACAGCATCAGAAATATGTTACATGTTCCTTTAAAATGAAAGGGTTTCCAAAGATCAGCTTTGTCTCCCTAAAGAAAACAAATCTGCTGGTGGGGGGGAGCTGAACACAGAAGGTTTTTTACCTTAATGCCGGAAATGCATTAAGGTAAAAAACACTTTATGTTTTGAAAATATAAGATACTATAGGTTTACAATTCAAATAGAAACAGCAATATAACCTGATTACTAACTAAGTGCCAATTCACACTATTGCCTTGTGTTAAAGCAGCCTAATCATTTGGACAGTGTCCCTACCGCATCAATATGTGTGCATTACTGCAACATAACAGTATGACTTGGCACTTAGGAATTCTTGCCTAGGACTTACCAGTTGTCTGATACAGCCATCTTCGATCTTGCCCAACACCTGATCTGGTGTAAACTGTCCTTTTTTGTAAGCTAAAAGCTGTGACAAGTCAAATAAGGGCACTCCCTCTGTGAACAGTTCTGCTATTACACACCCTGCCAAAGAAAAACACAATTTGTCAGAATACAAAAAAAACAGTCTTTTCTTATTGCTGTAATTAATAAACTTGAACAACTCAGTAATTTCCTAGTTACGATATGGAATTATGTCACTGGCTTTGGGGTTTACATTACAGTTTATTGTACTGTGTGTTTCAGTAAAGTGTGTTTTGATAACTGACCCTTATAACCTTTCCAGTTTTTTGTGTTTCATATGTTGCTTGGTTTGGGCCAGTGGTATCCACACACATGACACTTTGGGGTGTATTTACTAAAGCTAGAGAGAGCAAAATCAGTCACACTTCTACAGAGCAACCAATCAGATTCCAGATTTTATTGCCAAAGCTTAATTGAACAAGCTGAGGTTAGAAGCGGATTGGTTTCTCTGCAGAAGTGTGACTGATTTTGCACTCTCCAGCTTTAGTAAATAAACCCCATTATATCTAATGCACATGATCTTTGTGTGGAAAGGTTTTATGTATTGTGTTGTACCTGCACATAAAGTATATGCAGCAGCCTTTCAAACCCTCCTGTCATAGCCGAACACCAGCCAGTTCTGACAGGCAAACTCCAACACTTTTAGGGCTCTTTCACACCTTTACCTGTATGAAAATTGATTGGAAAACCGTGTAGATTTCACTTTTCATGTACATCAGTTGTGTGCCCTGTTCAAACCAATGTTGATTTCATGTCAGTTTTTTTTTACGCGCAGAAAACTGCATACCTATCTTTTCTTTGAGCCCTTGCAAAACGCGTGCAGAAAAACTGACGTCTCTCCACCATGGTGTGAACAAGGCCTTAAGCCTTGTTCCTTTTGGCTCACCACCATGATGACCAGCCTCACTGGACAGTAGAGGTGCAGAGGAGGTAGGAAGATGCAGAAAAGCTTTGCCTGCCAGTACAGCCTGACTTATGGACATGTAAAGAAGATTTTGGAGGCTCGTGCCAGGAACATAACTGTCTCATTTGCTTGTGGTCTCAAGCAAACCATCAAATGGCTGGTGTCATAACTGATCACATGTGCAGCATCATGGGAGTTGAGGATCAGAGGGTAAAATGGCAGCTTCCTTGGCTGAAAATGATAAAGAGGGTTTAGTTCTGCTTTAACTCCTTCACAATTTGCCCCTTTACTTTTATTGACAGTTTCATAGACTGGACCGGCAACAATGTATAAATGTGTTTCCACCTCTGATTTTACACACATGTCCAGCAATATAACCACCATTTATACAATTTGTGCATGCTTCAATATACATACCTGCAGAGAAGATATCCATAGCTCGCTTAAGATCTCCTCGAGTTCGTTGGTTGTTGTTTGTCAGGTCAACCAGAGGTGTAGAAGGATCCTCTGTGGAAAAAGTACTCCCATCCACAAACCTCTCTGGGGCTATATAACAAGTTCTTCTACGGGAAGTATCAAAGAAGTAATTAAAATCTGCAGGGTTATCTTCTGGAAGGTATGTTGGCTTGAAACTTGCAAAGTCTGTGAGAAGGACCCAATTCCAACTGGTAACCATTACATTTTCTGTCTTGATATCTCCATGACACACGCCAGATTTGTGTGCCTGGTCCACAGCCGTTAGAATCTGGAATGCAATCCATCTCTTCTCAATGTTGTTTAGAAAAGGCCGGGTGCTTATACGGTCATACAGGTTGTCTCTGACATATTGTCTAAAAAGTAGAGCAGCTTTTTCATTCAGTGTAAACTTCTGAAAAGGGAGGCAGTTCTGGGATGAACAAAGACGAATTTTTAACTCCTCAAGTTCCTGCTTATAATTGGTGAGTGGTAGAGATGGGTCTTGGATAGCAAATACTTTGACCACAACCAAACCTTCACGGTGCTTGGCCCGAGCGACCTTAAAGAACCGTGTACTTCCCAGGCTCTTGTCATATTCAAAATCATGGATATCTGAAAAATAGCTATCCACAGACAAGATCTGAGATGGGGCAATTCCTGCTAACTGGTTGCCCATGATGCATTCACTTTTTTCATCTGTAGCCTGGTGAAACTACAAGATATCTGAAATACAAAAAGATATATTCCATTCTGTAAAGCTGTTTAATAGGAAATGTAATATTTTAAAGGAGAACATAAATACTAAAACTACTAAGGACTACTGTTGAATATCTGCACAGCATGTCAGCAAGTTGGCAAGAAAGGTATTTACACTCTTCTTTTATAGATATAGCTAGTCTGGCAAACTTCAGTGGAGCAGCAGGATCGCTTAAAGCAGTGGTTCTCAAATCCAGTCCTCGGGACCCACTAACAGGCCAGGTTTGCAGGATAACTGAAATGCATCACAGGTAATATCATTTGCTGCTCAGTAATTGCAGTATTCTAGTCTGCATCTCCCCAAGGTAATACTGAAAATCTGGCCGGTTGGTGGGTCCTGAGGACAGGAGTTGAGAACCACTGGCTTAAAGGCAGCAAGAAGAATGCCTACTGCTTCTCACGTGTGCTAAAAGCAAGTAGTGTCCAGGTGATCTGGCTTACATCTAGGATTAAAGTAGTTCTAAGACCCCTTTCACACTGAGGCAGTTTTTAGGCGTTTTAGTGCTAAAAAAATAGCGCCTGAAAACTGCCTCCCATTCATTGCAATGGGTGCTTTCACACTGGGGCGGTGCGCTTGCGCAGAGGTTAGAAAAAGTCCTGCAAGCAGCATCTTTTGGGGCATGTTTGGAGCACTATAAATAGCGCTCCAAAACCAACCCTTACCATTGAAATGAATGGGAAGCGCCTGAAAGGCTTGTTGAAAGCGCCACAAAACTGGTCTTTTTAGCTTTTTTTAAGGTCACGTTGTCATGTGACCTTAAAAAAAGCAGCCCGTTAGCACCCCCCAAAAAGCGCCGCTAAAGCACCGCAAAAACGACCAGCGCTTTAGCACTGTTTCAGCAGCGCTTCAATGTGAAAGGGGTCTTAAGGCAGAAGGTTTTGTAACCCTCTGTGTGCAGTTCCCCCTCCAATCCCCACCTTATACTTACCTGAGCCCGATGTCCATCGAGTGCTATACACGAGAGCAGCATCACTGTTCTGTCCCTCTCTCCTGTTGCTGTCAATCACTGCCAGTCAGGAGGGAAGTGGGGGCAGGTGTGAGGCTGAGCCACACTCTGAGTGTCAATGGACTCACAGAAAATAGCTTGGGAGCGAGCCCACAAAAGTGCCCCCATAGCAAGCGGCTTGCTATGGGGGCACTCATCTGGGAGGGGGAGCCAGGAGTAATTGTCAGGCAATTGTCAGCCAAACTATCACTGCACTGAAAACTGAAGAATGCCCTAGTGATGAAGGGGTATATGCAGACTGGTACTCAAATTGTTAAAGTGATTCTATAGGTTGTGATAACAAACATAATAAAAATATAACAAACATGTTATATTTACCTGCTCTGTGCAATGGTTTTGCACAGAGCAGTCCAGATTCTTTTATTTTTTGGTCCCCTGGCCTCTTGCTATGAGCGCTCTAGAGCTGCGCTCCTGTGAATGGACATTCACACACGGCGTCTCTCTGCCCCAGCCCCCACTCTCTCCTCATTGGTTCACTACCTGTCATTGACAGCAGAAGGAGCCAATGGCTCCAGCTGATGTGTGAGCCAATGCGGAGAGAAAGACCCAGGAGAGCCACTGCTCTCATGCACATCGCTGGATCGAGATGGGGTTCAGGTAAGTATAAGTGCGGGCTGGGGGGAGCTGCACCCAGAAGGTTGTAGTATGTATCTGCCCTGCTCCCGCTCTCTCATTGGTTCACTGGCTGTGTTTGATAGCAGAAAGAGCCAACGGCTGCCGCTGCTGTGTGAGTCAATGAGGAGAGAGAGCACATCATTGGATCAACATGGGGCTCAGGTAAGTAAGCATCCAGAAGGCTTTGTACCTTAGTGCATAGAATGCATTAAGGTAATAAACCTTCTCCCTTTAGAACCACTTTCATTCGGGATAAGGACTCCCTCCCCATGTAACAGGGCTGGATGCCAACCACAAGCACCAGTAATGTCACATAGAGAGAAGTGGAATGAAGCACATGCTCCCTACGCCTGTAAGTATCACGGGGGAAGGGGGGGTGTATTACTAAAACTGTAGAAGACAGAATCTAAAGCAGGTGTGCATGGTAGCTGGCTGCAGCTACTAAACTCCCACGCCTCTTAATAAATACCTGTGGTGATTGCCGCTGGACTCGCACAAAGTGTGTCCAGCAGTGATCACCGAAGATAATCGCTGGCCAGGCAGACAACCATGGATAGGTGCACTGTCGCTGACACGTCATGTAAGTGTATGGGGCTTGCAGGGCGAAGCAGGCCGCTCACAGGAGGCTGACACAGATGCAGGAATCACGGATTCCTGCCATTGTCGTGTGCACCCATGCAAATGGGACAGATTCCGTTCTGATCGCTCAAGAATCCCCCGCTGATCAGAGTAGGGGGACACAAGTCCATTTACACCTGCCTGTCCATAGGGATGACTGGACCTTCCCATCAGGTCCCCCTGCAAAACTGACAGGCCGACCTGATCAGAACAGCCCTATATTTTAGTGCGCGTTGCGACACAAACTACTGCATTGCAATGTGGCTGCGATTAATAGAACTGAATGAAATGTCACTTGTGATCTTTTAATGAAGTTGTAACAAAAAATCAAGAGTAAACAGTGCGATGTGCCAGAACCGGCGCATCAGAAGCGTTCTGAGCGCGGCAGCCATGCGTTGAACGCAGTTGCTGGTGTGAATAAGACCCAGCTAAGGAGTTCCACCCCCCTCCCCCATCACTATCTATTCTATGGCAGCAGCTAAGACAAATCAAAGCACACAGCCAGGCCATTATCACTATTGCATGGCAAAGCAGCCTTCATATAGCAGATCACCCAACGTCAGTCAGGGGGACCCCCAGCAATGTGACCCCCACTACACTCCGGATACAGAGGGGTACAGCTGCCCCAGCACAGGCACTGATCGGGCTGTCACGTGACCCGTGTTGTGCTTTCTGTCCGGCTCTGTCACAGACAATACACACTTCTATAAGGCCGGGGAAGCGCACTGGGGCTTTATTAGAAAGGGCTGAGGAAACAAGTCCCGTCATACCTTACACGCCGCTCCACATCCGGCTTTTATATCCCGTTATACCGGGTGACGGCCCTCTACTCCGGAAGCTCTTGGTAAATTTAGGGTAAATCCTCAGTACACGCCCCGGCCGGCGTAAATCTACGCCCATTTCCTGATTTAAGACCAATAGGCGCTGCACGAGGAAGAGACCAATAGCAGCGTGCCTATGAATCGCAGTAACATCAGCTGATTTGGGTTGAGCCGAGCGAGCTGTGATTGGTTGTCGTGTAAGGACCGGGCTGTGATTGGTTGTTGTTTACTGAGAGGATGTTGAAAGATCCATTCTCTGTATAAATACATTGTAGCGGATTCAGCTGAGACAATGTTATCACTGATGTTACCGCTCATGTGCGAGCCCCTACAGGCACAATAAGTTACAGTGGAACTATAATGTAAAATAAAATGTACTAACCTACAGCCCCTTTCACACATGCGGACTGTTTGTCCTCTTTTACTGCAGCAGAGACTCAGTATGGCCTCATTTACACTGCAGCCGAGAGGGGCAGAAAAAATGCTGCCAAACGTGACCTATTCAAGTCAGTATGACTGTGCTGCAGCCACATGTAATGTACATAGTTGCAGCGTGGCGGGCTTTCAATGGTTAGGCCCCGGTTCACAATTTCATGTGACTTGAGAGTTCAAAGTCGCATGACAAGTCGCACCCCATTAATGGCAATTAAGGATGGGCTCAGGCTTGTTCACAACCGCACGTGCCCAAGCCGTCAGGAAGCTGACACTGTGCCACGCTAATCACGGGCAGTGAAACATTTCCCGATGTGTGCAGCCGCGGATTAGGAAATGTTAAAGTGGTAGTAAACCCACCTATCATTTTCAGCCAAGGAAGCTGCCATCTTGGCCTCTGTTTAATCTACAACTGCCATGATGATGCACATGTGATCAGCTATGACACCAGCCATTGGATGGTTTGACAGTTTGGTTTAGAGCACAACCAACGGGAGTGTTACAATTCCGGCACGTACCGGAAATGTAACTGATTTTTAAACTGTTAAATGGATGAGTTTACTACCGCTTTAAACAGTCTGTGATTAGGGCAGCGCAGTGTCAGCTTCCTGGCGGGCTCGGGCACGTGCAGTTGCGAAACACGCTCGAGCCCATTTTTTCTGTGCGACGTAGAAAAGGGTCCCTGCACTACTTTGGTGTGACTCTAGTACGACTTGCATTGACTTCTGTGAAAGAAGTCATATGCAAGCCGTGATGAAGTCGCACAGGGATGTCAGATTCAAAGTTGCGCAACTTTAGGGCCGTGAGATATCACCCCTGAGCCACCGATCGACATCCTCTGTGGGCCTCATGTACACAGGGCGTCTGGTAAGCCCCTCCTGGCAGGAGAAAAGTTTCTTAAAGTGGTATAAACCTCTCCAAGCAAGATAAAGTAATAATGTGCTAGTATGCATTGTACAGTATCTCACAAAAGCAAGTACCCCCTCACATTTTTGTAAATATTTTATTATATCTTTTCATGTGACAACACTGAAGAAATGACACTTTGCTACGATGTAAAGTAGTGAGTGTACAGCTTGTATAACAGTGTAAATTTTCTGTCCCCTCAAAATAACTCAACACACACCCATTAATGTCTAAACAACTGGCAACAAAAGTGAGTACACCCCTAAGTGAAAATGTCCAAATTGGTCCCAATTAGCCATTTTCCCTCCCCAGTCTTTTGTGACTTGTTAGTGTTACAAGGTCTCAGGTGTGAATGGGGAGCAGGTGTGTTAAATTTGGTGTTGTCGCTTTCACTCTCTCATACTGGTCATTGGAAGTTCAACATGGCAGCTCATGGCAAAGAACTCTCTGGGGATCTGAAAAAAATAATTGTTGTTCTACATAAAGATGGCCTAGGCTATAAGAAGATTGCTAAGACCCTGAAACTGAGCTGCAGCAAGGTGGCCAAGACTATACAGGGGTTTAACAGGACAGGTTCCACTCAGAACAGGCCTCAGCATGGTTGACCAAAGAAGTTGAGTGCATGTGCTCAGTGTCATATCCAGAGGTTGTCTTTGGGAAATAGATGTATGAGTGCTGCCAGCATTGCTGCAGAGTTTGAAGGGGTGGGGGGTCATCGGGTCAGCCTGTCAGTGCTCAGACCATACGCCGCACACTGCATCAAATTGGTCTGCATGGCTGTCGTCCCAGAAGGAAGCCTCTTCTAAAGATGATGCACAAAAAGCCCGCAAACAGTTTGCTGAAGACACACAGACTAAGGACATGGATTACTGGAACCATGTCCTGTGATCTGATGAGACCGAGATAAACGTATTTGGTTCAGATGGTGTCAGGCGTGTGGTGGCAACTAGGTGAGGAGTACAAAGACAAGTGTGTCTTGCCGACAGTCAAGCATGGTGGTGGGAGTGTCATGGTCTGAGGCTGCATGAGTGCTGCCGGAACTGGGGAGCTACAGTTCATTGAGAGAACCATGAATGCCAACATGTACTGTGACATACTGAAGCAGAGCATGATCACCCTCCCTTCAGAGACTGGGCCACAGGGCAGTATTCCAACATGATAACGACCCCAAACACACCTCCAAGATGACCACTGCATTGCTAAAGAAGCTGAGGGTAAAGGTGATGGACTGGCCAAGCATGTCTCCACACCTAAACCCTATTGAGCATCTATGGGGCATCCTCAAACGGAAGGTGGAGGAGCACAAGGTCTCTAACATCCACCAGCTCCATGATGTCATCATGGAGGAGTGGAAGAGGACTCCAGTGGCAACCTGTGAAGCTCTGGTGAACTCCATGCCCAAGAGAGTTAAGGCAGTGCTGGAAAATAATGGCGGCCACACAAAATATTAACACTTTGGGCCCAATTTGAACATTTTCACTTAGGGGTGTACTCACTTTTGTTGCCAGCAGTTTAGACATTAATGGCTGTGTGTTGAGTTATTTTGAGGGGACAGCAAATTTACACTGTTATACAAGCTGTACACTCACTACTTTACATTGTAGCAATTTCTTCAGTGTTGTCACATGAAAAGATATAATAAAATATTTACAAAAATGTGAGCGGTGTACTCACTTTTGTGAGATACTGTATATTAGCATATTATGAAAGACTTACCTTACTTCCATGCATGTGCGCAGAAGCTACAGCACAGGGCTTTGAAGGCACGGCACAGGTAATGTATGCCGTTCCTTTAGAGTGCATGCTATGGTGATGTCACAGGCTGCTGCTCACTAGAATATCTCCTAAACGGTGCAGGTTTAGGAGATATTCATTTAACCTACAGGTAAAGCTTTATTATAAGCTTACCTGTAGATGAAAATAGAGAGTTTACTACCACTTTAAAAAATGTGCCTAAACCTGCGCATCACACACACACATTAAGATGCATTTGAAGTGGAACTTTACCCATAATAACTTGATAAAAGATAATGTTCTTTAGGAGATAAATCAAAATTAGTGTGTGCTGTAAATTGCCTCCAGCAAAGTTCCTGTTTCTTCTTGCTGGAGGCTGCCATTTTTCTAAAGCCCAGAACCCCTGAAAAGCAGTAAATAGTAAAATGGAACTAAACCCATTGATTTAAAGTGGTTCTAAAGGCAGAAGGCTTTTTTTTAATCTGAATGCATTCTATGCATTCAGATAGAAAACCTTCTGTGTGTAGCAGCCCCCCTCAGATCAACTAATACTTACCTGAGCCCCATCTCTATCCAGTGATGTTGCACAAGAGCCTCAGCCATTCTTCTCATTCTCATTGACGGAGACATTGGCTCCCGCTGCTGCCAATCAAAGCCAGAGGGGGCGGGGCAGAGCGCAGCTCCATGTCTGAATGGACACACAGAGCAGCGGCTCAACTTGGATGGCCCCATACCAAGCTGCTTGCTGTTGGGGCACTTGGCAGGAGGGAGGGGCCAGAAGCGCCGCCGAGGGACCCGAGAAGAGGGGGATATGGGCCTGTGTGTGCAAAACCATTGCACAGAGAGTATAACATGCTTGTTATATTTAAACAAAATAAAAACAAGACTTTAATATCACTTTAACAGTTTCAAAAAACAGTTACATTCCTGGAATACTGGATTGCTAAATGTCGCATTTGCTTGTGCCTCAAACAAACTGTCAAACCATTAAATGGCTGGTGTCATAATTGATCACATGTGCAGCACCATGGCAGTTGTGGATCAAACATTCATTCTGAATGGCACCCCAAGCATGTAAAAACACAGCACGTTTGCAGGTGCAGGAACCGCAGGGAAATCACATGTTCAACATGACCATGCGATTTCCCTGTAGGCTGCATTGTGAAAAAGGTGCATGCGCCTTTTTCTGTGGGAAATGCAGGCACAGCAGTCCATTCAAACGAATGGGCTGCCGTGCCCGAGCAATTGTGGCAGGCACACACACATAGGTGTGAATCCAGTGTAAGGCTGTCAGCAGATCGGCCACTACAAATTTGACAGTGCCTAAAAGCTGAGAGCAACTGAGCATGTGCAGAGCAGGGTGAGAGAGTGTATTACTGGATTATAAACAGTATAGGCACTTATTTTTAATGTTTTACATAGCTATACCTGTAAAGGGGGCCAGCCTGAAGTAGTCTTGCAGGGCTTCATTTTTTGACTAAAGTTCAACTTTAAAGCGGAGTTCAACTCAATATTGGAACTTCCGCTTATCCGTCTCCACCCCTCTCCGGAGCCACATTTGGCACCTTTCAGGGGGGAGGGGAGAACGGGTACCTGTGCTTGACAGGTACTGTTCCCCACTTCCAGGAGATGGGGCCACGGCGCTTGCACAGTAGGGAACTGGCTGTGAAGCCGAATGGGTTCACTGCTGGGTTCCCTTACCAGGAATGGAGGCAGCTGCACCCGACAGCCGATCCGAAGATCGGCTGGGGTGCCAACATCCCGGGCTCCCTGGACAGGTAAGTGTCCATAAAAAAAGTCAGCAGCTGCAGTATTTGTAGCTGCTGACTTCATTTTTCATGGGGGGCTGGACCACCTGTTTCGGTATGTCAAGCCTTTGAGCATGAATGTATTCCACTGGCCAGGATATTATTATTATATTATTATTCTTGCCATTGGAATCCATTTATTCTCAAACACGCCCAAACGCCTCCAGTATTTAGGCATGTTCAGTGTTCTGCTCTTCAGCTCCTTTTCCTGAACGTGCCTTTGGTGGGGTTTTTTTTTTTGGCCTGTAAACACTCCTTCTCTAATATGACTGTAAACACCTATGTGTGCATGGATTTGAAAAAAACCCCCAATTCCCGTAAGGCAGGGGTGTTGCTAGGTGGGAAACGACCAGGGGCTTCAGCCCAAAGGTAAATTTGATAACCCCTCCCACATTTTAAAGTAAGTCTAGCCCAAGCCCAGCACCATGGAAGAGGGGGGGGTTAGGCTCACTTGCTGGTTGCTGGTTGCTGCCTGGCTGGGCTGTGGCATGTTCTAGTGCTGTGCTGTGACAGCACACTGAGTCCGGGTTCCCATCAATGCAGCATCACCAGTGCCCCATCAGTGCAGCCTGATCAGTGCCCATCAGCTCAGCCTCACCAATGCCCATCAATGCAGCCTCACCAGTGCCCATCAATGCAGCCTCATCAGTGCCCATCAATGCAGCCTCATCAGTGCACCTTACCTGTGCCCATCAGCTCAGCCTCACCAGTGTCCATCTATGCAGCCTCACCAGTGCCCATCAATGCAGCCTCACCAGTGCCCATCAATGCAGCCTCATCAGTGCCCAATCAGCTCAGCCTCATCAATGCCCATTAATGCAGCCTCACCAGTGCTCATCAATACAGCCTCATCGGTACCCATCAGCTCAGCCTCACCAGTGCCCATAAATGCAGCCTCACCAGTGCCCATAAATGCAGCCTCACCAGTGCCCATCAATGCAGCCTAATCAGTGCCCATCAGTGCAGCCTTACCTGTGCCCATCACTGCAGCCTGATCAGTGCCCATCAGCTGAGCCTCACCAATGCCCTTCAATGCAGCCTCACCAGTGCCCATAAATGCAGCCTCATCAGTGCCCATCAATGCAGCCTGATCAGTGCCCATCAGCTCAGCCTTACCTGTGCCCATCAATGCAGCCTGATCAGTGCCCATCAGCTCAGCCTCACCAGTGCCCATCAGCGCAACCTTACCAATGCATGGTTTACACAGAGCGGGGATCTCCAGCTTACTCGATGCAGCCGCAGTGTCACACTAAGTCCCGCCTCCTGGACCAGCTTCTATGATGGACGTCACACATCCCAACATTGGACCAGTGTGACGTCCATCATAGGAGCTGGTTCAGGAGATGGGACTTGGTATTACACTGCGGCCACGCCGGGTAGTCCGCCCCTGTATAGCCCTGAGTTACCGACCAACCCCAGGCCTTCAGACTCGGGGCTAATAATTGTCAACAACCAATACGAGACCCAGGGCTTTTTGGTGGCCCACTCAGGGTTTTAACCTGGGTCAGCCCCCCCCCCCCCCCACGCCACTGCCGTAAGGGCTCATTTACGCATGCTTCAAAATGTGGCTTCGGACATGTTTTTTTAAAGCACTTTAAATGCCAATCAAAGTGCATGTCAATAAATAAAATGGGTATCTTACAGTCCTGTTCACACGTTGTGTAGCCCTATTGCCTGAGGAAGGAGCACGAATGCTCCGAACGTGAGCACCTCCCACTCCACCCTGCATCCGATAGTGACGTCAGCGGCGGTTCCTGAGCCCCATCTGAGTTCCTGGAAGTGCTGGAAGCCACCAGGTCAGCCAGTACCAGCGGCCACCAGTGTTCCCCGCCTGCAGCCCCTCCTTCTGAAAGGAGTGGATGAACCTCTACACAAGGCCTATTGCCACACATGCGCTGACAACGCTTTTATCTTGTGAGTTGCCATTTGTCTTTTTAATAAAGATGTTTTTATACTGCTGCACTTAGATTGGTACTGCTCTTTTTCTGTTCTATGTCCGCACAGAGTTCCTTCTAGCTCTTTTCAGAGCTTGCAGCCGTCTAAAGCCAGCATTTCACATTCTGAGACCTCAATAGACACCTTGGACGTTCCACCCATGGTCCACGGATGACAGACTGATCCAGTGCCCCCACATTCTCTCCATCCAGCTCCCAGGGCGCACAAGAGGTTACATGTTTGTCTTGTGTTTTCACTTCAGGTATATATATTCTGGAAGTGCCTGGTGCAGACCTCACATCTGGTGTACACCGTGGAGCAGCAGGAAAGTGAGTGGGGTCTGGGATTGGAGCAGAGCAACATGTGGCTGGAGCTGACAGGTGCTGCATGCAGGCAGCTCATGTAAGTCTATAGGGATGCAACAGCTGCACAGAAACAGCCACTCATCATAATTTGAAAGGCGTAGGAATAAGCACCCCCAAACACACATAGTGTCCATGTAGGGGCTGCTCACCCACACGATGGTCAAATTAGGATGAGCAGTTTTGTCCAGTGTATCTGGCATGGATGGCAATCCGGGGAGGGGGTTGCCATTCAGGACATTTCTGCATGGCAGAAACCTGTGCAGATACAGGCACTGCCCCTTCTGCATCATCCAAGAGGAAACTGCTTTGCACATTTTCTGGCAGTATCCCTTTGCACAGGACCTGTTGAGGGCCTTGGAACAAGAACTCAAGGACTTTGTACCACAGACAGGCATCACACACTTTGTTATGCTGAACAGACTATTCTGTGGGACTTTTTCTCAGGGGGACATAGATGGTGCCTGGCCGATGATGTGTTGCCTAAAGGATTCTTTATGGTGTGCCAGAAATCGCCTCATTCACCAGCGGGAGAGGATGTCCATTGAGCACTGTTATAGATTGTTTTTTTCAGTTTTTTCTCTGCACATCACTTTAGGCATCATACCACAGGGTGAATGTATTTATTGTATTATTGGAACTGTATTGTAATGTGGTATATTTATGCACTGCCTTGCAGTACAGGGTAAAATGTACCCAGATTAAGTATTTGTTTTTTTATATATTTAATAAAAAACAAAGCATATATTTTCAACAAACCCAGGTGAGGGCTGCTCCACAGCCACTGCTACATTCTCCTCTCTTCCACCCGAACTCTCCTCCGAGCTCTGCTGGCAGATAACTGTATTTAACAAGGCCTGCCCCCTGCCAATCCAGACTGTGGATTGGTCAGGGCTCCTTGTCATACATCAGAAAGTGACACCTCCTCATCCATCCCCTTTTTCAGAGCTTTCCAGCTCAAAAAGGGAGGCGTATCCAAGGGGTGTTCCTTCCTGCAATCTCCAGCCCTCCCTGAGCCACTCTCCAGCTCAGATCAAAACAACCAGGTCTGCATTCACTGTCAGGCCTGACTAGATTTTTCCTCTCCTATAAAAAATCTACAAAAATTGAGCACCTATCACTATGGGGGCGCTACACATGTATGAGAGAAATAGAGAGTCAGAATAGGCCCGGTAGGCAAGGACAGTGGAACCTTGGATTACGAGCGTAATCTGTTCCAGGAGAATGCTTGTAATTCAAACCACTCGTATATCAAAGCAAGTTTTCCCATAGGAAACAATGGAAACTCGGATAATTCATTCCACAGTGACTGCTTGTCTATGCAGTACTGTATGTGTCCATAGGTATGGGGGTGCTGGTGTATGCAATATCGTATGTGGCCAGAGGTGTGATGGCGCTGCTGAGGCTCGGAAACGCTCAGAAACATTTGGAAGTGCTCAAGAACTGTTGATACTTTCGGTATTTCTGCGTATTCCTGACTATTTCTGGGTATTTCCAACGGCTTCCGAGAGTCTTTAACCCACACTAGCGCTCCCGCACCTCTGGTCACATGCGCATGCACAGAGGTTTAATCCTGTTCGTTTTGCGAGACAGTGCTTGCAAACCGAGTTAGAATTTTTTTTAAAAAAACTGCTCATATTGCAAAATGCTCGTTAACCGTGTTACTCGCAATCAGAGATTTTACTGTAGTTAATAAAAGGGTATTTAGAAGCTTTATTTAACAAAAAAGAGAAGCAGCAATATTGTTTATAAAAAAAATATTTAGCAAGTTTATTGGTACTTAATCATTGTGGCTTTAAAATCCTGCATAGGGGCAGGCATTTCTGGGCTACTCATTAGTACATATGAGACACTGACAATGTAGTAGGGCCTGTAGAACTAGCTTACAAGGACCTGCCCCAAACCATTGTTGCTCTCCATATCTTCCTATCCATTGTATTCTTTATGTTCTGTACCTGGTTAGCTTTTCTTTTCTGTTCCAGTTTAAAAAAAAGAAGACATTTCAATATTTACATTGTACACTTCTAACGGGCAGGGCGCCCTCCCTTTTTTGTTTTTCTATTGTTAATTTTTGGGTAATGTCTGCTAACGTCTGAAAGTTAATCATTTTGGGACCTTTTTTTTATCTTTATTACATAAGTGAAGTTACATCTCAGTTTCTCAGAAGCATTGTCTACTACACCTGCTTTGTAAAATAATCCAATTATTCCAGCATTAACTTTAAACTCAGTAGGCGTGACGAAGGCTTCACTGTGAAATCCTAACCTGATTGTCTGGTTTTAAACTTACTTGAAAAACTACCCAGGCACAGAGACTCTTTAGCATGTGGTCGAGGAGCACAGTATTAAATGAGCTAGCAAAACTGGATTAATATATATAGGTCACGACTGGGAATTTGCTTGATCTTATTACTTAACCAGAGGCTGCAATTACCGGTTCCAGCGTTGGGAATTTCAGCGATGCCAGCTTTCACCTACCTTATACAGTACGCTTTTCGATGGCGCAAGCATGTATCATTCGGAGAAGAAGCTTCAGAAGAGCAGGTAAGATCTTGAATGCATTGAATTTTTTATTTATTTATTATTATTGGAAGTTTTTGTCTAAAAATCAGCCAGTGTGCACTTTTATCTGTCTCTCTGGTGTTGAAATCATGCAGGGGAACATCAATTTAAGGGTTTTGTGTAGTCGTGGATATGTGGGCTCTATTATTAATATTAATATTATTATTATTCAGGCGTTATATAGTGCCAACAGTTTGTGCAGCACTTTACAACATGAGGGCAGACAGTACAGTTACAATACAATTCAATACAGGAGGAATCAGAGGGCCCTGCTCATTAGAGCTTACAATCTAAATTGTTGTTGATTGACTTTCAAATGTTTGTAGTGGTAGACAAATCTTTATGTTAGCACAGTTCTTAGTTTTGTCTTAAAAACAAATATGGCTAATATTATAAAAGTGGAACTTCCTCTTTAATTGCAGGTGACCCCCTGACATGCCACAGTTGGCATGTCATTTTTTTTTGGGGGGGGGGAGTGGGTACCTAGTTTTCATAGGTACCCAGCTCCCACTTCCTCTCCTGGCACCGCAGCGATGGAAGGAAGTTTACCTCTCCCCCCTCCCTACCTGCAATCTTCTGGGACACTTCACATGTCCCAGAAGATTGCCCGGCCATACAGAACGCGCAGCGTGGCTCGCGCATGTGTAGTGTGCGTCCGGCTGTGAAGCCACAGCCAGGCGCGCACAGTTGTAATGCCGACGCCGCTGAGAGGAGCGAGGCATCAGGCGGCCGCATCGCTGGACCGTGGGACAGGTAAATGTCTGTTTATTAAAAGTCAGCAGCTACACTTTTTGTAGCTGCTGACTTTTAAATGGGTGGAACTCCGCTTTAAGCTGATTACTTTCAAATGTACAGAATATCTAAAGAAAAACTGAAAATGAAATTTCCTTTGATCAACTATATGGGGTTTTAACACATAGTTGTATAATGCATGAAGCCTCTTCATAACACTAAGGGGGGCAGGAGGAGATATTTCAACTAGGAGGCTGATTTACTAAAGGGGTTTTGAATCTTTACACAATAAACTGTGAGAATATTCACTTCAAGTGACACTAAACTCTGATTTTAAAAAATGTGATTCACGTATTTTATCTTTTTAATAAGTACCCCCTATTGCTTCCCCACAATTCCTTTTTTTTTTGATGCTGTAAGCTAAATTCCTAGAGGGTGGCTACGTTCAATCTCCATTGTCCCACTGTATGTAGGAATGTTGCCACCTTCTCTTGCTCATTCCCGATATTGACTATAGACTATGGGATCTGTTGTGTGCATAGAGCAGTGCGCATGACCGCAACTAGAGTGCACTGCTTGTTTGAAGTTCAGGAGCTCAGGGGGGATGTTACAAGGAGGCAGAGAAACACAGTAAGAAATTATTTTGAGAAAAATAGATTAACCCCCTTAGCGCCGACACCTCCCGGCCCTTAAAGAGGTTTCAGATGCCGGGAGAAGGGGATTTCAGTCATGTGACCGCCGTGATTGGCTGTCACAGCGGTCACATGATCGGAAAGCTCCTGATAGCAAGTAGTGGTCGGGAGTTTTCCAATTACCTGCTTTGGTACTAGGTCGATCCATACATTGGACACTTGCTACCAGCATAACAGCATAACACTTTAACCACCTCCCATCCGCTTCCTGGCACAGCGGAAACGGAAGCCATATAGTAAAATGACAGGCGCAAGGTAACTTTCTCATTCTGGGACGACATTATATGATGCCCCATAGGGTCACGCAGCGTGGCAATCGGTGGCGCGCTGTGTCCCTAGGACATGGCCCATCCCCGATCTCGGTAAAGAGCCGATGATGAGGCCCTTTACCCATGTGATCAGTGTCCAATCACAGCTGATCACATGTAAACACAGATATGCCGGTTATCGGCTTTGCTCTCCTCATACTGACAGCATGTGCGGAGAGGCAATCAGCTGCATTTCCTCACGGGAGACCTGCACAGATAATCAGGGCACTGATTATTAGTGCCCTGATTATCAGTGCAGCCCCAACAGTGCTCAGCATTGATATCGGTCAGTGCCCAGCAGCAATGCCAATTAGTGCCCATCAGTTATGCCAGTCAGTGTTGCCTTTCAGTGCGCTTCAGTGCCTGCTCATCAGTGCCGCCAATCAGTGCCCATCAGTGCTGTCTATCCGTGTTGCCTATCAGTGCCACCTATCAGTGCCCCTCAGTGCTGCATATTAGTGCCTCCTCATCAGTGCCCATCAGTGCAGCCTATCAGTGCAGGAGAAAATTACTTATTTATAAAAAAACGGAAACTAAGAAAAACTTCTTTTTTTTTTTTTTTTTTTTTTTTTTAGAATTTACTGTCCTTTTTAGAAAAAAAATAAAAACCCAGTGGTGATTAAATACCACCAAAAGAAATGTCTATCTGATAAACATGTCATTTAGGCATGTTTTTGCATAATATTGACTATACAGACAAGTGGCCCCAGTTTATTAAAAAAACTTTTAAAAATATTGCTTAGCGTGTGCGTTATAACTGCAAGCCATTTGTGGCACTCCAACTAACCTAGCCAGCCATGCTCCCCTTCTTATCATCCCACTATCCTGCCTTGTTGGTAGGTCGATCTATACATTGGACACTTGCTAACAGCATAACAGGAGCGAGCACTCTCTGTTGTTCAAAAACTGCTCATGCGCATGCGCAGCTCAGCTTACAGTGCTGGACCTGTCATCTGCACATGTGCAGGAGTGATGTCATCCCCTGCTAGCCAATGAAGAGGCCAGAAGACTGGCACTCAGAAGAGGATGCAGACAAGGGACCATTGGACTGGTAAGTTTTAAAGTGTCCCTAAACCCACATCTTAAACTTTTAGTAAATGGTGTATTACATGCTGTTCATACTCACTCAGTCAGTATGAGATTTATTTCCTGTATTCTGAAAAAAACCTGGTTGATCCTGCTGTTCTCTGTCTCTACCTTCTGTCCATATCCCCAGTTCAGCTAAAGATTTTGCAGCAGTGGCGGCAACTCTGCACATGCTCAGTTTTCAGTGAGT
This sequence comes from Glandirana rugosa, assembly GCA_018402905.1. NCBI lineage: Eukaryota > Metazoa > Chordata > Amphibia > Anura > Ranidae > Glandirana > Glandirana rugosa. Next base: position 983,190 of record BLSH010058087.1, read on the forward strand.
TTCTGTGCTGAGCATTTCCTTCCCATCGCATTTAACCACTTGCCGACCAGCCGCCGTAGTTTGGCGCGGGAGCTCACTGGTTAGCGGGGGAGCCAATCAGCACGTGTGCGGACTCGTTGTCCGCCAGCCACCCGCGATCGCTCCCGAGACAGCCAGAACGGGGATCTGCGAGTGTAAACAAAGCAGATCCTCCTTCTGACAGGGGAGTTGAGAGAGATCATCTGTTCCCAGTGATAGGGAACAACAATCTCTCTCCTCCTCCAGTCAGCCCAACCCCCATACAGTTAGAAACACTTCCCAGGGAACACAGTTAACCCCCTGATTGCCCCCTAGTGTTAACTCCTTCCCTGCCAGTGACATTTACACAATAATCAGTGGCTATTTTTAGCTCTGATCACTGTATACATGTCAAATGTGTCCAATCTGACTGCCGCAATGTCGCAGTCCCGCTAAAAATCGCAGATCGCCGTCATTACTAGTAAAAAAAAAAAAAAATGCCATAAATGTATTCCCATAGTTTGTAGACGATATAACTTTAGCGCAAACCAATCAATATAAGCTTATTGCGTTTTTTTTTTTACCAAAAATATATAGAATAATACATATCAGCCTAAACTGAGGAATAAATTTGTTTTTTAACCACTTGCCGACTGCCAATCGGCATCTGACGGTGACAAGGTGGCTCTTTAAGGCAAAACGCCGTCATACGACGGCTGCCAGATCGCGCACAGTGAGCGCGCGCGCACCGCTGGAGGCGCGCTCGCGCGCTCACTGTGTTCGGGGAGGGCCAGGGAGCGGGTGCGGCAGCTTTGATTGCCGCCGGCTACCCGCGATGCCCCCCCCCGGAGTGAAAGAACGGAGGTCCGTGTAAGTAAACACGGACTTCCGTTCTGTGAGAGGGGGAAGGACTGTGATAACAGCCTTCCTTTACACGGAAGCTGTGATCACTTCCCTTCCCCTGTTAGGGCAGCCCCCATACAGTAAGAACACGCCCAGGGAACATAGTTAACCCTTAGAGCGCCCCCTGCAGGTTAAACCCTTCACTACCAATGGCATTTTCACAGTAATCAGTGCATTTTTATAGCACTGATCGCTGTATAAATGCCAATGGTCCCAAAAAAGTGTCAAAATGTTCCGACATGTCCGCCCCAATATCGCAGTACCGCTAAAAATCGCAGATCGCCACCATTACTAGTAAAAAATAAAAAAAAATAAAAACCCCAGAAATGAATTCTCATCATCCGTAAACGCGACCACTTTTGCGCAAACCAATCAATAAACGCCGATTGCGATTTTTTAAATCACAAATATGAGGAAGAATATAAATCAGCCAAAACCGATGAAAAAAAATGTTTTTTATTTGTTTATAGCGGCGATAAGAAATGATGCAGCGGTGATCAAATACCACCAAAAGAAAGCTCTATTTGTGGGAAAAAAAGGACGCAAATTTCGTTTGGATACAACGTCGCACGACCGCGCAATTGTCAGTTAAAGCAACGCAGTGCCGAATCGCAAAAAGGGCTTCGGTCCTAAAGTGTGAAATCCTTCCGGGGCTGAAGTGGTTAAACCTTTTTTTGGATATGTATTATAGCAGAAAGTAAAAAAAAAATGTTTTTTTCTTTTCAAAATTGTCTGCCTTTTTTTGTTTATAAGCGCAAAAAATAAAAACCGCAGAGGTGATCAAATACTGCCAAAAGAAAGCACTATTTGTGAAGAAAAAAAGGACATACATTTTGTTTGGGTACAGCGTTGCACGACCACGCAATTGTCAGTTAAACACACACAGTGCCGCATCGCAAAAAATGCTCTGGTCAGGAAGGGTGTAAGTCCTTCCAGGGCTGAAGTGGTTAAGCAGCCCATGTGACTATAGATTTGCCCATGTGGGTGTGTACACAGTGGTAAATGACAGCCTTCTCCCTCCCTCCTTTTCCATGCCCACTAACCAGCTAAAGACAATGGGGGCAAGATATTACATGCAGATTAATGGTGGCTTCACCTCCCTGTTATTCTAAGACCTAGGCTGGAGGGGCTTGACACAGCCTGTGACTGGCAGCAATCCGCCCACACCATGTTATTTTCACAAATTAATAAAGATTTCATTTCAAATATATATTTATACAGTTGACAATTTAAAACCGTTTATTGATATTATTTATTTTTTTAACTCCTATTAAAAACTAAGACAATTAATATTTAAACACAACATGGAAACACTGACAATACCCATATCAAGTAGTTTGCCCAGTTTACACTTAAAAAGTCAGCACAACATGACAAATTATCAGACCCTGATATTTATAGACAGTTCTAAAAATCACTGATTTTTACAAACTGTCAGTAAATTTACTGGCGGTTGGCAACACTGTGAACATGTGACCAGCAGCAGAGGACTAGAAGCTCCTCCTGCTTATGTTTCCCTGCAGACAGGCTGGGAGAGATCTCGGTCACGTGACAGCTGTATAGCCATGAGGAAAAAGGTAAGTTGATTTTATTTTATTAAAATAATTACAGTGCCATCATCCACATACAGAAATAGAACGGACAATGTAAATTAAACAGGGTGTGTTTAGTATCACTTTAAGCCTTTAGTTTAGCTTTATTTTTTTTAACCTGCTGGGGCCCTTTTTCTGCATAGTCAATTTAAATTCAAAAGGTGAACTTAGACTTTAAGTAGGCTGAAATCAGCACAGAGAGCTCTGTCACACTATTTTATATTGTACTTGAACAATGGAGATAATTATTTCAGAAATTGTAATTGTATATATAAAATCCCAATGAATTAAGTACTGTAGTAAGATGAGCAGTGACAGTCATATTCAAAAAATAGTTGATCCGATAGCAAGTGGCCTATCAAAGTTCTTGCATTATTAATATTTTTTTTTGTAGGGGGGGTTAAAATAGGGGATAACTGAGTTATACCATAGCCACAATGTAATTGCAAGTAGAGCGTGTTAACCAGTAGTCATTTGTGACTCTCAAGGCAAATATGGAAAATATGCAAAAAATGCCTTGTGATAAGTTGACCTTGCTCCTGGCCACTGATGGAAGAATCACATCCACTGTTTCTGTTTATTTATAGAAATTGCCTCTATACCAATGTCTTTACAAAGGGAATGAAATTCCTTCACAAAAGAGCAGTTTGATTTGGTATAACTTCAATGAGTAATTAGTTAATTAAAAACATTTACTGTATATAGCGCCAAAAATGTACACAACGTTTTCATACTATATATTTCTGCCTTTAAGTAGGTTACAAACTAAGGTCCCTGCCAAACATATATACATATACTGGGGCCAATTCAAAAATGGGCCAATTAACCTACCGGCATGTCTTTGGCGTGCGGGAGTTAACCGCATGCAAACTCTATGTAGATAGTGTGCTGACATGGATTCAAACCGAAGGTCCCCAGTGCTGCAAGGCAGAGGTGCTAACCACAAAGCCACTGTTCCGTGTTATAAAGAACATTTTAAACTATTTCAAACTTTTTTTTGCTGGCCATACACATTTTTGTTTGACATTCCATCCCAAAAATAAGGGCATTCATATGGAGTTGGTTCTGTCCTCACAGCTATAGAAGCCACCACTCTTGTAGGAAGTCTTTCCAGAAGATTGTGTTTTTTTCCCTATAGAGATTTCTCTTAATTCAGCCAATTGGTGTTCCAATTCATTCTAAAGGTGTTCAGTAGATTTGATGTCAGGGCTCTATGGAGTTCCTCTACAGTAAAGCCTGGTACACACTATTTGTTTTCTCCATTCAACCCAGCGGGTTGAACTAAAGAAAACTATCAGGGAGGCGGCTCTCTAATTAGGCAAATTAGGCAGTCGCCTAAGGCTTCACACTCACAGGGGCCTTGCAACCGCCTAATTTGACACTGACACCAGCACCGAGATAGAGAGTACTGACACCAGCACTTTAAAGCTCTTAATATATGCAATTTATAAAGTTAATTTTTTTTATCGCTTGAATTATTTTTCCCATTGTGGTCATGAGTGGGGCCTCATGTCTAGGTTTTGCTTAAGGCCTCACAAAGCCTAGAGCCATTTCTGCAGCTGCAGTCGGGGCCACTATACTCACTATGCAAAATTAGTACAGAGATCTCCCTTGCTGAGCTGTTGTGTTCTGACAGAGGGACACCCCCCTACCAGAACACTCCGATCAGTGGTCTCTGCTATTGGCTGAGAGCACTAAAGGGGAGTCGGTCGGCTGCTGGTTTTCCAGCATGCTCGGCTGGCTTCTGTCGGACAGACCGACATACACATGGGCCGATTGTTGTCCATTTTATTTTTTTTTTTGAACCGGCAAATGTTTCCCGACATTTGGCCCCTGTGTACCCGGCTTAAGGCTTTATTCTCCCCTACAGTGCGTTTTCAAACACTCATGTGTACCTTCAGCTGATCAGCTCTGGTGTCTCAACCTGCTGTGTTACTATCCACTGGCAGATTGGTGATTTTGACATGTAAGTGTGCTGCTTTCAGTAATGGTGTTTTTTGCTTGGTATTAACCTCAGTGCCTGTTTTTTGCTATTTCCTGCTTTATGAGGTGATCCTGCCCAGATCTTAAGGAAGCTGCAGAGATGAACCACGTTCCATCCATCCATCTATTCATCCATCCATCTACCCTTCATTTATCCATCATCCATCCATCCATTCTACATCCACCCCATCATCCATCCCAGTGGCGGCTGGGGGTATATTTTTTTGGGGAGGCAAACAATCCACATGCCGCCGCCACACCCCCCCATCGGTCAGTCGGGACACAGGTACCCCTGCTCAGTCACAAGCCCTGCACTTACCCCATCTAGGTTGCGGGCATCGCTTCCTCCAGGTGGCGGGCGGCATCTCCTTCTCCTGGTGCTTCACGATGGCTTCCCTTGCATCTCATCCCTTCTCCTTGGCGGCCAATAGGATCGCTTCTCCTCTTGGCCAACCAGGTGTCTCAGGACCCGCTTCCTGATTGGCAGGGAGGAGAATCAGGAAGACAATTATCACACAACTGAGTGGGCTGTGCCACAAGCCAGACCTTTTTTGAAGCCTATTAGAGCTTCTGGCTCTAATCACGTGCTTCTAAATAAAAAAAAAAACATTGGAGTCCATGTGTCTGGCATCCCGCATGTAGATTAGGGGGGGGGACACATGGAAAAGGGGGGTGGCGTCCTGTTCCCTGCATTACGGGCCACCACTGATCCATCCATCTACCCAACCATTCATCTGCTATTGCTATAATTGCTGTTATAGTGTTCATCCATGGACTAATTTTTTTTACATAATACAGAGAAGCGCCGGATGTTTTGTGTAATTTTTACACGCTTCTTTTGCAAATGGTAATTTTGCAAGAGTTTGGCTTGTGGTTACAGTGCGATCCCATTCATTTACGTAAGAGGGTTTGATTGGACGGTGCCGTCTTTCATACTTGGCATGTCTAAAATTGCAGTACAAAGTATCAAGGCCATGGAAAAGTGTACTCTACTGAGTGGCATCATGTCTGCTTGTAGTGGGTGTTTGGAGGACAGTAAAAACACAGATCAATCGCAGTGGCGGCCCGTCCTTGTGTCCGGCCCCCTAATCTACATTTGGGGCGCCGGATGCATGGATTCCAATGGGGAGGGTGTTTTTTTTTAAACACCTGATTAGAGCCCGAGGCTCTAATAGGCTTCAAAAAAGACTGCAATTCAGCCAGGCATCTAGCCCTGATGAAACCTACGGTCTGTAGGTGAAACGCGTCGGCTTTCTGTGCCTGCATTTGCTCGTTGTCATCTACCAGCTGGGGCTCAACTTACATCTGAAGCCCCCCAGTCACCAGCCGTGAACCGGAAGTGAACCACGGAAACCGGAAGTGGATGGATATCTGTCCCCAGGCAAGGTTCTACTGTCCAGTCACTAATATCTCTCGATCCTTGGTCACCATAAGCACCACTTAATGGATTTAGCAAGCCGGAAAACTCCAGATATGAAGCACCAACCCTGGACTTCTCATATGTGAGTTCTTATTCTTTCCTAAGACTGCCTTACTTTATACTGTGACAAGGAGCAGATATGGTTCTGGGCTGCGGTGTGCCTTCTCAGTATCCATCACCTCAATGTTCCCTGGCTTTCCCCCTATGAGATTGCAATAGTGAAGGTACAACAAAGTGTTTGTCCTCAATTGGATTTCCCCACTGTGCGCTTGCAGACTCCTTCAAAGGAAGATATGTTCAGACCTCATGAGGCTTCTGTGAGAGTTTGGTGTTAACCCTGTCATCTCAGGATTTACTCTGCATACTTGTTGCCTAAGCAAAGGGACACATGTGCTGCATGCCTACATGGACCTGGCCTTTTCCAATGCAGCGCATTTTTTACATTTGTCTATGGTTGGTACAGTCAATGCTTATGTTATGATGACTTTGATTGCAGACATATAGGGTAACTGGAGGTCCTATACATGCATACTGACACTTCTGTGTGAGGTGGTGTATGTCAAGGTTTCCCAGATTACCCTCGGTCTCTATTAACCATTCATTTACCACCACGGTTGTCTCGCTTTTTTGTCTGTAATACCAGCACATTACCAGTGGAGCAGTTTCCTTTTTCCACCCAATCTGACAGACAAGCCTGTAACAACAGGCTGGGACACTCCTGGACGGTGCCTTTGAGATTCATTGTTTTTTTGGTTTTGAAAAGAACACATTACCCAATTAGTCCTAAGGGGGTGGGCCTGTCGGGTGGTAATCCAATTTACATATCAGGGACTGACACAGAGGACCAATAGCGAGATTGGATGTCCCTTGTTTGCGCATAACACCTTTTAGAGTGGATGCCATCAGGGTTTCCCAAGACTCCCTTCATGGTCCACAGCACCATCCACTCACTTACATTTCTGCATTGAGGACCTATTAATGCTATGCTGAACACCATTGGCTGTGTGCATTCGGCTGAGTTCGCGAGTGAACGTTTTTAATATACAACGTAATTTATGTCGAGTGTCCTGTTCTGTTGTATTGTGTGTATATATGTTTCATGACCTAAACACAATTTTGATATTTTCCAAATAAAGTATTTTTCAGATTAATAACCGCAGTTAGCACCCTCTCCAGTGTATATGTTTTTTAGTCCATTGGAGTCAAGGACACTCTTTCCTTTGGGGACACTCTCTCCCCGTTTGTCTAAAGTGCAGTGTCAGTGTCTATCTGGGAGCTCCACCATGATTTGGTGAGACGGTATATCTGACCCCCAACTGACCTGTTTCGGGCCTAGGTCAGCAGATATCTGCCTTTTTATCGTTTTTTATGCTTTTGTTAGTGAAATTCAAAAAAGGGTGGGCTCAGGGTGCAGAGCACTGCGCTCCGAGCCCACCTAGTTGTGTGACAATAGCGAATGAGTAACTGAATGTCCTCCCAACAATCAGGAAGTGGGTCGTGAGACCCATTTCCAGATTGGCCGAAAGAAGAAGCCATCCTATTGGCCTAAGAGGAGGAATAAGTAGGAGACACATGGGAAGCCCGACCTGACGGAGCCAGGACATGGAGGAGACTGAGGGGGGATGCCGTCGCCACCTCCACCTGTCAGCACAGGGTGAGTGAGCTGGTGACTGGGGGGGGGGGTATGGTGCTAGGAAACAACAGAGCCTTCCTCAGAACTGATGCCAGAAGGTTGGAAGTGTACTAAATGCTTTTGTGTACTATTACATAGCTAAAGTTGTGAATTTAGGTTACCAGATATCAGAGATGTACTAATTCTGGTTCAATAAATGATTTTATGGCAAGATCTCCAACAGTGCCCTACCAGACGCCACATTATTGAAATATTACTTTTGAACACAATGACCCTTTACAGAAAGTAACCACATTTTTCTGCAGTGTTTAGCATTCCAAAACCGCAAGCAGTAAGTTACCTGTATAGACACAGTATATTGTTTTCTGCTACTTCATACTAGAAATTGCTTCAACGTTTTGTGTAATTTGGGAGCCTGCCAGTTCTGCAAATAAAAGCTGTGGCATTGCGTTGAGGTTATCTAGACCTCTAGTAAAGGAACTGAGGATAATTATATACACTGCACCCCTGCTATGGATTTCAGCTCAAAACGTACATGACTACATTTGTTTTTCAGAGAGCTAAATGTTCTGTGAATGTTTACATGGCGCAAAGCAGCCAGAAATAACTGCTCACTACGGTCCTGCTATGGATATCTTCTAAGCAAAATCTGTACTATCACATAAATGAGACCTTTCCTGGCGTATATAATGCTTATTATACTGCAATATTGTAAGCTCAGGGACATTCACCCCCCTCTATTTGTCCTGGTGATCATTGTCTCCAGCACACAAAGCAGCCTGGAAAGACCTGTTCAGAAAATATTGTTTACATTGAAGCAGTAAAGCTGGTGTTCTGTCAAAATAGCCAATTCATCAAGATCTCCAATCACGTCACTTCTGGTTACTGTAAACCATCAGGAATTGGAGATTTTAATGACTTGCTGTTTTGACACAATACCGACAACCGTGTACACTCAGGGACACAATATTATGAGCGGAGATTGTTAGTCTGCTACGATACAAACCAACAAAATCACCGCCTCCATGGCGGCAACAACTTTTTCCTCCTTACCCACTGTTGTGTCAAAAAAGCAAAATCTTCATGTACCAGAGTGTACACGTTTGCCGGTATGGTGTCAAAACAGCAGTCAAAATCTTCAATTACTGATGGTTTACAGTAACCGGAAGTGACCTAATTGGAGATCTCGATGAATTGGCTATTTTGACAGAACACCGGCCATACATGGATCAAAATTCAGCCTGTTCAGCTGGGACTACCAAATTTCAATCCATGTATGGGCAGGGGGGCTGTACAGAAATTGATCTACCCACTGACTTCTGTACAACCGCCCTGTCAGATTTTCCCCACTCCACCGGTACCGCAGGCTATAGCCGGCAATGCTTATCTGTGTATTCTGACACCGGGAAATCTCCCCACTGCTAGAATATGATAGCTCAGTGAGGAGGATTCCCCCATCCACATTGAGTGTATGGATGGGGGAATCAATTCAATTCTTTTTGTTCAACTCAGTGGTTGAACAAAAAAAAGCAGACTCTTCTATGGGCTGCTTAAGGCTAGGTATACACTTGTGCTTGGAGGTGGTAAAACAGGCAGTTTAGCAACATTTTTACTGCACCCAAACCGCAGCAGTGTTATTAAACCCACAACAGTAAAATAAGTCTGTATATGCATTAAAGCAGGCTTTTTACTCACTGTGGAACCTAAGGGGTTAATCCTCTGCAGTGTAAAAAGGCTATTTGATCCTGCCTCCTCTGATCCTCCCCTTCAATTACTGTCCACAATCCATCTGCTGATAGTATAGCCTTGGGGGCACTCTGCACATGCTCAGTTTGGTGTGTATTGCTAGAGAGTTTTTCTTTTTTTGGGGGGAGGGTGCATGTGATCAGCACAGGGCCAATCAGCACTGTCCAGACAGAGGGTCAGGGGTCATGAAGCTTCATCGGACAGTCAGAACAGAATGAAAACTCCTCCTACAAGCTTTAACCAGTGCTCAGCCTGACACTGATAGAAGTTACAAGACTGCTATATACTGCTGGTGAGAAAAGGTATTTAGCAGTTTATATTTAACCGCTTGCCGACCGCTGATCGGCAATTGACGGCGACAATGTGGCTCTGTAACGCAAAACGCCATCATACGACGGCGGCCGCGATACAGAGCCACTGTGAGCCAGAGGCGCGCGCTCACTGTGTTCGGGGGGGGGGCCAGGGAGCGGGTGCGGCGGCTTCGATTGCCGCCGGCCACCACGCCGCCTGTACAGCCTTGTAAAACTGTGAAAAAACCCTGGTAACCGTAAATATGTCGCTAGTCACGATATTTTTACGTGACTAATGACACATTTACGGTAACCGTCACTTCCCCAATTGGACGTCCCCCGCGCGATTCCCAATTGATACAAGGGACCCGCACAAGATTGACATACCCCCGAACGGATCGACCCCTTCCCTTCACCAGTGTCGGAAGTACATGTCCTTCCGACACTAGTGTCGGGAAGGGGGAGTGTGTCTCGCCTCCAGGCACAAATGAATGTGCCTGGAGGCGAGGAAGTGAGGCCCCCCCCCCCGTAGCGCCCACCGGCCGCCGTTAGCTTCGGCGGCGTGGGCGAGGG
>BLSH010058087.1:993336-1013681 GCA_018402905.1 Glandirana rugosa
GGCCACCCGCGATGCCCCCCCCCCCGGAGTGAAGGAGCGGAGGTCCGTGTAAGTAAACACGGACCTCCGCTCTGTGTGAGGGGGAAGGGCTGTGATCACAGCCTTCCTGTACATGAAGGCTGTGACCACTTCCCTTCCCCAGCTAGGCAAGCCCCCATACAGTTAGAACACGCCCAGGGAACATAGTTAACCCTTAGCGCGCCCCCTGCAGGTTAACCCCTTCACTGCCAATGGCATTTACACAGTAATCAGTGCATTTTTATAGCACTGATCGCTGTATAAATGCCAATGGTCCCAAAAAAGTGTCAAAATGTTCCGACATGTCCGCCGCAATATCGCAGTACCGCTAAAAATCGCAGATCGCCGCCATTACTAATAAAAAATAAAAAAAAAATAAAAACCCCAAAAATGAATTCTCATCATCCGTAAACGCGACCACTTTTGCGCAAACCAATCAATAAACGCCGATTGCAATTTTTTTAATCGCAAATATGAGGAAGAATATAAATCGGCCAAAACCGGTGAAAAAAAATGTTTTTTTTATATTTTTTTTTTTGATTTGTATTTTAGCAAAAAGTAAGAAATTTGGGTTTTTTTGCAAAATTGTCGCTCTTCTTTTGTTTACAGCGGCGATCAGAAATGACGCAGAGGTGATCAAATACCACCAAAAGAAAGCTCTATTTGTGGGAAAAAAAGGACGCAAATTTCGTTTGGGTACAACGCCGCACGACCGCGCAATTGTCAGTTAAAGCGACGCAGCGCCGAATCGCAAAAAGGGCTCCGGTCCTAAAGCTGGAAATCCTTCCGGGGCTGAAGTGGTTAAAAAAAATGCATTTCCATCTTCTGTGTACTGTGGGAGACCAGATAATAGTGAATGCAGGGTCCTAGGTTTAGTAACACTTTAAGGCAGCCAGGTTTGTACACTTGCCACAGCTGCAATGCATTGCTTTGCCCTTTAAAAAGCGATCCACTCCATATTACCTTTCAGAGGGCAACGCTAATGTAATTAAGACCTTATAGTTCCGTTTTAACCTATTTTTCCTTTTGTGAAAGTGCATGTAGCGCTGTCCTCTTGGGGGTCGCAAGATAAGTCAATCCCCCCCCCTGGTTTCCCCGACCCTGTAAGTCCTCTGACACCCCGACACACTGGGTTCACTCATAATGTTAGTTCCCCTTTAAGTAGGACACAGTGAAGGAAGTACACAAAGTTGAGAAATCAATAGTGTTTACTAAAAATATATTGTTTAAGAGGAACTCTGACTTAAAGTGGTTGTCAACCTGTGACAACCACTTTAACCTACATGTAAGCCTATAATAAGGCTTACCTGTAGGTGTCCTCTATATCTCCCAAACCTGCACGGTTCAGGAGATATGCACTGTACTAGATGTGCCGACGTCATTTCGGCACATGTGCAGTGAATAAACGGCCTCCGTGCGTGATCGTTCCGTGACTGGCAGCAACCACGTGCATGCGCAGGAGTGACGTCACGTGACTCCGGCCAGTCACAGAGCCGGAGTCGCGGCCCCAGAAGGAAGAGGGGTTGAAGATGGATGCTGCCTGCACAGGGAACATCTCTGGACATCACAGGCTTCTTTGCAGGTAAGTGACACATAATGGGCTACTATGCGATGCATAGTAGCCCATTATGCTTCTAATTTGCAGGGGAATATAGAGGAAGTAAACCCCATCTGGGTTTACTTCCTCTTTAACAGATAATAAGATACACATTTGGGGGGAACATCCTACCAAACGCATGGTGCTGTTTGTAAGACCAATAGACAAAAAATATATATATATTACAGCGCACACACTCCTGCCAGGCTGTTTAAAAGCATCTAAACGTACAGTATCTCACAAAAGTGAGTACACCCCTCACATTTTTGTAAATATTTTATTATACCTTTATTATACCTGAAGAACTGACACTTTGCTACAACGTAAAGTAGTGAGTGTACAGCTTGTATAACAGTGTAAATTTGCTGTCCCCTTTGCTAGGCCCCAGCCTCTGCTTAAACAGTCTCTCCCATGGGGTACCTCTTCTCCCAGGAGTCCTTCTCTGCTGCAAAATCAGATGGGAAATGTAGTTCTACTACAGTATAGCCAGAGGGCAAATACTCACAAGCAAACTACAAGCCCCAGAGTGCATTTCTCTTGCTACTGTTAAAGTCACAGAACAGGAAACTGGCACTAGGGGGAAACAGCTACATTACACCTGAAAGCAGAAAGGTACCTATTGCCAGGAATGTGATGCCCAGCTCCTGGCTACATGCAGATACATTTCTGGCCTGTACTTATAAAAATCGAGAAAAAAAAAACGTAAAACTTAGCAACCACTAAGACTTAGGTCCTTATTCACACTTATCAGGTGCGTTGTGGTGCCATTCTGTTTCAATACACCTTACATGCATTGCAGCACAATATAATGCATGTTAACACATTCTGATCCATTGTGTTGGAAAAATGGTGCTTGTCTGCTTTGTGGTCTGTGTTAGTACAATGCAACAAAAACCTATAATATATCCATGCAGTAATAACTGATCAATCCTATTGGGTGCTTGCTTACACCGTGTGTGTAGTACCCCCCCCCCCCCACACACACACAAAAATAAAATAAATAAACTGATAGTGTCCAGCGAGTAGGTGGGCTCAGTTGATTGTACCCAAGACAGAGTAAAGTTACCCAGAAACCAAGCACAAATAGTAAAGCAAAAGTAACAAGGTGGAAGACAGCAGTAAGGGGTTCACTTACAGTTCCAAACACTATGCCAACGGCTACTCAATATTAAAGGCAATCTGGGTATAACGACTCTTATCAACATTGGTGGTACTTTAACACTTGGGAGGACACTTTAGTAGGCTATGTTACTGGAACAGCATCTGATGAAGTGGAGGGGGCTGGTAGGTAGAACAGCAGCGCAGTAGCCTTAAGTAACCAGGTAGGAAGGTCCTTGTCCCAATTCTCTAGGGATCCCAGATGACAGAGCCAGGTGTAGTGTCCCTCCACTATCCCTCCTTAACCAGAACCTCCCCTCAGTGCGAAGTGCTCTGCCCCTAGCCAGCACGGATCCTGTCCCTACATTATCCACTTCACAAATGCCTACCAACTACAATGAGCACTGCCCTCACTAAAGATGGCTATGCAGGTCATTCAGTGCAGCAACGTCCAATTGGTCAGCTGCTCCCCTAATGACACCTACGGAGGCTTCAGAGGAACAAAAGTTCCCTTGAACCTCTTTTCCCTCTGCACAGCAGCAGCCATAACAGCTCCACCTACAGAGGGAAGGATTAACTGCACCTGCCAACAAGCGCTCACCTCCTAATATAACATCTTTATTACAGGAAGGTCCAGCATAGAGGAAACATTTCACGCTGGATTAATGCACAGATCTGAAAATAACACACACAGCACACCAAGATTGAAGTGTATTGTATCACCTTTTGTTTGGAGATATTAAAGCCAAAAAGAGGAGGTGGTGTTTTTACGCCACCGGTCAATTACAGTGAAATTATCACCGAGATATTTGATAACAGGCATGTGTAGACCTCAATAGGTCCACACAGAGGAGTAAACACATAGCTATATTATCACATGCTTCAATAAGTATTAGCTTGTACACTGAGCTGCACATGTACATTGTAAAGCATGTTGTAAGGAGCAAGGTGAGAAGCCTTTATTGCAGACATAAAGAACATGCAGACATAGGCTGTCTCTTCTGCATTAAAAATCCTCCCTGTTCACATGTTTTTGAAATCTGGGCCAAGTTCTGATTTACCCCAGAAGCTGGCACTGCAAAGCAAGAGTGATCACCAGCAATTACATACCACATTCCACTCTGTTTGTCATATGCCATCCTCATGCAAAAATCAACTGATTTCCAGATGAGTTGTAAATATATTGTTTAGGTTACAGAGTTAACATGGCTGTGAAATAGCATCTACTCTGAAAAGCAATCTTATTAAATAGAAGCAGGCTCACATCCTAGTTTCAGGGGTAAACAAGTCCATGCAATAATTGATCACAGTAGTTGGTCGTACTTCTCAAAACTTAGCTCAGGTTGCCATGGTGAAAATAATTCCCAGTAAGTAAACCAACAGCGGAACACAAGTTAGCTAATAATCAGTCTCAGGATGGAACTCTTACTTTATTTATGGGAAACCAAGTTGCTTTCTATGTCCTGGTACTTGAGGTCTATTTGGTTTAGGTTTAATTCGTTCTCAGCTAATTGATTGTGTTGTTTTTAATTCATAGTAAAGTGAGGCCCCTGAAATCAATTCCTTTGTACATGGGAAGGTTTATGGGTGCATTTAAAAAGGGAATGTATTTATGTTATGGCCCATAGCCTCAGACTGTTTTTTTTTTTTTTTTTTTTTGCAAAGACAGAACCTATGAGATTAGTAGAGTTTAATTTGAAGCAGAATTCCAGCCAGCACCTTTTGGATAATTTTCCATGCAGTAAAAAAAGGCTTAGATCCTGTCCTCATTGGAAAAATATCTGCATCTGTTTGTGTGGGCAGTGAGACAGAAAGCGAAGGCCAAACTGGCCAGTGAGAAGACACAAGGCCTCTTTTTTGGATGATCGGGGTTAAGTGGAGGGGTTATAATCAGGGACGGTCCTACCATGGGTCCCAGTGGGTCCATTGGACCCAGGCAGCACTTTGAGAGGGACAGCAAATTGAACCACGGCGGCCTCTCCTTCTCTTCTATTTACCCAGCAAATTGACAACCAAGATTTTTTTTCCAGCAGTTTTGTGTGTCATGATGACAACTGCCCCCCGTGCTGCTCCACTTGCCCCTATACTACCCTAGCCTGTTTATATACTACCCTAGCCTGTCTATATACTACCCTAGCCTGTCCACATACTACCCTAGCCTGTTTATTTACTACACTAGCGTGTCTATATACTACCCTAGCCTGTCCCTATACTACCCTAGTCTGCCCATTTACTACCCTAGTCTGTCCCTATACTACCCTAGCCTGTCTATATGCTACCCTAGCCTCTCTATATACTGCCCTAGTCTGTCTATATACAACCCTAGCCTTTCTATATACTACCCCAGCCTGTCCATATACTACCCTAGCCTGTCCATATACTGCCCTAGCATGTCCATATACTGCCCTAGCCTGTGTATATACTACCCTAGCCTGTGTATATACTACCCTAGCCTGTCCCTATACTACCCTAGCCTGCCTATATACTACCCAGCCTGCCCCTATACTGTCCTAGCCTGTCTAGACACTACCCTAGCCTGCATAGGTGTGCACCCCAGAGGTCAAATGCATTTAGTGACTGTGTTAGTAGGGCAGAGATTGGTGTCCATAGGGCAGTGGATGTGTCAGTAGTCTTTATTTTTATTATTTTATTTTTCATTATTAAAAAAAAATATATATATATTATTTTTTTTTTTTTATCATTTTTGCAGCCTCGTTGGGGGGATCTAGTGAAATATCTAGGGTCTAAACAGGGAGAATCTGCACAACACTGGGTGATTAGGGTGTGCCCAGGCACACCCTGTGCGCACACCTATGCTAGCCTGTCTATATACTGCCCTAGCCCGCCTCTTGGAATTGAACATTATGGTATATCATATAATTTGGCATAAAGACAAGATGCTGTTGCATGTAAATGTGACCTTCTGATAAATTTAATTTTAACTTTAAAATAATGGATGTGGGGGCCTTTTGGTGGGCATGATTTTTTTTTTTTTGGGGGGGGGCAGCATTTCATTCTTGGACCCAGGCAGCACAATGTCTTGGGCCAGCCCTGGTTAGAATCTATGCCAACTTTTTAGTGCTGTGTATATCCCTATCTCTGACATTTGCCTCACTTCCTGTGAGGTCACTGGGACAGGAACAGAGCAAAAATCTCCCCACTGGGGAAACGGGGAGCAATTAAAAACTCAACCAGGATTCTAAACCTTTCTCAGATCCTAGAACTGAAAATAATCAGTTTTAACTAAAGTTCTTCTTAAAGATACCCTACCGCCAACCTAAAAAATACGTAAAAACACAGAAAAACAGGGTATTTTAAATGCTTATTTGTAGTGTTTTATTCCAAGAAGAGTCAATTCCCTAGTACAGTCCCCTCCATCCTAGTATAACCCCCTCCCTCTTAGCATGTCATAGCCCTTTCCTCTTCTGGGAGTGTGCAATTATTGTTTGTATTGGCCCAGCTCCTCTGACTCTTAATCTTTTATGTAACTACTAGAGGAGGAGCAAAGGTGAATACTAGAGAGTGACAAATAACTGACAGTGCTGGGGCTGTGACATCACACCCAAGATGGCAGTGCCCAGCAGAAGTCTCAGGGCTTTTGGATGTCTACACAAGAGAGGCTTTTACAGGTAAATAACATGCATAAAATAAGTTAAAAGCACATATTCAATGATGTTATGGGAAGGTTGTTGTTGATATTAACAGTCTAAATACTGGGCTCAATAAAGCGGAGCTCCACCCAAAAGGGGAAGCTCCGCTTATCTGCCTTCTCCCTTATGGTGCCATATTTGGCACCTTTCGGGGGAGCAGGTATCTGGTATTGACCGCGGCGAGATCACCCAGAAGTTTGGCCACCCTCCTTCTTCCCCTGCCGCCGGGCCACTCACAAAGCGCAGTGCATTTCGCGCATGCACAGTAGGGAACCGGCTGTTAATCCGCAAGGTTTCACTGCCGGTTTCCCTTACAAGCAATGGTGACGGCAGCACCTGAGAGCCGATGGAAAAATTGGCTGGGGTGCCAACATCGCTGGATTCCTGGACAGGTTAGTGTCCTAATATTAACCACTTCAGATCCGCGCTATAGCCGATTGACGATTGACGGCTACAGCACGGATCTACTTTGCTGGGGCACCGTCAATTGATGTCCACCCCTTTGCGCGCTGCTCGCGCGCCCTCGCGGGCGTGCATCGGGGAAGACTGTGATCGCCGTGTCCCTTGGACACAGCCGATCACAGATCGCGGTAAATGGCCAATCACTTACTACGTGATCGGTGTGCCCAATGAGATATGATCTAAAATGTAAACATATGATCTAAAATGTAAACATATGAGATCATCTCTCATGGACAGCTCTTCCTCCTCACACAGAGACAGCGTGTGAGGAGGGAGAGCTTCTGTGCTGCGTGTGAGTAACTTACATTACACAATAGTGAAACACCAGTGCCCAGACAGTGCCCAATAAATATTACATGTAAAGACTAAGCATTATTAATAATTAATAATTACGCACAATTAATAATAATGCGTAAATTCCTTTATTAATAATGCTTAGTCTTTACATGTAATATTTACTTGTACTATTTATTTTATCTTTATTATTGTGTTTATATTTTTATTTTTTCCTAGTTGTATATTGTTCCGGGTTCTGGTCGCTAGATGGCGTGTGTTTTTTGCTTCCTGGTCTTAGTGTATATGTGATGTTTTTATTTTTTATATTATATATTTATTTATATATTTTTTATTATATATTTTTTTTGGATTTGATCTTAAGGCTTGATTGCTATCATTGTAATTATGTACGCTATTCTTGTGTTTTTTTGTGAGGTTATGCTCACAAAAGTCTTTTGGCTTTGTTCTTAAGTGAGCGTTTCCAGTGGTGCTGGTTGTTGAACTGGCAGTGTTGGAACGCATTCATTTTTGCCTTCGAATGAGTGTTTCTGGCAGTGCTGGTTGGCGGACTGGCACTGCTTGGAGTGCATTCAATTTCCGCCCTGTCCCGGTTATATAGAAGCGGCGCTGCCTGGTGGCCACACCCCTGACGACATCATCAATGACGAAACGCGTTGGGTGGATGCCAGGCGACGCTCATCACATGTGACCGGGAAGCTACAGGCGCCATCTTGGACACTGGACGCCGGAACGTCCTGTGTTGTTACCTAAATGCTGTTTTAAACTTATGGAAATGTGAGGTAAGCCTTTTTCTAATTTTATAAATAAACCTTATCAATACCATCTGCACTATTGGAGTTTTATATTTATTACATGAACAACTTATCACCGCTGGGGATCTATCTGTGAGCTGATGATGCCTGTCCTGCTCTGATACCTGCACAGCCTGTAACCTGGCCGGGTGTATAAATCTTTACCAAGGCACATTCTGACCCTCCGTAATAGGGGGTCGGTGGGATCTGGAACCATACCTTGCCACACGGACATATCATTGGTACAAGAAAGTAGAGAATTATTTTTTCAATTGGCCATATATAATTCCTATGTATGTCACTGCAACTCCACCGAAAGCCCCCAACCCTTCCTTGGCTACCGGAAGGAAATTATCACCACCCTGCTATTCCTGAATGGCCCACCAAAAAATATTCGATCCAATGTTCTTTGTCAAGTTTCTGAACGCCATTTCATTGATAAAATCCCTCACAGACCAACAGGCCAAAGACGCCAGATAAGATGTAAGGTGTGTAGCAGTGGAGGAATCAGAAGAGACACCGCTTACTATTGCTCCCAGTGCCCTTCTCAACAAGGCCTCTGCATAGGTGACTGCGTCCGCCGTTATCACACTTTGGTAAATTCTTAATGATTATTAATCCTCAGTTCATGCCATGTACATTCACACCCCTTATGACACTGCTTGCTCTTGAACTGACCCTGGCTTGTTATTCGACCACACCTTTGCCTGTCGCTTTTGTACATACCTCTGCCTGCTCAGGAACTGACCCTGGCTTGTTATTTGACCACGCTTCTGCCTACCTATTCTCTACATACCTCTGCATGATCTGGAACTGACCCTGGACTGTTATTCGACCACGCTTCTGCCTACCGATTCTGTACGTACCTCTGCCTGATCTGGAACTGACCTGGACTGTTTGACCATGTTTTTTGCCTGCCTCTTGGACTGATTTTGTACCCTGCTACTGGAGTAGTGGGATTCACAACACAAGGGTCTCACAGATGTGAGGGGCTCCAGAATGTTTTTTCTGGATGAAGAAAACATTTTTTTTTGTTTTCCCTCTCCCAGATTAGGGTCTGGAGATTCGGAGGCTTCAAAGAGATTTAGGTGGGAAAAGCCTCTACCCCCTCCCCATTCTGTCCTGACTGAGGCCCTACTTCTGCCTGCTGCCTGTTGGACTTACTGCCCTCATGCCCCTGCTTGCCGCATGAACTGACCACAGCTCTGCCTGCTACCTGTACTATGGACCATGTGGCTGCCTACTACCAGTATCAGTATTTTGGCACTGTTGATGATATCTCTGCCTGCACTAACCCTGGACCGTATATGGACAGTATCCCCACATGCCACCTGTACTGACTATGGACAGCATTCCTGCCTGTTGCCTGCACAATTGCATTCTCTGTCGGTTGCCTGAACAATTGTGTTTGCTGTCGCTGACCAAGACCCTGCCTGCTGCCTGGACCAGTGCTATCCTCCTGTGCTACTAAAACCACAAGTAATCTTTTGTTTGCCATTTGCTCAGCAGAATGTATTTTGGTATGTGCATGCTATCTGTCCCTAGAACACCAGACAGTGTCCCTTGCATAATGGGCCTTTGTAGGTAGCCAGGCTTTGTAAAAGTCTCACACATGTGGTATCGCCATACTCAGGAGGAGTAGCAGAATGTATTTTGGGGTGTCATTTTTGCTATGTACATGCTATGTGTTTGAAATATCTTATAAATGGACAACTTTGCGTAAAAAAAAAAAGAGTTTTCATTTTTTTCCCACATTTTCCAAAAACTTCTGGAAAAAAATGACATGTTCAAAAGACTTAATATGCCTCATAGATTATATTTTGGGGTGTTAGCTTTCCTAAATAAGGTCATTTTGTGGGCATTTCCATTGTTATGGTGCTCCAGGGCCTTCAAAAGTGTAATAGGTTGTTGAGAAATGAGATGTGCAATTTATGCTTCTAAAACACCTGAAGATGCTACTTCAATGTTGGGCCTCTGTATGTGGCCAGGCTGTGTAAAAGTCTCACACATTTGGTATCACCATACTCAGAAGGAGTAGCAGAATGTATTTTGGGGTGTTATTTTTGCTATGTACATGCTATGTGTTGGAAATATCTTATAAATGGACAACTTTGCTTAAAAAAATGTGTTTTCATTTTTTATCACATTTTCCAAAAACTTCTGGAAAAAAATGAACCATTCAAAAGATTAATTATGCCACATAGATTATACGTTGGGGTGTTAGCTTTCCAACATGGGGTCATTTTGTGGGCATTTCCATTGTCCTGGTGCTCCAGGGCATTAAAAATGTAATAGGTGGTTGAGAAGTGAGATGTGTAATTTATGCTTTTAAAACGCCTGAAGATGCTACTTCAATGTATGTGGCAAGGCTGTGTAAAAGTCTCACACATTTGGTATCGCCATACTCAGGAGGAGTATCAGAATGTATTTTGGGTTGTCATTTTTGCTATGTACATGCTATGTGTTTGAAATATCTTATAAATGGACAACTTTGCGTAAAAAAAAAAAAAAAGTTTTCATTTTTTTTCCACATTTTCCAAAAACTTCTGGAAAAAAATGACATGTTCAAAAGACTCAATATGCCTCATAGATTATACGTTGGGGTGTTAGCTTTCCAAAATGGGGTCATTTTGTGGGCATTTCCATTGTTCTGGTGCTCCAGGGGCTTCAAAAGTGTAATAGGTGGTTGAGAAATGAGATGTGTAATTTATGCTTCTAAAACGCCTGAAGATGCTACTTCAATGTTGGGCCTCTGTATGTGGCTAGGCTGTGTAAAAGTCTCACACGTGGTATTGTTATACACAGGAAGAGTAGCAGAATGTAGTTTGGGGTGTCATTTTGCTATGTACATGCTATGTGTTGGAAATATCTAAAAAATTGACAACTTTGCGTAAAAAAAATGCGCTTTCATTTTTTTCCCACATTTTCCAAAAACTTCTGGAAAAAAATGAACCATTCAAAAGACTTATTATGCCTCATAGAGTATACGGTAGGGTGTTTGCTTTCCAAAATTTGGTGGGTGTTTCCATTGTCCTGGTGCTCCAGGACCTTCAAAAATGTAATAGGTAGTCAACAAGTTAGATGTGTAATTTATGCTCCTAGAACACCTGAAGGTTCTCCCTGCATGTTGGGCCTCTCTATGTAGCCAGGTTGTGAAAATGTCCCACACATGGTATCACCATACTCAGGAGTAGTAGAATGGGTTTTGGGATGTAATTTGTGGTATGCATATGCCATGTGAAAGAAATAACCCGTTACAATGACAATTTTGTGGAAAAAAAAATCTTCATTTTGCAAAGAATTGTGGGGAAAAAATTACAACTTCAAAAAACTCACCATGCCTCTTACTAAATACCTTGGAATGTCTACTTTCCAAAAAGGGGTATTTGTACTTTCCTGGCTTGTTAGGGTCTCAAGAAATTAAATTTTCTTAATGATTAACACCATAGCTTGTAGACTCTCTAACTTTCACACCAACCAAATAATATCCACAAATTTCATTTATCTTTACCAAACATATGTAACAGTATAAATTGTAGCCAAACTTTATGAAGAAAAATTACTAATTTGCTAAATTTTATAACAAAAACAAAGAAAATGTGTTTTTTTTTTCAAATTTTTCAGTCTTTTTTCATTTATAGCGCAAAAAAAAACCACACACAGTAGTGATTAAATACCACCAAAAGAAAGCTCTATTTGTATGAAAAAGGGACAAAATCATATGAGTACAGTGTTGCATAACTGAGTAATTGCCATTCAAAGTTTGAGAGCACTAAAAGCTGTAAATTGGTCTGGGCAGGAGGGGGGTTTAAGTGCCCAGTAAGCAAGTGGTTAAAAGTCAGCAGCTACAGTATTTGTAGCTGCTGAATTTTTTCTGAAGGAGTCTGGACCTCCTCTTTAAAGATGAACTCCTGGCATGGTATATTTTTACAGTTACATTGCTCCAGCTTCAACCAATGTAAATATGTATATATCATACCTGGCCAATGCCTGTAGAGTGAAGAAGACACCACTACTCTGGTTATTTCCATTTGCTTCTGGGCCCCGTGTTAAAGAGGAAGTAAACCCAGATTGGGTTTACTTCCTCTACATGCCCCTGTAATGTGGAAGCATATGTTTCACATAGTAGCCCATTATGTGCCCCTTACCTGCAAAGGAAGCCCGCGATGTCCATCGCTGTCCCCTGTACTGGCAGCGTCCATCTTCAGCCCCTCTTCCTTCTGGGGCTGTGACTGGCTGGAGTCACCAGTCATGGCACAGTCGCAGTGGAGGAACGGCGGAGACTGTTTCTTCACTGTGCATGTGCCGACATGACGTCGGCACAGCAAATAAACTGCATCTCTCCTGAACCATACAGGTTTAGGAGATATGCAGGGCACCTACAGGTAAGCCTTATCATAGGCTTACCTGTAGCTTAAAGTGGTTGTCATGAGTTGACAACCACTTTAAGTGGCAGTACTGATTCAGCCTTGTGAAAGCAGGAGATCTGCCACTCAGCATGGGTGCCATTCAGAGATGCCCCTATTCAGTCTTATGCATGAGCCATATTGCAGCAATTCTGAGAAATGATCATCACCTGTAGAAATAAATGTGGCCGAGGCTGGCATGAACACTAAGAGGAGCTGGTGGGGATGCTTTCAGAAGTAAGGCGCTGCACTGCGAAGATTACTGGAACAAGGAAGAAGTTAAGTATTTAAAGCTGACCTTGCACTAAAATAGTAAGTTCCCCTTGCAATAAAATGCAAACAAGAACTGTGGGAGTGAAATACGGTATACCTTATTTTTCTGACTGCAGGGTTGATATCACCATTCTGCTGATGAGATTCAGAGGAATGCTAAATAGCCTAAATCTCCTGGGAAGACACTGCAGCACAATATAGGATTGCCTTCTCGACAGATTTGAGGTAAGCACCATACCCCAGTATCTCGCCAGAAGGATAATGATATCACCCTTCCTAGGCACAACCTACCTAACTCCCCCACCCTAACAGGTTTTTTTTTTTTTGAAGTGCAGAAAATCAAGTAAATTGATTGATCAGGGCAATTACTGCAAAGCCAATATAGACCATAGCCTTGAGCAGCACTGCCTCCAGAGGTAGCAACCATCAACTTTTACAGCCTGTTGACAGTTAGTGACATATTGTCAAGTGCAATAAAGAGTTCAGTGTGCTGCCTGCCCACCAAAGCCATTAGATTGTGTTTTCATTGTTGGGATAGTGTACTGTACAGTATATACATACAGGTCACAAACTCTGGGTCTGCACACTAAAAGCAAAACTAAAAGTAAAACTTCTGATTCTCTAAGTGAACTTTTACTGTAAGTGAACTAGGCACCACTACTACTGTATGGATCATGGATATTTACAAGCTGGACTAATGTATCTATGTAAAAATATTCGTACCTGGAATTCAGCTTTATTGTAAACATGTATCTAAGGATGGATCTGTTAGTTTATCGATGCAAACACCAAACATAAAATTCTGTTCTAGCTAGCTAGCTAGCTTGTCACTGCACTCATAAATGTATGCATGGCAAGCTTGGTCAAAAAAGTAACATTTATACACTGAAAAACAAGTGAAGGTGAGGGGTACAGCATAATCACCATTCTATCTCGGACATGTTTTGTTATTGTGTCTTATCCATATGGAAGAATTGTGGAAGTCACAAAGATGAACAGAGGTGCATGCTATACCTAGATTTACCAATAGGTGGTAGTAGGGGACTGTGTTCGCATCTAAAACTGTATTTATGCAGCACTGTTTTTATATATATATATATATATATATATATATATATATACACACACAGTTGGGTTATTAGCTTGTTGAATTGTAGCCACATGCTTTGTAAACCATAAACCACAATAATATATGGCAGACTCCAGAATCGGAGCTCTACTTCCTAGAACATGTTGACTTGTAACTAAATTGAGAGATTTTATTTTGGAAGAGGGGAGGAGAGGAGAAGAGAAGAGAAGAGGCAAGACAAGACAGTATATATATGAGGGGCATATAGTCAAACTGGGACTTTTGAGTTTATATAATGAAAGAACAAATTTCAAGAAGTGGAAAGTGCATTTATTTTTCAACTTACCCCCCTGCAACATTTATACACTTATCCAGCATTAACTAATGCATAGAAAGCTTCAGCACAGAAAGATTTGTCAGTACGCCTGAACCATCCTAGGACAGCCTGCTTCACTTCATCATCAGTGCTGAAATGCTGACCTCCAAGGGACTCTTTTAGGGGTCCAAACAGGTGGAAACCACTCGGGGCGAAGTCCGGGTTGTAAGACGGATGTGGCAATACCTCCCAACCGAGTTGCTGTAATGTGCACATTGTGCGGTGAGCAGTATGAGCTTGTGCGTTGTCCTGCAGAAATAGATATATATATATATATATATATATATATATACACACTGTGTGACATTTTTACTGGCTTCTGCAAAAACAAAACCATTTTTATTTGAAAGGTAAAGGAATAGATCAGCACCACTCACTTGTGTCCCTATCCCAATAAGGGAGGGTTGGGCCACTGTTAGATAATTTTTGGTTACTGAAAAGTAAAATTAGCTCAAGCATATCAGACTTTACGCTCCATGGTAATAACCGATCGGGGACAACAAATAATATCAGTCAATGTTGATGGGTTGTTTATCCAAGTTTCCCATACTTTTGCAAATTGGTTGTGCATCCTCTACCAGTGTACAATGCTTGATCTAGTGTCAGGTTACTGTTTAACAAGCTTGGAGGAATTTCTTGTTTCCACCTTAAGGCTATGGCCTTCCTTGTATGAGTGAGCTGCAGAGCATACGTCACTACATGACACAGTAGTATTGTAGGGTTGGAAGGAGAAACCACTGAGTTCAGCAAGGGACCAGGATGTCGGCACTACTAGAAGTGTCGGTTTCTAAAGATTTTTGGCAAAGATTTCCCATGAGTAGCATTCAGCATGGTAGCCAGTAAGAGCAGTAAGTATCCACTTTCTTTTTTGTAGGGACATATTTAATTTACACTGTATTATTAGTTACCATAAACTAAAAAAAAAAGGAGTGTGTAAACAAAAAAAAAAGTGAAATGACCAATATATAATAGTTTTTACACATGTACAATCCACATGCTTCAAATCCCAACAACATTTGCAACTCACAACAGACTTTAAAGTGGTTGTAAACCCTCACATATACCCAGTGAAGTAAACAGCCTCAGGTGATACACAGAGATGAAACAAATCCTCCTACATAGGTTTTACTTATTTATCTGCAGCCCTCTCTTCCAGAAGCTGCTCTCTAATTAGGCAAATTAGGCGGTCACCTAAGGCCTCACACTCACAGAAGCCTCACAACCGACTAATTTGACACTGGCACCAGCACCGAGATAGAGAGTACTGACACCAGCACCGAGATAGAGAGTACTGACACCAGCACCGAGATAGAGAGTACTGACACCAGCACTTTAAGGCTCTTAATATATGCAATTTATAAAGTTAATTTTTTTATCGCTTGAATTATTTTTCCCATTATGGGCGTGAGTAGGGCCTCATGTCTAGGTTTTGCCTAAGGCCTCACAAAGCCTAGAGCTTCCTCTGCTCTCTTCCATCCACCCCTTCAAAAGGGCGGAAAAGTTTTAAAATCTTTCTTCATCTGTTAGTATCACAGAGGAGGGGGCGGAGAGGCTGTGTAAAGTGTGTGACTGTGAGAGCTGATTGGAGGAAAGGAACATGCCCCCCCCCCTTTACACAGCAGAAGGACTGTGTTGTGAATAGACAAGCTGTCTTCTACGCTCCTTCCCCCCCCAAAAAAAGGAATCTCATGTGCCGTGAACACTTCTCGGATGTGACTCATGCTGATAACAGAGGAACAAAGTGTCAGAGAGCAACTACACTTAGTGCCGGTTCACACAGGGACGGCTTCAAAGTTGCGCGACTCTGAAGCCGCCCCGTACAGCGCGACATCAGCACGGCTGGCAAACGACTTCTATAATGGAAGTCAATGCAAGCCGCTCCAAAGTCGCCCCAAAAAGGTACAGGAACCTTTTTCTAAGTTGGAGCAACTTGGGTCGCTCCTATTAGAATGGTTCCATTGTACTGCATGGAGAGCGATTTGTCAGGCAGACAAGCCGCCTGACAGGTCGTCCCTGTGTGAACTGGAACTTTGAGCTTTGAAGAGAAATAAGTGAACACTACAGATATATAAGCTTTGCTCAGATTTCATGACTGAGGTTTACAACCGCTTTAAGGGAGAATTATGACCAAAGCTCTTTGTGGTGTGTTCAGGGTGATGAGCAGTGTTAGTTTTCTGCCACACATAGCATTTTGTTTTTAGGTCAAAAAGTTCCATTTTGGTCTCATCTGACCAGAGCACCTTCTTCCACATGTTTGCTGTGTCCCCCACATGGCTTCTTGCAAACTGCAAACGGGACTACTTATGGCTTTCTTTCAACAATGCCTTTCTTCTTGCCACTCTTCCATAGAGGCCAGATTTGTGGAGTGCACGACTAATAGTTGTCCTGTGGATAGATTCTCCCACCTGAGCTGTAGATCTCTACAGCTCCTCCAGAGTAACCATGGGCCTCTTGGCTGCTTCTCTGATTAATGCTCTCCTTGCCCGGCCTGTCAGTTTAGGTGGACGGCCATGTCTTGATAGGTTTGCAGTTGTGCCATACTCTTTCCATTTTCGGATGATGGATTGAACAGTGCTCTGTGAGATGTTGAAAGCTTGGGATATTTTTTATAACCTAACCCTGCTTTAAATTCTCCACAACTTTATCCCTGACCTGTCTGGTGTGTTCCTTGGACTTTATGATGCTGTTTGTTCACTAAAGCCTCGTACACATGCTTAGATTTTCGGACGACTGAACGTCTGTTTTTTTGTTGGATGCTAGTCTCATATCGAAAGTTAAGAGGTTACTAACATTACAAAAATTCTTCAACGTCAGAAGTGACGTAATGTGTTGAATAGCGTTGTATGTATTTTTTCGTTTCTGAGCATGCCATGCATAGTCTTGCACTTACGATTTTTTTCAGATGAAAACCTTACTAATTATACGAAAATCGGACATTTGTGGTCACATCCGACAAAAATGTTATAGTCTGCACATCTAGCGTAAGTTCTCGTACAAATTTTGCATGGTGCGTACGGGCCTTAAGGTTCTCTAACAAACCTCTGAGGGGTTCACAGAACAGCTGTATTTATACTGAGATTAAATTACACACAGATGGACTCTATTTACTAATTAGGTGACTTCTGAAGGCAATTGGTCCACTAGATTTTAGTTAGGGGTATCAGAGTAAAGGGGGCTGAATACAAATGCACGCCACACTTTTCACATATTTATTTCTAAAAGTTTTGAAAACCATTTATCATTTTCCTTCCACTTCACAATTATGTGCCACTTTGTGTTGGTCTATCACATAAAATCCCAATAATCATTTACATTTTTGGTTGTAACATGACAAAATGTGGAAAATTTCAAGGGGTGTGAATACTTTTTCAAGGCACTGTATGTACAATGGTAGATTTCCATATAAGTTACTTACAAATTCTTTAGCCTTCTGCATATTGAGGTACATGAGTATATTTGTTTGAAGTTCTTCTTTTGATTATTGCAATGCTGTAATTATTCCCATTAACGGGAGAATACACACGTCTTCCAGATTTTGTCACCAGGCAGCCGGCTCTGAAAACTATAATGAAACTGTATATAGGCACAGGCAGAGTTAGTCATAATATCGGGCACAGTTGCTATAGCAATGAAAGGCATCACATGCAGATGACAGCCTACATTTGTATAGTAGAAATTCTGAGTGTGTGATTAGAGTCTATCGGAAAAAATAAAATGGATCAGGTATGAAAATTTCTGCTTGCCCTTTGCAACAAGTCAGAATCCACGGGAGCTCTTTAAATATGGACAAAGGAAAGTACAGTAAGTGCAGTGTGCTGATCATAATTACCTCTGTACTGTCCTTTCCAAGACCCAGCTCTCCTAGAACTCTGCCTGGAGCACAGTGGTACCTTAGCACCAATGTTTCTAGCCAGTGCAATTTCTCCTTCCCTTCCTGTTATTTTCTTCAGGGCTCATTCATATGGCTGTTCTTGGCTGTACACCACCCAAAGCAGCCTATTTCTGTGGTAGGCACTGAGAATACCCAGGGCTGGTTCACACCATAAAAACGCACTCCAGATAAGTTCCGGATACGTTTCTGCATGCACGTTTTTTCCGGGGCATTCCGGGTGCTTTTTTTTCTTAATTTTTCCTGTTTTTTTCCACTATACTGTACTAGGGTCCAGTGCGTTTTGATGCGCTCCAGTGCGTTTTTGATGCGTTTTACTGCATTCCACTACACTACAGTGCAGGTAAAATGCAACATGTTTTTTTCTGGAAGTGGAAAGCCCTGGAACTGACTGCACTGGTGTGAACTATGCCATTGGAAACCATAGAACCTACTTTCCATGCGTTTTTGATGCAGAAATAAAACACACTGGACTGCATGTGGTGTGAACTGGCCCTTAACCACTTCAGCCCTGGAAGGATTTACCCACTTCCTCACCAGAGCACTTTTTGCTATACGGCACTGCGCCACCTGACAATTGCACGGCCGTGCGACGCTGTACCCAAACAAAATTGACGTTCTTTGTTTCCCAATAGAGCTTTCTTTTGGTGGTATTTGATCACCTCCTGCGGTTTTTATTTTTTTTTGCTATAAACAAAAAAAGAGCGACAAGTTTAAAAGAAAAAAACATTTTTTTACTTTTTGCTATAATAAATATCCCAAAAAAATATAAAAAAACAAATTTCTTCCTCAGTTTAGGCCAATATATATTCTTCTACATATTTTGGTAAAAAAATCGCAATAAGCATATATTGATTGGTTTTCACAAAAGTTGTAGCGTCTACAAAATAGGGGATATATTTATGGCATTTTTATTATTATTTTTTATTTTTACTAGTAATGGCGGTGAGCAGCGATTTTTAGCGGGGCTGCGATATTGCGGCGGACAGATCAGACACTTTTTTTTGGGACCACTGACATTTATACAGTGATCAGTGCTATAAAAATACAAGAATTACTGTATAAATGTCATTGGCAGGGAAGGAGTTAACACTAGGGGGCGATCAAAGGGTTAAATGTGTTCCCTGGAAGGTGTTTCTAAATGTGGGGGGATTGTATTGACTGGGGGAGGAGAGAGAAAGCTGTTCCCAATTACTGTGAACAGACAATATCTCTCCACTTCCGTGACAGAATGGGGATCTGTTAGTTTACACTAACAGATCACCGTTCTGTCTCTCTATCCGGTGATCGCAGGTGGAAGGCAGACATCGCGCCCGCCGGCCACGCGCATCGGCTTCCCCGCCATACAGCGCGCACGCGCCTGCTTTATCCATTTAAAGGGGCAATGTACCAGTAAGTCGCTTTGCAGGATCGTGCCGACCTGCCACCATATAATGATGCAAGTGTTTAAAGTGGAACTTTAGTCAGAAAATTAAGTCCTGCTAAATTACTTCAGGCTGGCCCCTTTTGCAGGTATAGCAAACACGAAAAATAAGTGCCTATACTGTTTCAATTCCAGCAATATACAGTCTCACCCTGCTCTGCACATGCTCAGTTGCTCTCCAGGGCACATAACTGAAACGCATCAAAACTGATGTCAACGTGCATAAAGATTCACGGAAACATGCATGAAAACTGATGTAAGCTTTCATGCACTTATGGTGTGAACGAGTCCTGACAGCCAAGGAAGCTGCTTCTGTTTGATCTGCAACAGCCATGGTGCTGCACAGGTGATCAGTTATGACACCATCCATTTGATGGCTTTACAGTTTGGTTGAGGACACAAGCAAATGTGACAGTTACATTCCTGAAATGCCTGGATTGCTAACTGTTTCTTGAAACTGGTAAATCGATAGGTTTAGTTCCGCTTTATGATTTACTGCTGGGGCTTTGAGCTTCAGCAAAATGGCAGCCTCCAGTAAGAAGAAACAGGAGCAATGCTGGAGGCAATTCACAGCACTCCCTAATATTGGTAGCAGAATTAATAATGTGGAATGTATGTTCCTTGCTAAAGAACATTTTTTTTTATAAAGTTGCTATGGGTAAAGTTCCACTCTAAGGGAGTTAGAGACTTCAGACCCTGTTGATTTAAATGACACAGATTCTATGAATGGATGGGGGTATCTGTGGTACTGTGAGGGGTTTAGGGAAGGGTGGAGGTGTCTGTGGTACTGTGGGGGATTATGGAAAGGTGGGGGTGTCTGTGGTACTGTGGGGGGTTATGGAAGGGTGGGGTGTCTGTGGTACTGTGGGGGGTTTATGGAAGGGTGGGGGTGTCTGTGGTACTGTGGGAGGTTTATGGAAGGGTGGGGTGTCTGTGGTACTGTGGGAGGTTTATGGAAGGGTGGGGGTGTCTGTGGTACAGTGGGAGGTTTATGGA